>WEIU01015398.1:131756-165527 GCA_013389925.1 Aegithalos caudatus
TCTCCTCTCCTCTCCTCTCTCCTTTCTTCTCTCTTTTTTTGTACAAACTTCAGAGTCCAAATGACACTTCTTTTTCTGCCTTTTAAAGGATGTTACCTCTACAGATTGTGTTTTTCATTGGGAATTGCATGTGGGCAGTAATTGGGGTTATCTGTAAGTTTGAGAGTGTTAGACTCTAATAGATGTATTTCAAGGCAATAAAAATACATCCCATGTCTTTCCAACCATTTTACAGTGATTTTTTTTTAATGGATAGGATAATTAAATAAATTATTTCCTCCACTCTCCTTCTCATGCGTAGCTCAGACATCAGTGAATGTATGATCTGTGGTGCCAGAATAATGGTCAGCTTTTACTACCACAATGTCAGAACTTTCATTTTGTGCCCTGCAACCCAAAAAATAACACCAGAATAAGGAAAATATCTCTCCTTCCACTCTCCTCCTACCTCACTATACATAAAAGAAAAATTCTGTTGGATTAGACATATTTAAGTCACTTGAACAGTCTAAAATTATGTGTCCTTCTTGTTTCTCACACAATAAATGAAGATAAGTTAATGTCAAGTAGGAATGAATTTAAACTGGACATGAGCCATGGCTGTTGATTACTTTTGGGTTTTGCATCCACATTCCCAAGCAGTTGTCAGGAAGCTGCTGCAGGAATCAGTGCAGGGACATTCAGTTTCCACACAACCAGCTCATGGGCTCTACATCCATCATAACCCAGGCAACTGCTCTTGGAAGTATTTCTAAGTGCATAAGATTTACCAGATCTGCAGTTTGTAGGGTCTAAATTCAATGTCATCTCTAAGATCCAATCCCATACGTACTGAGATATCCTTGTACAGACAGTGCTGATCCATACAATGCCACCTGCCCACTGAGCCATGACAGGAGGACTCACTTTACTCCCCAGATCATCTTCACTCATATTTTTTACATACTAGTTCAAACTCAGTGATTCTTTGACATTTCCTCTTAATCATTATATATATTTTGTGCCTTTAATTGTAAAACAAGCATCAACATTTTAGCTAGTTTGTTGTTATTTCTTTTTTCCAAATAGTTGGCAAATACTTTTATATTTTTTATTTATATAAAGTATTATCAAAATTCTTTCAATGAATGGACAGTTAGAGTGAGGAAATGTTTGTCAGGAAAAGGGGGAAGGGAAGAAGAAAGATAAGTTGCTGTCCATCAAACTCTATATCAGATAAGGATGTTTCCTAAGGAAAAAAAAAAAAAAGCCTAAATTGTAACAGGAGCAGAAGTATTATATATTTAATTGCAGCAGCTACTGGTCTTTCATGATGAGAACCTCTAATCAAGGGCTTTGATTATAAGGAACACAGTTGAGATAAATATCTTATTCAACATTTTGAAAAGAAAAATTCCTCAACCTGGTCTTTAAAGAACACATTAGGTGCTACAGACTACAATTGTGCTGTGAATCAAGTCTACCCTTTAATGAGGATATCTTCTGTTTACCTAAAATGTGATGTAGTGTTCAGTCTATGCTTCATCCAGACACTGGCACAGGAAAATACTTAAGCAAACAGCAAATGAGACATGCACTGAATGTATTGCTGAAGTTGACCCACCAAGCTGGGGACCTACTCCTTCAGTGGAAAAATTCCCTGAAGCCACAACAAAAGGATATTTCCCAACTCTTAACAGTAAGCAAGAAGGGCGTAGCCTTCGTTCAGCTTCCTTTCTTCTCTCATTAGTTTTACCTCTTTTTAAACTGAACGTTTTATTCTGTAACTACACACAACATGTAAATTGTGTCATTCTAACAGCATGTGGGTCTATTCATATGAGCAGGCTCATGGAAGTTGTTAAAAATTGATGATATTCTCACAGAGATTTGCAAAGTCAGTAAGACTAGGAAAATCTGGAAATTTGTGGTGCTTCTACAACAAGGGTTCTCTACCCCTGGCTGCTGTCCATCCATGTGTGGTATTGTAAAATGCTGCAACATAGAGTTCTCTTTCAATGGTTTGATGGATTTTTGGTGGGTTTTTTTGATTTGATTTTTTTTTGGTGATGTTTGGGAATTTTCAGAAAGAGGCAACACAAAATAGATATTTGAGAACAAATCAAAACAAATTTGTAGTCCATAATTACTCTACATGATCTCTTTAAAAAGTAAGTATAAAAAAGCCTCTAAACTATGACCAGTCTAACCATCTAAACTTTATATTAAAGAATGATTATCCATCTGCCATCTATTTTATGATCCTTATCCATTCCTAGACATGAAGCCCTCGATCACATCCACTTTCTCTGCCAACCAGCTGCAAATTGAGGAGTTTGGCTTTCTGTCAGAACTTTTTTTCTTCAGCTTCATTTTCTTTAACCCAAATCTGCATGGGCAGTTTTGGGATTCCCAGTCTGGGCACTGAGTAGCTTATTCTGCCTCCTGATGACCAGGCTTCTACTCTGTATGTCTTGTGCCCAAGTGCTGAAAGGAGCTTGTGCCTAAGTGATGAAAGAAATGTGCTGGAGCCTGAATGACACCCAGCACCTTGCAACCGGCTCAGCACAAGGTAAGCCCTGGAAATTCCAAACAGCAGGCACAAGTGAAGCATTGCTCAGCCTGTAAAGCTGACCTGCAGCCAGAAGATGAATTGCTTCCACTTGGGATCTGATCCAGACTGAATGAGTTCGATGGGAGTCTTTACAGTAGAAATTAATTCTGGGCTTCCCTGATTTCAGGAGGTGACTGGATCTTACCACACATCTCTTCCTTATGAATGAGGTTTCAGAATGGTTCCTTCTGCTTTTACTGACTTTTTATGTCCATCTCAGAGCTTAGAAGGGAGTTGTTTCCTACACCCCTTAAGCTTACAGAGTTAAACCCAGAGCTGGCTTAACTCTCTGGCTTTGCATGAATGAGCAGCTGTAGTTAGCAACACACTGACTCAACAGATCCATTCAATACGAACACCCATTTAAATATCTACTGAATTTCCTGATAAAAATACATCTTTTACTACAGTACTTAGCATAGCACAGCCCAGCTAATGGAGGGGGAGCAAGACTCTCTTCCATCATCAGCAAAAGCCTGCTCCAGCTGCCCAGTCCCTGCTACAGGTGATGAAGTGTGAATCAGACAGGGTGCAGCTCAACTTTCACGTGCAGGATTAGCTGGCAGCATTGCTGGATACAAAAATAATCTTTTCACCATTAAAATACACAAATTTGATCTGGAGTCAAAGGTGCACCCTACAATGCCATTCTTCACAGAATGGCCTTTTAGCAAAGAAGCACACTCAAGCCCATTTCCTACTTCTTAATAGAAGAGCAATTACTCTACTACTCTGTTCATATTTTTCCCCCCATATGTTGATAATTCTAGGACAGTTACACTGACTTCTTTCTTCTCCTCCAGTTATCCACAGCAAAAAAAACCTGAAACCCAATTTCTTAACACAGACCATTACTTGTTGAGTTAACTGCATTAAATGTTCAATGCAAACCTAAACTATAAAAATATTACTCTTTCTATTTAACTTCAAGGTTGATTCCTCATTCAGTTGCAAGAAAGAGGAGAAAATGAATCTGTTTGAAAGAAACATCTCAATACAGTGGGCCAAATTCTGCTCTCAGTTCTGCAAAAACATCAAATCTGGGTCTAGCAAAAAATAAATCAAGAACACGTTTAATTATTAGCACATGAACAATTCTTTTTGTCCGCACTGGAAGGGCTATATGATATCAAATATGCTCATGGGAACACCAGTACTTCCATGCTCCAATTTAGCTGCAAGCTTTTGTGTCTGGCTGCAAAGCAACCAGCACTTGAAAGACTAAAATTCAGAAAAGATGTCGAGCACCTAAGTCCTCCTGAAGAAAATGTCTTCCTGCAGAAACACTGATTTTGTTTGTTTGTTTGTTTGTTTGTTTGTTTGTTTGTTTTTAATCCAGGGGCTTTTATCCAATGGTTTCAAATACTCTTTATAATCAGATTTAAACTTTCAAATCTAGACTAAAGTATGGGCCTTGACCCAATTTTGTTTCTCACTAGTCTAAGTAACTAAAGCTAGAAAATCAACCTCAGACTCTTTTACATTTTTCACATAGTGAAAGACAAATGCTCTTCATTGGAACAGAAACCAACTAAAAGCATCTTAATTCTGACTCAACCATTTTATTATTTTCTGAGGAAAAAAATTCAGACCTAAATCTGATTTTGAATATGAATCTGCACATCACAGCATAGCTGTGGATAGCAGCTGATTTTTACCAGAGAAACATCACATCTCTGACAACTGTGAGTGTTAAACGAGAAAAATGTTAGCAAGCTAGGCACAACTGTTTAGCAATCTTAAAGTTCAAATAGAAAAATTTCTAAAGCTCTATTCATAGCATTTTATGTGGTTAAACATCATGCAGGGAAGACAGAGCTTCTCCTATCCCAGTTAATGAACTCTCTCTCCATTTTCAGCTCATTTGCCTGAGCTTCTCGTTTCCTTAGCATTTTTTTGGGGGTGTTGTTGTTATTTATAATCTCAAGCTACTCAAAACCTCCTATTTTTAATTCTTTTTCCCCAGCTGGGTTGTACCCCTTTCAAGAAGGTAAGTTTCCATGTAAATATTACTTGCTGCTACCCACTTATATTTTATTTCTGTAGCTCACCACACTTTATGTATTTATCTGTCACAAGAGCTTCATGTATCACTATTCTATGGCCAGCTGAAACACAGCTGTTTTGATAAAATAGCTGGGAATTTTTTTGAGAAAAAAATGAACACCCCATATTCTCTAACTCAAGGAACAGTGAACCTTTCTTGCCATAGCTACACTACTTGAGATAAAACTTTTTCATTGAGATCCTTTTCCATCAGTCTGATCTCATGTTTGAAGGCACCCTCACTATTCCAGCAGACTGGGTTTCTCTAGGTCACAGTTCAAGGTTTCTGTTTCTTCCTCCACCTCACTGCCCACAAAAGACTTGAAGGGAATGAGCCAGTAAATACCCCCAAAGAAGTAAATTTCCAAAACCAGCATGGCAATGGTAATCAAAATCAAATAAAATCTTAGAGTAAGTAGAGTTCTAAATTAACAAGAATTCCTGAAGATTACCCAGAGACTTGCTGTTATGGATTTTAAACAGAAAAAAGAGACAGACACTGTCTGTTGGGCAGACATTGCACTGACAGGAGATACTATAAACTCCTTGTGATATATATGTAATTGACCCCCTCTGTAAGGTTAACATTAGAGGTAGGTCTGCACTAAACCTCTGAGCCTTTTGTATGCACCAGGATATATTCAAGAATGTTTATTACAACAAGTCTTGAGGGTTTTTTTTTGTTTTGTTTTGTTTTGTTTTTTAATTCCTTCCACAGCTCTAAAATTTGCTCTTCCTCTGATCATCAGAATTTAAAGTGCTCATTCAATCGAGAAGAAATGTATGACTCACACAAGGAAATACCTTCTGGCACAGAGCACAGTCATTGCAGTGAGCCCACAGAAACAAGGGGTGACTGAGCTGGCCTGAAATCACAGAACAAACACTTAATAGGCAACAAGAGTGTGCTGTAAGCTCTTATTCTGTTGTCTTGATTCACTGATGTGGACACCTCAGGAATATCAGATGGAATTACGCTCATGGTAGAGCATGAGTTTGCTCTGACATTATAAGGTGCCTACTCAAAGCTTAATTAAAAAAAAAATACTTAGCCACCACTGCACAAAAGTATTTTATGGATTTTTCTCAAGAATAACTTCTACCAATACGCATATGTCCTTTTCATCAAGCTTGTGAGGATAAACAAAACAAAAATATCTTCTGATGAAGTGCACAGATTATGCAGAGATTGGTGGAATAGTTAATACAGTAAGGAGATGATGGTCACTTAGAGGAGTCAACATTAGGGAAAACCAAATGAAGCTCACGTCAACAGATCCAAAGGCAAGAGCAGACACTCAGGGACCAGAATTGAAGGCTGTGTTATTACAAATAAGGACTGGTATCCTGCAAAGTGGGGATTCTGAGAAATTTCTTGGATAATACCACATTAGCAACAGTACCTGAGCTGCCAGTAAAATCCTGTGTCAGAGGGCTGATGCAGTCTCGGGGTGTGTAAGCTAACAACAGCCAGGAGAAGGCTGTGCTTCTTTGCAGTGATTAGACCTTTTAAATGCATCTGTAAAACATTTTAACCAGAAAGACATTAGTGTAGGATCTACAAAATATTGTCTCGTGCCTTGCCTTTGGAGCCTATAGCCCCAAATTTTTCAAAGGATGGTAAAAAACTAACTGGTTACAGAAGAAAGAGTTTAAAAATCTATTCAAGGCCTAGAGAAAATGCTGAGAGTCAACAACTTGAGGCATACTTTTAGGTATTATAATCACTTGGTCATAGTAACCAAAACACCTTTGGGGAAACGCAGAATTTACCACAAAAAGAAGAATGAAAGACTGATGATTTAAAAAGCATATCAGACAATAGTAAAACCCCCCAAACAGACAAAACTTCCTGGCAGTGAGAGCCATGAGAACTGAGGGATTCTTCATTTCTTGATGTCTACAAAATAAAACTACATTCCATCCTCAAAATTACACTCTGCCAAAAACCAAACAAAAAGCTTTCATCAGGCCCGAGTGATTGGTCTCAATGGAAGAGTAACTGGATGAAATTCAGTTGAATGTGATACTCAGGAGAATAAACCAGGTCATTTGAAAACACTTCTGCCCATAGCTCAGTGAATATAAAAATTAGAATCTTGGAAATGCAGTCAAACTCTGCTTTTGCTTTGCCTTTGAGTTATGTGCACATATTTCTTGCACACTAATTTAGAAAGTCTGAGCAAAAATGAATCACCAAGTTTCCTCTGGTTTCCTAGTACCATCCAAAACCTGTAGAGTCAGATCTGAACCAGCTCATTTTAATTTAAAATATTTTTATTCCAGTCAATTTCGACAAGCTGCGTATAAGTTTGCAAACAAACTTGATCCTGTCAAATTTTAGTATGTGCAATTTTCAAAGTGTTGCTTTTAATTGTATCTGCTGTCATCATGTCTTAGGGCTGGGAGCTGGACTTCTGGATACTTTAATAACGCACACTATTATAAAAATAAAGGGCAAAATAGGAAGTTTTGGGTCACAGCTGCAGGGCTGTTGCCAAATCACTAACCTCCTCCTCCCCCCAAACAGCAATAAAAAATCATCTCCAGAGATTCCAGCACTGAAGGCAACAAAGTACAGTAGTTACATTTTGAGATGGAATCCAGGAACTGCCAAAATGAAGATATGCAGTCTCCACTTGGGAAGAGGCGCTGAAAGCCCAAGTACATAGCCTGACAAGTGAATCATGTCAACAAAAAGAAAGCAGCAAAAATCAACTTGTAAAAAGCATCTCTGTGTGTCAAATTGTTCAAACCAGTGGACACATTGCTGAAATGAGTTCAGTTAAGATGAACATCTCATCGTAGCTTTCAGGAGTTGAAGCTGCATACCAGAAATGGAATGAAATTCCATATCCCTGTGCAGCTGGTAACATAGCAGGGATAAAAGTGTGGAAACACTGCCTGCACTGCATCCCCGTCCTCTGCACTCAGAAGTCATGTTTGATGTTCAGGGCAGCTGTAATAAATATAAATATGTTTATTCTTAGAGGTGCACTTGAAGAGTCTGTATAATTCCCTAGGATGTGGGAAGGATGCAGACTGGGAAGGAGTCAGACTGGTTGCTCTTGAGAATGGGTAGTGAGAAAGGCAATTTCCTTAAAATCTCTTTGCAGACTAGGATGACTTTTGCAAACCAATTTAGCTTGGTGACTTAATTACGAGGCACTATCAGTAATTCCTGTAAATTCCACATCCAGCCCGCTGCAAAAATCCTGCTTATCTACAGACATGCAAGTTATTGGAACTTTAGGCAGCAGGAACTTTTATTTGAAAATAAAAATGCCCATATGATTTTTGGGATCTATTTCTTCACTTCGGGAATACTGGGTGTTGAAAGACTCTTTTTAACAGCTACTTTATAGTTTAAATGACATTTTCAGTGAATCAAAAAGCAGAGGAATCAGCTCTTAGCAATCTTGAACATTATCTTGTGGATGGCAAATGCATTATAAATTTTCAACAACTTTTAAGGAATTTGTTATAAATTAATTAGTGGTATTTGCTTTGAAAGGACGTAGCATAAAGATTGAATTCATCCATCAGATGACTGTGTTGCCTTGACTGGAATAACACAGAATTGGGTTTGTTTTCTTGCTTCACAAAATAACTAGCTGAAAGGTCTGTAGAAGTGAAAAACATTTGAAAAACAAAACTAAGCCAAGATGTAACAGCTACACAGATAAGAAACAAGATGAGGCTAAACAGTGATTTAGAACAGTATTATTACTTATTGCTCACATGAATATTTTCACGTTTCAAATGTAACTCGAGCATTCAGCAGCGCTTGGATTACTGACCTAAGTGCTGCTAGTGATAATATGCCTGTTCCAGTGCTATTTTCCTCTCATATGATTTACTCTGATTCTGAATATCTCTGAGCTTTTATATCAAAATATGAGTATGCCGATTATTAGAAGTTATGTAAAAGGGGCTGATCAAATTACAGATAATGTGGAAAAACATACTAAACCTTGAATTAATGGTATGAAAGTCAAAGATGAAACAATCTCACATGAAAAACCAAACCACCAGCAAAGAGAAAAACATTTTCACTTGATATGTATTAGAGAAAAATAGTGCACGTAATTAAGCCCTCTCCTTGGTAATGTTTTTGCAAGTAAAAGGATAATTTTCTACAGTTTCTATATTCTGGAGACATTTAATTTTCTGTGGTGAAATCAACGAGCAGCCCTACAAACCATGGGAAGAGCATTTCTGAGAGAGGTATCAGGGCTGGTTCTGCCAAGGCACACGAGACACGTCACAGTGGCACCGAGCCCAGCAGAGGCTTTTCTGTGCACCAAGCAACAGGAGCCCCATGGGAGCACAGCCAGCTCAAACACACCCTGGTTCTGCTGAAGGATGGAAGCAAAGGAGAGTTTGCTGCTCCCATTATTCTCTCTCATTGCTCCACATGATGCAGTGGACAAAATATTCTGTTTTATTGCTGCTGCATTGTAAACGATGTAAATCGTCCTGACTGAATCAACAGGATTATTTATCCTTCTAGAAGCAGGCACAGAATTAGTGTCTTTACCAAAATGAGATACTGATTCCCATTATTTGTGGTTCAGTTGTTTTCTTTGTAACTCTTTTCTCTCACTTCTTTTTATTCACATAAACCACATCTATGTAAAAAGGTGAATTACACTAATGAAAACTCCATGTCCCAAAATGTTCAACTTTCTCACTCAGGATTTACCTTAACTCACATGAATAGTCCCATTTGACTCCAACATTTTTAATGCAAGCATGTAGGAACACTAAATGTAAGGCAGGGAATCACACTCAGACCCTGTCATTTGGAAACTGACACTGATAACTGACAGGCTTGTGGAATAAGGAAACAAAACTTGTAAACAAAGCAAAACAAAAAAGTGCAGCTCCATTTCCATAACTGGCTAAGAAGCTGGGTGCAAAAGGTCAAAATCTAGACAGAAAGAAGATTAATATTTTCTCTGTGTCCTTCTGTTGTCTGTATCACCTGGAGCAGGCAGACCTGGACTTTGTTACAGGTAAATAATTACAGTTGTATCTGCCATAAATATCCACTTGAAGGGGCTACTGCAAAAAAATTGAGATTGTATCTCCAAGCAACTGTCAAATGGCTAGAATAAATTTAGAGGGCTTGAAATACTGATGTACACTTTCTATCATAGATATCTCTTGGTCTAGACTTTCAGGCTGCATTTTGACAGAACACATCAGATGACTGAGAAATTAGGGACTCAGGACCAAAAAAATTACATAGTGTTGGCACTTGTGGTTTGTGTCTTCCTTACCTGTGGTACTAGCAAACAGGAAGTCATTGCTTCACAGCAAACCCAGAAATATTAACAGGACATATCCTTTTGCATTTTAAACACAGAAGGCAATAAATCTTGGACCATGATGGCAAGCCTAAAGAGGTCACTGAGTAATGGTAAGCATAATATCTGTACTTTTCAGTGCTACAATAAATCTGACAGTGCTCTTTTTTAAAGCTGGGATGCTTCTGTACAGACTGAAGATCAAAAGTTTCCTTGCCCCCCAAAAGGAAGAAAAAAGTAAAAAAACACACACATGCACTGCAATCACCTGTTTTTCATTTTACATATTTGGTGGAATAGAGAGTGAAAATAATATGCCTGTCTCTTTTAGTGTGGGTGATATTCTCATAAGCCCTGACTGAATGAGAAAAATCTGTCCCTTATTTAGAAGAATAGATAGGAAAGTCGTTCAGACTTTGAACTTCCTTGTGTATTTACCCCCCTTTCCTACTTTCCCAAGCACGCATTAAAATATCATTATGGGGGTTCCTTCTCAGGCTGACCCAGAGGTTTTGATTTCAGTTTAGATAATGACTCCAGAGCAGGTAGCACTGGCCTCCCTGCAGCCAGATCTGACCATACCTGTTGGCAGGGGTCATGCTATTCCTGCTCCAGAACACTCCCCTCAATATTTCTTAGGTCAGATGAGATGTTCTTTGGGTTACAATCTAAGACATTAATACTTCAGAGCCTCCAGCTTGAAAATCTTTTCTTTAATGCATAACATATGTTGAAATATACGATTCCTTGGAATAAACATCCTGCAGACACATAACAGTTCTACTACACAGATCTATTTCCACCTGCACTTGCAATACTGTTGCTCTCCCCACGAAGGCTTAAGTTTTAACAGCCAGGGAAAAAGGAAGTAGGAAATAGCATGCATTGGATTTTTTTTTTCTTTATTTGTGTGTATAATCATGGATCTAGCAACACTCCAGAGACTCTTTCTTTATGGTGACTTCAAGTATGAAGTATGCTACTAAAATGAAGGAGAACTGAATGGATGGGAACTCTTAAAATAGACAGACATAAAACATCTTGTAATAAAGCCCTTTTCTCTTCACATTTGCCACTTGCCATGGCTCCTCCCTGAGCCATTGCTTACCTAGCTTGCAGGTCGAGCCACGTGTTATTGCTTAGCAGACTGAGACAATCAAAACAAGAATAATAGACCAGGGTTATTTGGCCAGGCAAGCTGAGAAATGAAGCATCACTGAGCTACCAACTGCAGCAGGCCAGGAGTAAGAGGATGAGAAACCCAGCAGTTGAAACCCAGCCTAAGGCCAGCTCTGTGCCCTGGTGCTGGGCGTTTGTCAGCATGTCTGGAGCGGAGCTGCAGCCTGTTACCTGTCAGGCCTCTGCATCACACCTGTGAGACTGGGAATGCATAAAGGTGTGGTAGAGAGTTCTGACTGCAGCCCTTATGTAGACTTTGAGAACTATTGCTTGTTTATATTATTCTTTTCCTACTTTCTCTGTCATGACAAACAGAAAGCACTTGTAGGGAGCCATCAGGGTAAAAGGATCTCACCAGAGGAAGCTCCAGCATTTTGCTGTGGCTCATTTTTTGCACTGATGTCAAAGCAAACCTCTGAAGATTGCTGAGCAATGTGCCCTCCTCATTGTCCATGTTCCCCACAGACCAGTCATCACCTCGCCTACTCCGAAACATCTGCTTCTCCCACCTCTCTGCTAGTGATACAAATGATAATTTTTCAATCTTCTAGCAATAATCTTAGCCCTTTTTCTCATGTTACCATTTCAGTGCAGCAGGAGCTCCCTGGGAACAGCTACTGTGCCACTAAATCTGTCCTCATGACACTTTGCTGTCTGCAGATGGTGTGAGATTGACTTTGCTTTCCAAAGTCAGAATTTAATCTTTGGTAAATTGTTTTGATTGCATCTGTGAAGTACATGCATTATCCTATAACTAAGGATAGAGTGTAGATTTATGGCCTAAATTCACAACTGGACATTAACAAAATATTGTAATACTACTGGCTTTGACACTGGTCAAATAACTCCTTCAAAGTGCACTGGTATCAAATGAAAGCTTCCCATGAGCACTACATGAGGTGAGTAGATTCTTGATCAGAGTGGTGATCTAAATTAGTATGAATTTTTATGCATATGAATTTAGGTTGGCTGAGTTTGTACATTACACTTTTGCTCCTGTAAAACAAAGGGATGGCTCTTTTTTTCACAACGCGAGGCTTGTGTCTCCAAAACCTTGTGAAGTGCAAGACTGTGGAGCCTGCAATCAGATGTTTAGAGATTCCTAAGTCAGGTATAAAGTTTTGCAGCTTCTGTTTGCATTGCATTTTGAAAAGGGCATGATTAATTCAGTCCAAGACCACAATGAGGGTTAGTAACATTGTAGCTGGAAATACATGAATTATTCCAAACCTCCTGAACTCTATTATTCAGGAATATCTCCAACTAGTAGGTATAAACAAGCTAACAGGCTTGCTTTCTCCTCTCTCTTAGCATGAATGATATACCAGTATAATGCATGAATACCAGTGTAGCACAAGATAAAAACAGGCCCAGCTGCAGCTCTTTATTTGGATTTGCCAGGCAGCAAGGTGGCAGATTGAATTCTATCACCAACAGGGGAGGCTTATAGAATAAGTGCAAGGAAAATCAACTGAAATATACATAAAGCCAAGCACTGTTTAAATGCTGTTTCTGTGTTGTTTTCTAATTCAGAAAGTTAGGAGTCCTTTAAAGTGATTTAGGTCTTTATGTAAGAAATGAGGAGGGCAGAGGAAGCCTCAGTCCAAACATGCAGCTGATGTAGGTCATTAGCACCTATGGACATGTAAATGTCAACAGGTTATCAAATTACATATCTAAATTCTGCCTGAGGGTAGTGTGTTAGCAACAGAATTATACTAGTCCAAAGTAAATCTGTCTTTATATAAGTGACACTGTGCATGCTTTTCCAAAACAGACACTGCACAAAGGCAATTTTGCTTTGTACACAGAAGTCTTCCATTGTAGGACAAACACAGAATGCAGCCTCAGAGCCCCCTCTGAACACTGTTGTCCTTACCTTGGGATTTGCAGAGCTGCCTGTAACAGCACTTTACATACAAGTTCTTATGACAAGAGCTTTTAGAATTCACATAGGGATGTTCACCCAGAACTCCAAGACACTTTGTCATCATGTGTTGTACCATTTTACAAGACAGAAACTAATGGAAATAAAATTGAAGATCTATACCTATAGTTGTACAGTAAGTTGATAACTGAATTTGGAAAAAGCCCCATTTCCCTGTGAAGGGAAGAAAAGGAACTTTCTGTGTTTCTGCACTGAGCAAACTTTTTGTCTTTGAATAGCTACAAAGTACGCTTAGGGGAAAGCTGGCAAAAATACAAGCACTGAAGTGGTCACTATCTACTGCACTCAAATAAATACTATTCCTGTTCAGTAAATTAGCACATTTATGAGTTATATACTTTGTCAGCACTTTTTCTTAGCGTGCGTAGACCAGATTTCCACTACATCATTCAGAGGTTAGCAGGGAACAAAATTAAACCCTCAGTGTTTTCACCACTGTACAACCTGCAAAGCCATTTTTCAATGCACTTAACAGGTTATCTTGGAAAAGTCTAATAAATGGTGAGCATTGCCTTTGACTTTCCCTTAGCAGAACTCATTGTTCATCTAATTTTTGCAACAGATTTCCTACCTCTTTTGAAACTTCAGCTAGAAGTGCTTTCCTGTTACATATTGCAAACAGACATATACAGTGACTCAGAAGTTTGGATCGGGTTGTGTAGTCAATATAGTTTTGGCAAAAGACTAGGAAGCCTTTTTCTGGCTGAAAGCTAAGAATGATAAAAATAGATCCTGATTTTACAGTCACAGTGACAAACCGGCTTCCAAAAGCTTCACAACAGCACAAAGGGAACAAACTGGCAAAAGGGAAGTGAGCTGGAAAGATATATATTTTTCCCCAATGAGACTCAAATTCACCATCTTTTGTGGTTTACAATGATCTTATATCATCGCACATGGCATGTACTGCACAATGACAACCCAGAAGCCAGCTTAGCTTGCAAGCAGTCATTCTCTTCCAAAGCTTTTCTGTGAGCTCAACACATTTAATTCACAATCACTTTCAGAGCTTATACAACCCTATAAAATAACTAAGTCTCCTGAATCATCTCTTACCTACAAGATATAATTTTATTCTATTTCATATGATTTCATTATCTTATTTTTGTCACTTGATCTCATTTTTCTTGGGGTTCTAAAGGATTTAACAACGAATGATAAGAATGAGATTATCAGCACAAAAATATACAATAATTAAATGTCAGTCATGTCTGTGACAGAACAAATGCAATTCTGTATCTCACTACTTTTTGTGCTGGCTAGTGCAATACTCATTAAATATTTTTACTGTTAATGCTGATAGTTTTGCAGTTATTTCAAGCAGCTGAAATACATTTTGCTCACCTACCCTTCATTCTTCCTCCTCTGCAAATAAGTTCTTTCCAGTGAAAGATTAGCATAGTTGGTACCAGGAATTTCAAATGGGATTGTTTATGCATCAAAGAGTAAGTATTAATAACAAAAATGCACTCACAGTATGATTGCTTTGTGATGATTAGAATATAAATTGTTGGTTCTATATATACAGACACACACACACACTGAATTATGTGCCTCGCCACGGTATGTCTCTTGCATTCCTCTAACATCTGAGAGTCAGATGCCACGTCACACACAAACTTGTCAACAGCTTTTATCACTAAAAACTTTGTGGTGTTGCAGGAGCTGGCAACGCAGCACGCTCAGAATCCACCTGAAAACACATCACCCAGATAAATATTTTGCACTCATAGGGGTGAGGGGGAAGGAGGCAGCCTCTGCCCCAGGATCAAACAGGCAAGGCATTAACTTCACGCAGAAAGTAGTTTTCTTGTTGTTGATGATGAAAGGTACATGCTAAGCAATAAATTAAGTGAGCACAGTCAGTGGTGGACAGAAATTCCTTTCTGCAGGCTCCGCTCCACCACGTATGAGTTATGGGATCATCTCTAACTTGTGAAAATAACTCACATATCACACTCTCCCCATTGCTACGCTTCCTGCTACTCCTGCCTGTGGAGCTGGTGCAAAAGCATTGGAGCTGGACAAGGATGGAGGAGTCTGAGGCTCCATTTAGCAAAAGAGTCCTATGGCAACTCTATCAGGCTCGTGAAGTGTCAGATGGTGAAGGGCCAGCCACTGCCTCTCTCCAGCTGTGCTCTGTCATTCCTGCCCTTCAGCTAAGGGCAAGATGCTCTTGAGCACAGCACATGGCTTTACAGGACTGGGGAGGGGCTGAAACCACACCTGTGCTGTGGCCCTTGTCCAAACCCCCACCAACCTTTGGAGGAAAGGAGATTTTCCCAGGAATACAGTGAGGAAGACAGCCAGATAAACAAGCAGCTGACCGTGAAAACTGTGGGAATAAATAACACAGTGTTAAGCACAGGCTAGGCTAAGTATGTGAACCTCCAGTAAAAGTTCTGACCCTAGCTTTTGCAGACATACCCAGGCTCACTTTAATTGCCTGGTTTGCAGGCTGGAAGAAAAGCAGCTGCTGCAGCACAGAGCCCAGGGCAGGCTGCAAATACCCCATGACTGGGCAGCACAGAGCTCTCTGCTGCTGTGCCTGGGTTGGACCTGCTCTCCAGGCAAAATAAATCTACCTGGCCCATCCAGAATTAAGCAGCTGAAATGGAGCAGTAAGGAACTGCGCTGAAAGGAAAACCATCCCTCTGGACTTGGTAATGTGGGCAACTGCCCCATGTGTCCCCACGGTGGCTGGGCTGGCTTTGATCACTTAGGCTGCTATTCAGCAGCTCCAGCAGCCAGTGTATAATGTCCTTCTCTCTCCTTTAATAGGAAAGGGCTGCCTTTATCCACAAGGCAGAATCATGCTTATTATCATGTTAATTAATACATTTCTAATGAGAAGCCTTTTCTTCAGTTTATACAGAGCCCAAGTGAAAATTGAAATGATTTTGCTAATTTAAAAAGAAATTATTTAAAAAATAAGCAAGGAAAAAACTTCAAAGAGACAAACAAAAGGAAAAATACTGGCGCTAATGAAATGTTGGTTAATTATCCTTTTGTTCATTCTTTTATATCTTTCCCCCATTCTTAATTGTCTCATCTAATTAGATTATAACTATTTACAACAGGAATTATATTCTACGCTGTATTGTATATGGGGTCTTCATAATGTAATGCAAACATAATCTACTAATAATAATTAATTAAGAACTTTCTTTTGCAGTGTTTTTTGCAAGCCAGGGAGCCTAGCATGGGTGTAGCATTTAAGTGTCACTGATTTCTAGATTTTATCAATGATAAAGGAAAAGAACTCAAGGTTTTGCAGACTTGGTTATTTTAGTCATCCTGTGCCTGGCCAGCTTCCTAATGCTCTGGATCACTGTTCTCAGAGCTAAGATCATCATCACCTGAAAGAAATTATTCTCTGTACATTGGTGCTCCTTGGTATTTGCTGAAGGGAACATGTGGCGTTAGGCAGAAATAGCTGTCACCTTTAGGAGGACTGCTCCTCTCCCTTCTGGGGCTGTCCAAGAAAAGGTTGGTCTTCCTGGTCTCAACATCACCAATTCCTGCTCAGGGTCCCAGAGAAGAACAATGAAGCTTGTCCATTTGTGGAGGTGCTGAAGTGCAGTGCATGGGGTCCTCTGCACTGTTGCAGCTTCTTCTGGTAAGGTCAGTATCTCCTCCTTAGTCCTCAGAATCCTTCCCCTAGGCATCTCTGTGTCACATAATATCCTTGTAAAGTAACTGCATAAATTATTCTTTTTCATTACAGTATGACAGGGATGCTTCAAGAGAAGCTGAGGGCACTCTGAGATTATGGCTCCACACACTTAAGAGTCAGAGGCTTTCAAGAGCCAACAGGAGACAGATAACATTTCCCTTCTGCCACCTGTTAATTCTTTTTAACAGATGGAGAACTGGAGAATGGAGAGATTAAAAGCCCTGGTACAGGAAACAGCATTTTTTCAAGACAGTGCTTAAACACATGCCTCTGCAAGCACAGGCTTCTGTCCCAGTTAAGTTGAGCCTGTGCTTAGGAAGTTTTCTGACCCAGGATCTAAGTTACTCTTTCAGTCATAAAAGCAGTGGAACAAGCTGGCCCCAAGATCTCCAGTTCATACACTGGCCTTGGTCGTATATTCAAAAAGTCTTTTTCCAAAACTGTAGCTCTGGAGAGCACTGATAACCCCTTTGGCTCTCCAGCTGGAGGCTGCAGCCAGATCTTTGTGTCACTTATTTAGACAGAAATGTTGCTTCAGGTTTGGGTACAAGTTCCAGATGCAAAATCAAGTAAAGGTAAAAAAATTAGAAAGAGGAACTAAAGGCTTTATATTTCAAGTCTCCTACAGTTTAACCTGCTTTAAATAAGAAAACAGTGGCATTTAGTTGTGTTTAGAATGTAAGTCAGAAGAGAATCAGATCCATCAACAGCTACAATATGGTGCAAACTTTTGTGGTACTTATGCACATTTTAGCATTTCATACCTTATTTATTTACAATGAAAATGATAAAACTTTCAGGGTTGGATACTAAATCTGTGTGATTTCTCAATACATCACTGGCTTAGGAGGCAAAATATTGCTTGTGAAGCTGAGAAAGGCAGTATTGAAATAAACTAAAAGTAAGGAGAAGTTTGCCCAAAACTTCTTTAATCTTGGCCAACACCCTTAATTGTGCTGTGCCTCAGTATTCCTGAGTATTCCTTGTCCCATTCATCTGCTTAGGAAAATTATCCTCTCTTCCCAGGCATTTGTTGCCTTGCCTACTTCAACCTACTTTTGAAAACACAGAGGTAATGCCTTGCAATCCACTTCTTACTTATCTCAAATTAACCCCTTGCAGAATGGCCCCTACTCCAGCTCTCCCAGAGATCAGGAAACTCATAACAGCTGCATGTCAAATCAGCCAGTAAATTCTGGATAGTTCCCATAAAAGCTTGTCCTACAGGCTCTTGTAGTATGATAAACAACTAATGAGCACATTTCAGGTACTGTAAAAATAATCCACAAACCATCCTATGCAGCTACAAAGAGATTTTAAACTGAGATAGAGAATGCCATAGCTTGTACCTGGGCCCTTCCAGATGTGCTGCCTTGTTCTCTGCTACTCACATGTGCAGAGGTGAGACCTCCACACCTCCTTGATGGTTTATTTCTCTTTCTCTGGTGCAGATGGTGCCTGGAAAAAAGGGTGTTTACCACACTGCCCTCAACAAAAGCAATGTCGCATTTGCAGGGGATTTTCATTTACCACTGCTGTAAGTTTAGCAGAAAATGACTTTCATAATTATTTCCATAAAGTCTCTGTATATCATGCTATGTGCACTTGAAAAATTAAAAGCATTAAAGAAATTTTTAAATGAACCTTCACCTAAGTACTGGAAAAATAAAACAGATGATGTGAAAGGTAAAGTGTCAAATAGCACAAGGGGAAAACACTTCAGTTACAGGACAAATGTTCTTTAGGTCCATATTCCGTTAAAACCTGTATCTGCTTTCATAAAGGATGTTTTGCTATCACATGCAAATTCCTCATTTTTAAAGGAAAGCTTTATATAACCTGCCTATTTGGCCTTTGTTAGTCATGCTACAAAGACAGAAGCTTTGAAGATTGTCTTAACTAAATAGAGCCACAAGAACAACAATGCACTTTCTTCCAGTCACTGATCAGGCTTCTAAAGAGTAACTAATAACGTGGATTTTATAGTGCAAAAAGCAACATGAAAATATTTAATAGTAGAACAAACAGCACAGCATACCTTCTGCAGAAACCTGTCTGCTTTACTTTCCTTTTATCAATATTGCCAAGAAAGTAAATTTGTCACTGTACAGTTGAGAATCTCTCAAAGATCTACTTTAATGTTTCACGCTACGTTTGCAAAACAAGAGTAATAAAAATAATGACACCATTATTACTCTTCTCTCTTTGTTTTCAGTTCATCACTTGCATATTTGAATAATGAATTATATTCACATTATCTCTACACTTTTGCTCTTGACTTCCTCTGCTGGCTGAAAGTAAAGCTATTATCCAGTTGTCAGCTCTGAAGAGCCATTCAACAAAGCAGCCAATGGTCCTGACATGTAGATATACTACTATGCAAAATTATCTAGAGTACAATTTCAAGCTTTATATGAGAAAATTACCAGCCAGCATAAAAATGAATCTTCAGCTAAGGTGAAATATTAAAAATTTCATCAGGCCCACTTTAGAACATAAATAACTAGACAACAGAATTAGTTTTGAATTGGACACAAAAGGCTAATTAACACTATTGTATCATCTTGATTGTCTTTAAGTCTATTAAGTCACCATTTTATTGTCTGAATCTTTGAGCCTTACAGGAAAAATAGAACCTTCTTCTATTTAGAGGCCCCTCTTCATTCTCAGATCTGCAGCTTTTGACTGAATTTCATTAAGATTCATTCCAGCAACCAATACTTTGCACAAGTAATTTCCTGATAAAGGAATGATTGTTTGTATCGTTTGATTTATACAGCTTTTTTATTAAGTGCCGTGTTAAATTATAAACAAATCATATAAAATGAAACCCACACAATTTTCCTTTAGTGTCACATCCCTTCATGTAATTATAAATATAACTGGAGATTCAGATGAAGTCAGATTTTCATGATGCAGTGGAGGGGCAAACACAGTTTAGCAGCAAACATTTTCAAGGGCAAAGACTTTCTTCTCTTCATGCTCAAGTGTTTTTGTCAGGAAAGAATAACTGAGGTTGGGAGGGTGAGGAGGTGCCCTCTACCAGACAGAAAGTGATGTCCCCTGGATGACATTAAACAAACAGGTACAAGAACAGACAGGAAATCAGAGTAAGACACTGTGTTTGCTTTGAAGAATTGTCTAAGAGAAGAGCAGCTGCTGCCTCTGTGGTCAACTTTTATCCTTCTGAATCAGCTGCCTCAATTCCCTTTCTGCCCATTAGACCTGCTCCTGTTGGCAGCACGGTATGGGAAATTGTCTTCAGACTTTTGGAAGGGAAGAGACAAAGCCCCAACTCATCTTCATTGCCATACAAGATGAAGATAACTAGTTCTCTATAAAGAGTGCAAAATATGTCCCATGGATCTCCTTTGGGGGTGTCTTGAAGCGTGTCAACTTATATTGAAATTTAGAGAGGGCTGCAATGATTTGAAATGTGTTTTCATGGATTACAGCTTCCAAAAATTTACATCCAGAAGAATTTTAGCTCTTTACTAACAGTGTTTCATCTCACAGTATCACTTAGTGTAACTTAAAACTGTAATTGCCTCCCTCTAGCACTGATGTGTAAGCCAGCAGAAGAAATGATTTACCTAAGAACATGGAATGAGGATAATCACTTATCCAAAAATCTCAAACATGTCCTCATTATAATCCTGTAAATCCTGTTCTTATGGGATTAGAGGACAGTAGCCATTCCTGGATATCCAGCAGCCTGGCAGTAGCAACAGTACCTCTTTTTGGTCTGTGGACATCAGCAAGTCCTGGACAGGGGAGCATCTTCTACATATCAATTGTATGGTGTGGGCAAAAGGAGCTGGATGTGGTCATGAATGTGCCAAGAAATGTCGACACATGCACAATAACCTGACATGCCTGGCTTACTGCACACTGGGACTCCACCTCATAATGCATGCATGCATATTTCTGCCTGGGAAATCATGGATAGCAGCATGGCAACCCTACACAGAAAGTCCTCTTTGAAAGCCATGCTCTCCAGCCAATGTTTAATTCATTAGGTCAGCCTTCCTTAATCACTGATCAGAACTGTTTAGATTGTGATGCATTAGGAGAAAGTCTAAGACACTCCTTCCTAAAAAAAACAAAAGTGCTAATTCACACATGTTACAAAGAAGGAAATAAAATGGTAATTGAGTAACACTCAAAATTTATCTCAATTATTATTGTTTTTAAATGAAAATCACTCTGGTTACATGATTTTCATTGTGGATTTTTTTTTTTTAGCTATAATATGGGACCAAGTGAAGAACAGAAGTTGAATAAAAATTAGATTATCCTGATTCCTACCCTGCTGATCTGCTATGAACCATAGCACTGTCCACTGGTAGAAGCTGCAGGCTCTATTGTTGGCTAAAACCTGCTCCCTCTCTCTCAGTGATCTACTCACTGTGCTCTTCCATCTACTCATCCTGTCCTGAAACCTCTGCTGTGCAAATTGTTAGAATACAAACACACTGCCCCATGCTACACCATCACTCTGGCATGGCTTGCTTGTCCCTCCAGCAGCATCTTTGTCCTTTAAAGAGTCTGAATGTCCTGATGTGGATACACAGATGGGTGAGAAACATCAGTGCAAGCACTTCTGTTGACTTTGAGACTAATCAAGGTTGGTTGGGATTGCCCCTATCTAATTTCTGCACTGAACTGACCCATCCAGATAGCTCATACAGGGTGAAACCTTGCACACCTGAAGCAAAAAGCACCCTGGAAACATCTTTTTCTGGATAGAAGAGGCAGTGAGACAGTTAACTCAGCTGCAGTCACTTACAGCACAGACTTCTTGAGTTAGATGAGAAAATCCCACACCTAGCACCTAGTTGTTACTACTTACACTTAGATATATCCTCAGCTGTCCTTGGCACTGAGATAGAGGAGCTCTAGTATTGATTCTCTGCCTTCAAGGTTTTGAGAAAAGAGCTAAGAGCAGTTAGGGGATGCAGTACTATTAGAAGAGGCTACCTGAGATTTGGGGCTTGTCTGGGAGATGCAAGGCTGATTTCCAAGTCTGGCTCACCACGGTCTTTCTGCAAGTGTCCTTGGCCATGTCACTTAATTCCTTCTTCTTGGATCCCAGCCTGCAAAGTGAAAGCATTTAACTATTTCACATGGATGTTACCAGAAAAAATGTAGGAAAAAGAGCCCTGATGACATAATAATGAGAATCAGACAAATGCCACTGATGTGGGAAAGAAAGAGGTTCAAAGGACATTAGAGCTATGCAGTCACATCAGAAATTAGAATATGGACATTTTAAATTTCAAAGGAAGCCCTTTGGGTCACTGACTATATAGCGCCCTACTTTGCAAACATTTTTCCTTATATAAATATTAAAATGTATTCACACAGTAATATAGTGTTTCTTATATTGAGGAGTATTGCTTTGTTCTCCTCATGGCTAGGAGGTTCTGCCGTAATATTTAATTAAATAAAACAGAAGATTTCATTATTAAAAGAGGAACAAGACCCAATTAATAAAAAAATCTCAGACATACAGTAACAAAGTAGGAACATATTTTCATTTAGACAGATGTGACAAGACTTAAATTCAGATGCAGTGCACCTATAAATTTTAGATGGAGAAACAATTTTGGTCACAGATGTCTTTGGAAGTCCAGAAATATTGATCACAAGCCTGACTACCTAAGAACATGAATTATGAACTTTTTGTCCCACTGTTCTCCCTTTCTAGTTAATTTCATTGCTGATGAGATCAGTTGAGCCACTTATTCTTCATCCAGACCCCAGTTTTATCCAGTACATATGTAACCAGAAAGACACATTTTGGTACAAAAATCACAACATAGGTAACAAAGTTCTGGTAGCTCAAACCTTTCAAAAAAATCTCTTCAGCCAAATCAACAATACAAAGTCATTAGTCTGAATTTTTCTCTAGATATTGGCAGGGTGCAAAGTTCTTTATTAAACTTCTGTATCAACAAGTGAATACTCCTCTGAAGATATATTGTTTTTAATTTAGTGCTACAAGAAAAATCATGGGTTTCATATTGAGCAAGCAAATATTTTCATATTATTTTTCTTTGACTGTTTTTTTTTCAGTCAGTAAATCCAACCCCAAAGCAAGCAAACAGAATCTCTAGGTTTTCCATAAAATGCAAACAGTAATACTCAGACTATCTAAGATAAAGCTGGTAGTTATTGGCACTTGCATTTCCCTAAATAATCCCCTTTCTTGCCTTTTGTGCCAAAGTAAAACGGAGAGGCACGGGAAGTGGTAAATGATGGAATTTGCACAAAACACCCTACCCCAGCCCAAACCTCAGGTTTATTATTGCTACACTTATTTCTTTCATCTGTGTAGTATGTGGTGGTTTCAAGCAAAGTCCAGGGCTCTGTTGAGTTAAATTCCATATGATCAAGATATTGTCCAAGGAAGCTTCTGGCAGAGCTGGGAACTGACCTTTATTCCCACCACCTTCCCCAGTAACTCTTTTCATCTTGCATACTTTATACAGAAATCACTCAGAAAAGACCTCAGGCTCCATTGAAAAGGAAAATTATATTTGCTACCTGTATTTTCTCATTCATTCTCAACTTTCATCTAGAATCTGTTCTTCTCTGTTTCTTTGCTTATTTCTGTACCTAAACCTAGGACATAATTATTCCTGGGGACAATTTCAAGCCTGCTTGTCCTTGAAGACAATTCACATGAGAACTGAGGCTGGCCAGAAACACTCCTCTTGTAGGGTGTGCACCCAGAGAGTCTCTTCCACCAGGTCTGACAAGAGTTGCTTTCCTAGAGCTTGCTTTTCTCCCTAGAGACTCTTCAAAGTCTATTCTCTCATAGATAAGGTAAGTGCTCAGTTCTGCAAAATTAAAAAAGTTGTACAGTCTTGTCCTGGGCCCTGAAAGTGGACCTTGGTCTTGCATTTATTTATATAATCATTGTGTTGCCCTCCTGCTGGTTTCCCCAATAACCAGACATATAAAAATGTAAATGGGTATTGACATGCTGGAAGGGTGCACCACCAGCAATCACATGCACTGCTGGCTAAATTATACCACATATTCCCAGAATATCAAATACTCACTCCACATCCACCACGTGGTCTACTTATCTAACCAAACCAACCATTTACCAAAAAATACCCTTCACTTAAAAGCAAAGGCTTTTAGAGCTAAGGACTTCATAAATCTTGCATTGCCTAAAAAACAATGCACACACACATGGGCACCCATTTTACCAAGTCTAAGTTCAGGTCCCTTGTTTCCAGACCCAGAGGGTTTTACCTCTTGTTAACAATCCCCTACAGAAATATCTTCATCAGCTTTCTAAGCTAAAAGACACATGGTACCTACTCATCAAGGTTGGTGACAAAACTTCCCTTTTCTATGCACGAAAAATGTGATCTATACCTGGCATGAATGAAAGCAGACTCAAGTACTGAACCTCGACATAAAGAATTTGTAAATACCCTTGCTTTACTCTGATTCAGGTTCTTCCAGTGTAGCTGGAATTTGGAGTTTCAGGAATATTTAATTATATAGAAAGCCTTAAGGGGCAATAACAAGCTGGTTTCTGAGCTAATGGGAGAGAAAAAAATATGAGATTACAATCTAAAAATTAAATAGAGGGTCATTCTTTTTAATGACTAATAACTCTCAAAGAATTTAAGTTTCAATTAAATTCTGACTCCAAAGGTATTTATGTAGTCATGAAACTATTTTTAAATATTTCACGTTCAGAGTGCTCCAGATTCCTCAGTGGTTCTGGATAGTATCAGACATCATTATGATATCTGAGAAAACTCACAGAAGCTCTGTTTTCCCTTTTAATCTCTTGTTCAAAATAATTTTTGATTTTTTTTCTATTGATGACTGGAGTTTTCAATCGTATCTTAGAAAATTATGACTGTGGAACAAATAGTGCAAAATTTTGGCCAAACTGGTTACTTACAATTCTAACTACTGAATGAAAAGTGGAAGTCTTATGGCTAGAGTATTCAGCTGGGAAAATATTGTAAGAGAGGCAGCTAACAGGGTATCAGGGAATTATTGTTTGTTCTGGAACAAGAATAAAAAGGGGATTCTTTGCCCTTGCATACCTAAAAGGTTCTTTTCACGTGATTGTGGAAAAAGGAAATAGGAAATTCATCCCTTTTCATGAAGTGAAGCACAACACAGCACAATTTAGCCACTGGGATTGGTCTAGGAATGCATAAATGTAATACAGGTCTAGGAAAATATTTGACAAAATGCAGCCACGTGATGCTCAGACATCAAACCCAGACCCTTTTTCACACATTAAGCACAGAGCTTTAACAGCTAACATCTTGCATTAATTGATATAAACAGCTTAGGGGTTACCAGCTTACAAAGCACTGTGATTTTCTTGGGAAAAAACCCAAAACTAAACACGTTCAAATCAATTAGGGCCTGACTGATGCTGGAAGTGAGGGTCAGTCTCACCCCACCTGTGCCTGGAGCACTGGGGTTCTCCATGTAAGCAGAGGTCTCATCCCACCAGTCTGAGAGAATTGACTTGCTCAGCTCAAGGCATGGGTTTCTGTTTCAGCAACTTCTCCAAATGGACTGAACTTCCCACTCTACTGGTGCAGCTCACCTCCAGATCACCTCACATTTCTTCTGTTTTTGTTGGAATGTTACATGACTGGGTTACCTCACATTATGTTTTCCTCTTAAAGAATAAACCACAAAATATTTACAACAAGGTCTTCCATTCCAGTCCAGACTGTTCTCAAACAGTGGGACCATTTTTTGTCTGCTGGCTGATGGATGAAACATATCAGGCAATTACAGGATTCTCTTCCCAGGATAAGAAGAGAATAACTCTCTTCCCTCCTGAACAACCAAAAATCAAGCTGGGGTAACCTTAATGTTGGAAGGATCTTGCTGAACAAAGATGACTTTTAAAATTATCTTACAACCTGGGTTGGCATCACCTGGTCTGGCAGCAAACAGCTCATGGGCTGAGGCTCTCATTTCTCACAGCCCAGCATCCTGAGGTGCTGCTCTGTCCTTTTAGGACAGCCTTGTGATGAGAGTGCTGCAGCCATCAGAGCTTTGACTTAGAAATATGGGGTCTTGATAAGAGGTCAGAAAAGAACTCCCCCTCGTTATGGTTTGCTGCTTTGTTTTCAGGATGAATTGTAGTTTTTAGTTAGTTATAAGAAACTGAATTTTAGTGGCACTTTTTAAGGGGGGGATGAAAACCAAATAATTAGTGCACATTCCTATTTTCATGAAAGGATAATTTCTTATCCAATCTCAGGAAAATTATAATAAAAAGAAACCCCACAATTATAGAAAAATAAATTTGAATCAAGAATATAACTCGTTCTCGTCCTACTAGAACTAGTCCCAAGCATAATGACATGCTTTCGTTTGAGTCCTGTAAAAATCTGGACTAGAGATCTTCGCTGTGTAGTCAATATTTCAGACCTTCCCCCAGCATGTTAAAGACAGAAGGCAGCATACATTCACTGCTAGAAAAAAACTTAAACGAATCTCTGTAAGTATTTTAAGAATCTGTAGTTCAGAATTTGTGTCTTTCTTACAAAATTATAAAGGGAAAAGATGCACAGGAAATTAAAAATAAATTACTCTTGTTTCATTGAGGTCTATTGGGCTAGATACCATAAATTTTTATAGCAAAAGGTTCCTAGATCCAGTGAACAAGAAAGAAGAAATGACATTTTTAATAATTGCATTTTATGTGTATATATTTATAAAATTTTATATAATTTGTCCATTTTACCAAATGGGAATTGGAGATCAGTCTGAGGTTCTACTTAATAAAGGGTGAAGCTAGGTGTAAAATTTCAGCTAGAAGAAGAAAGCAGTTTGATGCCCCGTGGAATATTTGGAGAAAAAATGTGGCTCTCCCTTGAGAGTTGAGTGCTTGGTCCTTTGGAGAGCCAAGGGACACACAGCACAGTCTGTGGTTGTCTTAAATGTAAAATATTCACTCCAGCCTGCTGCAATGAGCTTAATTTCCTTGGTCTCAAGATGGGATTTCTCCTGAACACAGACATGTGTGCCCATTCTGCCGGAAACTGAGAAGGGATTAAAACTCCCAGGTGGCTGAAGCCCTTCACCTCACCAGCCTTTAGGGTGTTGTCTTGACTCCTTCCTCAAGAAAGGACAGTCTCAGGTTTGTTTTTTTTTTTTTTTTTTTTTTTTTTTTTTTTTTTTTTGGTTTTTTGTTTTTTGTTTTTTTTTTTTTTTTTCTGTCAAAGATTGCTGTACTGAAATGGGCACTGCCCTGGACACAGTCTCCACTTGGGGCTGCAGGCACCCAGCTTGGAATAAAGTGCTCAGAGCAGCTGGGTGCTGACAGAGCCAGGCAGTGCTCGGGAAAGGGTTCTCAGGTTTACAGCTGTGTTTATCCTCCAGATTACTAAGTGCCACAGTAAGGATCTAGACCTGTCAACCCCCACAAAGAAACCCATGGCAGTCCTCAGTGATAATCTCACAGGCACTCAAGAGAGGCCATAGCAAAATTTGCAACTAAATGTGAGTGCCTCAGGTCTGCTCCCACAGTCCCCTCTACCACCTCTTCTTACCAGGGACACACTGCTAATGGAACATCACAATCCAGCTTTGGGTCTTGAAATTCAAGAATCCATGGACTTAAAAATATTTATCAGGGTACAATGTGAGCAGAAAAACTATAGCTCTTTGTTCAATAGATTAAGCAACACCATCCTCAGCTGGCGTACATTGGCATAACCATTTACACCAGTGAAGGGCTAACAGGATTTGATTTTTTCTAAGAAAGAAATTGCAGTTGAAGTCAAAATCTGGTTAGTTTTAAAAAAGCAAACTTGATAGTGTTTCTGCTTTTAAAGTGGCTTGTGATTTTGGTTGTGAATTTGATGCAACACAGCAGGAGAAACAACAATTATGTCTAACACATACATGCACAGGTTACATACGCACAATATACACATATATTAACACAGCTCCATTTTCTTCATTCCCCACAAATTTAAGTGACAAGCTAGATGTTAGTCCTTTCTGAATTAATCCTGTCTGAATAGCATTAGTGTCATCCTCACTATACACCAGTAACTGCTAGGCTATAAAATTTATGATATAACATTCACAATTAATCTGCAAATATATACTAATTCACACTGACCTTTTTTCAAGCTGAGGCCTTTTTAGCACTCACAGTAGGTTTAACATTGCCCTACTGAGTGTTATTACGAAGCAGTCAATGGTTCTCCATAATTACATCATGCAAATGACATTTGCTTTTTTGTTTGAGCTTATTCCCTCCGATGTTTCCTTCTTTTATCACACTCTTCACACATCTGTGTCCCTGAAATGGCACTGTAAACTCCTCCCCTTTTGGTCCCCAAGTTCCTTTTTCTGTCTTGCCTGGCTGTCAGGCAGACACCGCCAGCAGTTTGGGCTGGTGCTGCGGTGACAATCCCTGTGACATAGGTTATGTCGCCAGCTGGTTGGAACAGGTGTACACTGATTTTACCATCAAATGGCAACACGCACTTGGCTTCCTACCAGCGCACAGGCATGAAAAACCTGCTCCCTTAAAATTTCTCCCAAGATTGATGGGCTGTTCTTTGACACAGCATCCAGCAACAATTTCAATTCCCAGATTGTTTCTCACCGTTTGGGCTCGTTCAACAATAGCAGCAATGGAAAGTTGTGAAGAACTTCTTGTTAGTGGAGACAAATTACTCAGTCTTTCCTCTCTTTCTTCAGCAAAAAAAGAGTACAACACTGGCAGAAGCAGCATGAGTACCCAATTGCTTGTGAAATAACACCTGATCGTGCGTGCCTTTCAGAAAATAATTGATGCAAAATATGAAGTAATATTTTGTAAAATTCCCATCAAAAAAACAAGGGAGGTAATAATAATTCTGAATATCTAACTGCTTAATCCAGCTAAGCTAAATCAAGGCCAGGACGTGCATCAATAGCCAGATCTGGTCCCAGCTGTGTCCTGAGAGCCATGTTAGTGAAACCACAGCTCAGCCGAGGATTGAAGACAGAGACCAAACACGGCAGCTGATGATCTTCACCTCCCAAGTATCACCTACTGTGATGGTGCACTCAGGATAGTGCAGGACTCAGCTCTAAAGTACATTTTTGAGGCTGAGATCATCTTCTTATTCTGTTCCCAGAGTAATAAGTGATGCTCTGATTAATTCTGTAATAGAAAATAATCTAATACTAAAAATATCTCAACTTCCATTAAGCCAGTTCTGCAGTCTTTAAAAATCCAAGGCAATTATACTAGGTTATACCTGACAGTATGTCTTGATTTGTGGATACTTTGGGAAACCCTTGTTCTTCACAGCTGAGGAATTACACTTTCCATTAAAAGCCATTGCTTATATTATCTTGTTAGGGCATCCCACAGTAAACACAGGATGGCAAAGCAGACTTTTTAATGACAACTAATCAGAAGGTCAATGGCTGCAAGTCACAACTAAAGTGATCAAGTTAATAAGAGTGTTATTTTAGCCTAAAACCAGCTGAAAAGCAGAGGTGCAGGAGGGAAGTATGGCACAGTTCAGCTGTTCCTGCTCTTAATATTTCTTTTCCAATCAACATGATTTTCAAATTCCTTTTCCATAGTGCCTTTTCTAAGTTAAATTTTTCCCAGTGAAATTCCACACATCACATTCCTATCAAACTGCTTATCACATAAAATTACTTGACAATGTATTCTTTAGAACTATAAAGAGACTTCCTTAAAAGGCTTTTCTATTTAAAAAAAAAAAAAAAAAAAAAAAAAAAAAAAAAAAAAAAAAAAAAAAGGTGTATGTTTGCCTTAAGTATTTAAGCCTCTGTTCCGATACACAGCATAATGGGGCTGGTGCCATGGTAACTACTGTGTGGCTTTTTAATTGAACAGCTGACTTCCAGGAGTGAGAATCGCTACCTGCTTCCCTGCTTTCCACAATTTACCAAGGCTCCATCCCAAAGAAAAACAATGAATTAGGGGCTGTTAGCTCGTGTGCACTTGACAGCTATGTTTTCTCCATACAGTAGGTGCAGTTCCTGCAGGAAAAGTCTGTAAAGGCTGCCATAGTGCACACACTCAGTGACAATAATTTTTTTTTTTTAAATCAGCTTACAATTGCCTTTTTTATTTTTATGCTTGGTCTAATATTAAGGACAGGAGAGGTCTGAAAGACCTCATTAAGTCCATATACAGCTTAGTATAGGAAAAGTTCTATGTATTATTACATGTTATGTATAATTGTACTATAAAGAAGACTTTTTCCTCCAAGTAGCTAATTGGGATGCAATACTGGTTATTTTAAGCTTTACAAAAGAGTTCTTTGCATAATAGAGTGGCTGTTTCATGCAGCTCCTATGATAAAATTCTCACCAGTCTTAAAATGACAGATGTAATATTACCTTTAATAAGTGTCTACCGATGCATGCAAATTGAATTAAATAGTGGGAGTACAAATTTGTCTGATAATTAAGATAAAAATTCATGTCAGCTTAAGCCCTGATGTATATTAGTAACCCTGTATACTTCTTTAGCTGCATTCTCTACCAATTACTTTTAGTGTCGGACTCTTGATTACTGCAATATGCAGTCCTTTAAAAATTTATAAATGATCTGTAGAAAATATTAAACAAACAAAAGGCTTCTTTTAAAAGCATCTTCAATAAAAATATTGTAACTTAGGAACCAAAGAGCCTTACAAACTGCTCAAAGTTCAATACACCTCATACTGAAACACTTCCTCTCGGGGTGTAATAGAAATGAGAAATAATAGGTCTAGATACAATAATAAATAGCGTGAGCAACAAGCTTTGTCTCCAACCTGTGAAAATGGTCTCTATTTCAGAAAAGGACTCTGTTGCGTGTCAGGGCAAAATTCTACCACCAGCCCAAATTTTCCAAAGCCAGTTATGAAATTTAGCTATTTGGCTTTTGTGTTAGTCTCTCTTTGAAGATATACCTGGAACTGGAAATTCAACATTTTTATAGTTAAGAAATTCACCTGGGACATGAAACAGGCAGCTCAGGTGCTTGAACCTGGGTTTAAACAATTCTTGTAAATGTCCCAAGTCATGAGCTCCTCTTGGATAATACTTTACATGCTTTAATTTTTGACCTTAGATGCTTTCTTTGACGCAATGCACCTTATAAAAAAGTTATTTAAACGGCTACAACCCCTCATAAGTTGTAATTACAATAAAATGTTTTTCAACTAAACCCTATAAAATCTCTAGTAAAAAAATTCCATATCAGTTGTTGGCATAAATGGATGTACTAAAATTGCCTGGAATATGAATTTACATTTTCTATATTTTGAACCAGGAGTTTCTTAACTAAAATATTTCTGTTACAGAAATGACACATCCTTAAAGAAAACCGGAGTCTGGGGTCATTTGAGGCTAATCATTGCACTGTAGAAGGAGATTCATGCTTGACATGAGCAGTGATCTTCAAGATAAAGAACTCAAATTCAGAACACTAAAAGCCTGATACAAACTTTGGAAACACAAAGAATTGGAACTTTGTCTTGAAACATCTCAATTTTATTTTTGTGAGGACCTGGAGCTAAGGTTCACATATCTCAATATTGCTGATGTTCAGGGCTAAACTCAAGAAAAAAGTCCATAATTGCTTTGCTGATGTGGTGAGGTGTCCCATGAGGAGAACCCACCCACTGGTTCCAGACTGATGGAAGCCTCTTGAAATTAGCTGGTCTTCCAAGTATTGCTATGTTTGAAGCAAGATATAAGAACAAGATTGGATTTGGATCTTGGATTCAAAATGTGTCCACAACTTATGTTAGTACTCCTTGAGCACCAAGTAACAGAAAATGTGGCTTTGGATACACTTGTCATGGGTTCAGTCCCTTTTTGTGTAAGATTCAGCCTGTACATATTCTCCAGTATTGGTTAAACACCTCTAATGAACTTTGCAGACATGTGAAGTTAAATATCTGTCAAAAAGTAATAGCTGGCCTGAAAATCCAGTCTCTTTTGTTTAACTGCTCTGTTATCACTGGAACAACCAGCTGTCATATAGGCTTACAGGCTACATAAGTAGAACAAACACTTTTAAAGTGAAAAACCAAACCAAACCAGAAACACTGGAGAGACAATTCAGAATGACTTGGACCCACCTTCTGAGTGGGAGCTCAAGCCCACCCTTCTGCTCCAGGCTTACAGCAGAGCTCAAAATAATTTCAGACAGGTGTGCACAGCATTGCAGCACAGAGCAGCAGCCACCTCTGGCCGTGATGTTGCACTGAAGACACTTTATTTTCTTACAGGAGCCTGACCTGCTGAAATCTCTGACTGTGCTCCTAGACACATCCTTGTTATTTCTCTGCCCATCTGTAAAATGGAAATAATAGCACTTGGGATGTAATGAGGATAAATACATTAAAGATAATGAGGTGCTCAGATACAATGGTAATACGAGCCATGTGAGTAAGCTTTGTTTAAGTTTGTGTATGTTAATAACAGTGTTCATTCTGTCTCGGCTATAACATTGTACTTGGCAACAATTTAAGTACTATAAAGAGTCATACTGTATAATGAGTGAGATTACAGAGCTGAATGGATTTGGAAGCCAAGACTGGCCTAATAGAGCAAATGACACAGACCCTGTCATTAACCCTCATCCACCTTTCCTGCCACACCCAGCACGGTGGGCACTGCATCCCAGCCAGACACCATGTGCCCAGCCAGCCTCTGCTCCCTCTTCACAAGCCTCCATCCACAACAACTGCAAGGAGAGAGGCAGGCTCCATGCAACAGAAATAGGGGAGAATATAGTTAAAATATTGGTCTAACCTTGTTTAAACCAAGATGAAACCTTGTCCAGGATATTTCAATATATTGATGGAGTGATGGGCGTCGGGGGAGGTAGAATCACATCCCATGTTAACAGATCTCTCCTGAAAGAAAGGGCCCTGGAAGGGGACGTCAAAATCATTCCTGAAAATGTTCAAATACTGTATTTTTTTGTCTTTTGACATTAAAGAGTATTTTCCATATTCTCACAGTCCATAGACAGAAAAAATTAGAGAAATAAGATAGGGTTTATGACTGTATGAATCTTCAGGAGTGAGCTTGAGTTTTACTTCACTCTTTGCAACCCTGTGAAGAGTTCCAGACTAGAGTCCATCCAAGTTTAATATGGCTTTGCAGTAGGGCAATCAGGTATGTGTTGCAGTAAGGAGACACAGAATCACTTCCCCTGTAACAGTGCCAATGGTAGTGATTGCCTAATTTAGTGGAATTTCCTGATGCCTCTTGATGTGTGTGTTGATTCAGTCAGACATTTGGTGAATTTATCTGGCTTACCCATTGAGTGTTCCAATGGTCTCCATTAAATTATATGAGGGAGAGACAAAACAGCAATGGCACAAGAGCAGTGCAAGAAGCCAACAAGCCACAGACACCAGTGCAACAAATGACCCCAGCAGGTGTTGTAAATCAGTTCCTTAGCCAGAAGGAGCTCAGCCATCATCTTATTCAAGGGCTGAAGCAATGCACTTTTGGGAATATGGAGTTCTCAGTACCCTTTTCTGAAAGAGGACAGAAAAATACCTCTTCTGTGTCAACACCCTTCTGTTCAACATTTCTATAAGGGGCTATATAGGACTATATACAAAAGGAGTGCTGCCTTCTCTAAAAGGCACCAGCACATGAGAGGAGAGATGCTTTTAAATGAGTTGAGAACAGAGAGACTGAATTTCCCCCTCCCTGACTCTGTGAGGAATAAAGTCACTGGAAGGAGCAGCCCAGGGTTGCTCCTGGTGCTATGCTCCCTATTCCCTCTCATTGACTGCAGCAGAAGCTCTACCTAATTACAGCTGTGATGAATTTGTCCTATCTGCTGTACACATAACAGAGGAGGGTTTATTACAGATTGGTGTGAGATGGTTTCTTCTCTGTAATCCTCACAACTAGGGCCCATCAAATGGGAATTGATGGCAAGGATCAACCTAAGATTTAACATCCTGGTCTTTGCTGGGTTTCTTTTTTTTTTTTTTTTTTT
>WEIU01015398.1:165536-189474 GCA_013389925.1 Aegithalos caudatus
CTTTTTTTTTTTTTTTTTTTTAATGTAGTGTGGTTGGTGAGTTAATATATACAGCTATTCAGAGGTACAAATGACTACTTATCCTGCAGCCAGCTAAAAAGGTTCAAACTATATCACAAATGAGGGCACACCAGGAAAATGGCTAACTGTGGTCTTTAATTTGTAAATAATGATTTTAGACCATGACCCTTAATAGGACACTGTCACTTGTGCTGTGATTTATGTCTAGTGTGATGACATCAGTACCAATACTGCTGATAAAAGAACACTTATATTGAAGCAAACAGGATGATGAATGGAGTACAAGTCTACTTACTCATTTCATTACTGACTCTTCTGTTCACCACAGAGCTAATGTAGCGAGTCATTGTCTGCCTTGGGAGTATTTTGCAGGTTGAATTTAATGGCACAAGTGTGTGATATGTACTTCAGTCCTAGTGCTTGAAATGGCACAATCATAGATTAAAAAAAAAAAAAAAAAAGTGTGTTCAATAGTTTATGTATGAAGCAGAAAATAACTTTATGTCAACTTCTTAAACAGAAAACAGACAGAAAGTACTTTCCTTATTTTTTCTAGCAGTTTCCAAGGTTTATGAGAGCACTTAATTCCCCAACAAGTTAAATTTCTGCATATGTTTTATAGAGTGGACAAAATTAGCAAGTAACATAACCAGCACAGCTAAGTATGACACACATGCATTTTAAAAGTGCACAGTATTATTTTTTTTTAATTGCCACTGCAAATGCGAAAGCATAAATGTATAGCCACCTTTAAAATGCTTTCATTAGCAAACATTTGATACTGAACCCTTTGTCAAAGCAAATGATGTAAATGTTAACATTAACCTTAATCAGACCTATTTCCTAAGATATAAATACTATACTAATGAAAGAGCCTGCCAGCATAATCAGGAGGGCAAAGAATTCCCCTAGGACTCTTCAAGCATGTGTATGTCACCAATAATTCTGCTAACCCTTGAGTGCTAGTGACTTTGAATGTAGAGAAGGGGAGGTAAATGCAGTTTTATTAGTGCAGTTTTATTGCTATGGCCAGCTGCACTCTTTTCTCTATAAAAGGTAATTACTTCCAATAGTAACAAGCTAATTGATTGCTAATTAAATCAATTGGCACACTAACCGCTGTCAGAAAGTGACAGATTAGCTGGTCACATGACAGTGTGTTAGTAATGAAAAGTGGACATGGTCTGAGTGTGATTGACACGGCAGATGAAAAGTGATTTGGGATCTCCTAGGTGGTCATGAAGAGGGCATGGAAAACATGATTGATTCAATGGTGACTGTCAGGGAGGAAATGAGAATTGAATGGGACTCAGTGTTGCCCTGGAACCTCACCACATGATGCTCCAAGTTTTTTCACATGTAAATAAGCTAGACAGAGCTTTTTGGCAAATGAAAAGCGGGATGGGGGAGGGAAAATGGGAGGAAGAGAAAGTGAAAGTCAAATCAACAGAACTCAGAAACTTCAGTTTGCTTTGTAAAGGGGAAATATACCCACAAATTTTCCAGTGACTTAGGATATACCCCTATCTCTTATTTTCATTGATTGTGAAGGTTTATGAATTAATTTAGGAAGGCCTTCATAAAAATTAAGACTAATTTTCCAATAAGTCTATATACTTTATGTAACAAAAGAGAAGAAAATGAAAGAGATTTATGCTATTAATATTGCCCCAACACAGACAAGTACATACACAATTATTTGTATCTCTCTCTCTCTGTGTCTCTCTCTTTTTGGTATTTAAATATTTATATAAANTTTCATAAAAAATAAGACTAATTTTTGAGCAAGCTGCTTTAGTTTTCCAATAAGTCTATATACTTTATGTAACAAAAGAGAAGAAAATGAAAGAGATTTATGCTATTAATATTGCCCCAACACAGACAAGTACATACACAATTATTTGTATCTCTCTCTCTGTGTGTCTCTCTCTTTTTGGTATTTAAATATTTATATAAATATAGATCACGTTCACTGTCACAAAACTGAATAGATTTCCTAAAAATTAAACACTCATATCTAATATTTAACATGCTTTTGTCTCCCAGACTTAACATTATAAAGTAGTCAGTCTCTTTAAAAGCCCAACCTTTTAAAATAAAATGGAAAATTTTTTTTTTTTTTTTCTGGAAGACATTCCATACTTGCTATATTATTATTATCACCAAACTTGAGTAAGTGTTTCTGAAACACCAAAATTTTTATATAGTCTTTGAATAAGAAATAGTCAGTTAATTGTGAGCATAATAATATGCTAATAAATGAGTTAATACTCTCAGCTCCTAACAAATGCTGGCATTTAACTGTAACTGTGAAGGTATTATGCAGATACTTCTGAAAAGGAGACAATTATTATTGTTTTATTAACATCTAAGATGGTATGAGCCAGGGCTTGTGTGCTTTATTCATCCTTTCTGAGGAAAACTGGCACTGCTAAGGACAAGTTCTGTTTGGCAGTGCAGCCAAACCAACCCTCCCTGAGGGTGTTTCCTTCGAGCAGAACCCAGACCCGCTGGCGTTGCACAAGATGTGTGGACAGAGCCATTAAAACCCACCACTTTTTGAAAAGGAAATGGGAGTCTGGCCTCATCTCCTTTCTCATACTGCCCTACTTTAACTGCTTTCAGGATGGTGTGGGAAAGAGGTGCCACCAGTTATGAATGATTTTACTTTCTGTAATAAAGAAATGAATTCAAAATAAAGAAGCACCTCTCTTTTGAATGGCACAGTAGCTTGTGGAGTCATTGAATGAGGCCATGACTGGATGGGAAGAGACATTTACACCATCTAGAGGCTTCTGCTTTGGCTAACTGTTGCCAAGTGGGATTAGAAGGACACAGGTAATTTTTTTGTGCCTTAGTTTTTGGACAGACCACTCACCAGAGCACACCAACATCTCACTATAGGTGGAATCCAGATCAAGAGAGTAAATGACAAAGTGCATGTTCATGTTCTGCTTCAATTCCTGCTGAGTCCACTGTGGCTGCCACATTATCATTTTCTGTCTTTAATTTTACTTCCTTGCTTCCTTCTTTTTCTGTTTTTAAATGGATGTGTCCTGGCACCTCTTCTGCCATGTAGGTACTATCCATGAGGAAGGGAAGACTTTCATTTGCAAGAATTACAATTCATTTAATCCAAATAAGCCAAGACCTCTCAGTAAATTTCTTTCTCAGACATGAAAATTAAAGCAAAGGGAAAAAACACTGGGAAGAATCATATCCATAAAAACTATCCTATCATTTTAATGTTATGCTTGAATCCATGAATTTTTACATAAAATTATGCTCCAGATTGTGTTGTAGCCTTAGAGGACCAATAAGCAAGCACCACCCTTGGTTAGGTAAAGCACACGTTGTATGAATATAACAATATGTGTCTGAAACATATTATGGGATCATTACTTCCTCTTAGTATTTCTCTTTTAATTCTAGTTTATAGATTATGAAGGATCTCTTCTATCAAGGAACTTTCTACTAGGGTGAGTATAAATGGCAAAATTATCTCTTGATATTAACTTTTTCAAGGATGTCAACTCTTGCTCTTACAAATTATCTTTGCAATTTCATGTGTCTATTCTTTAACCACTTACACAAATGAAGGCAAAGTTCATGCACACAAGTTATTAGAGACTAATTTTTCAAATACTCTTATTCATGAAGCATTTATTCATCAAGTTTCAGCCAAGTCTCTTAGACCTATAAACAAGAATGGGAATTTTGTATAGTTATATGTTTTGTCATTTATCTCATCGCGTGAATCAAAGCCCAGAAGTTATGAAATATTTCCAGCAAAGAAATCATGCAAAAATTTTGACACTGAATTTCAAGCCAGGCCAACTTCCAAGCATGGTAGAAATCAGTAATGAGTCATAAAAACCTTCTCTTCAACAGCAAGGTATTACAAAACACTCTGGAATTTCCAAAGTGAGCATTGGAATAGATTTCTCAACTTCATAATGTGTATTTTTGTCTTTTAAGGTGAACAGTTCAGGTTTCCTATACTGATGCTTTTCCCCACCTAATCACAACACAGTTATTGCAGATGAAATTACCAGTCACACTCGGAATTTGACCTTCTCCATTTGAGCATGGCTAAAATCCAAAATAGAAAACTTCCCATGTTCCTACCTCAAAAAAACACAGACTTATGAGTCAAGTCATGCAGAGCTGAGAGTGGTACTGATAGAGGGATGAGTCCCTTTGTGTTTCCAATCAGCTCCTTGGTCTGGAATGTGTCTATCAAACCTTACATGTGAGTGTGGCTCACAAGGCACACACAACGTGCTTGGGAGCTGACGTCCAGGGTGGCAGTGGATGTCTGGAACCACATTCCTGAGGGAAACCTCCTCCACTGCAGGTAGACTGGCTGGGTACCAGCCTCGTGTAAGATGTGCAGAGGTTCCTCTCTGTTCCTACAGGTTCCAAGTGGGATTATCCAGCAATGCTTGTGGCCCAATTGCTAATCAGGCAACGTGTGTGTTCAGCTTGGAAAACACATCCAAGCCTGTCATTGTGTGCCTGCAAGCAAGTTGCTTTTTTGGCATGCTGACCAGCTAGACCTTATTCTACCAGCTCTCTTGGAACAACCAGGACGCTGATTTACACACCCAAACATGAAATCAGGCTCCCTAGGTAAGTACATGAGGGTAAGAAACTTAACCCTACCTATTTACCCAAAATCCCAGATGAAAGTTTGTCCTGTGTCTTGAGTGAGAAGTCACGTTTCTTAAAATTTGTTCCAATATTTAGGGTCATATTTCCTCATGCTTAATTCAATTGCTGCACGAGAAGAAGCTGTGACAAGGACCCTGATTTCAGTGTTGTAAATATATCCTTTCAATGAACTAACAAGGAGTGGGAGGGAAAAATATTATCCCAGTTTGACATGCTACCTCATTGATAGAAATAAAATTGAGTTAAACTTGTGTAGATTCCACTAAGCTGCCATTTACAAGATAAAACTAACCCCACTTGTGGCTGGGTTATTTAAGTCGCAGAGCTCATTCTCTATAACAACAAAAAAGCAAACAACAACAACCCACTGAAAAAAATGCAAATGTAAAAGATATTTAAATAAACATAGTAGTATCTGAAAATTTAAGGGATTCTTATCAACATGGTACCTGCTTGCCTACTTCCACACATCTAACTATCCTCTTCTGTCATTTATAAGCAATGGCTTGTCTAGTTCAGCACTTGGGAAAGATAAAATAAATCCATTAATGGTGAGAAGTCAATACAACATAAATTAAAGTATGTCAAAACCCCATGTACACTCTCTCCACTAAAGGGGCTGTAGATCAAATGAAGACTTCATACCCAGATTAAGCACCTTAACCTATGCACATTGACATCATAAGTTTTCTTTACTTGACGGGTTCTTTTGAGCATCCATAAACAGACAAGTTGACTACAGCTCACATGCAACAGGGAAAACAAATCCTATAATTTATATCAAAGACTTTATTGAAGCTCCACACTGATACCCTTGATACTTTTAGTGGCGAAATTCCCATTGATTTCAGTGGAATCATGTTTTTTACCTCAACTTACTTGAGTTTATTTTAGCAGAAAGTGGTCTGAGGCACTATGTATTGCTCAGCATGAAAAGAAGGAAATAATCTGACCCTGTTTATCTGAGTGTCAGGATTGTCTTACATCTGCAGTACAGACATATATTCTGAAAGGATTCCCAGCCATAATTTTGGGTCTAGTCTGACTTTTTTTATTATGAGTTCTTAAAGACACAAGAGTTAGTGCTGACTGGGCATCATTTAACATACCAAAACCATATGAAATGCCAGTGTCTGCTGGCCAAAGGATAACATTATGTATAGGTGGAGCTTCAATGTCTCTCTTACCCACTCTCAACCGGCTTTGAATTCTGCCATTTGCTCTCTGTTGTGAAATTCAGTTTTATTCTTCTTTGGACCTGGTCCAAAACTCATTAAAGCCAGTGTGAATTTAAATGAATGGACTTTGCATCATGATTTTAATTAAAGCCTTTTACAAGCCCAGCCCTCTGAATGTTTCAGCCTTGCTGAAACACTCTTATCTTTCCTCCTACTGCTATTAATGACACCAATCCTACCCATCCCAGCACAGCCTGTTCAAAGATGACTTTTTCAGTTACCATCATCTGCCATCTCTATGCTAATAATTCACTGATCTACATCTCTCCAGACCTGTCTCTGTGTGCAAATTAAGGTCTTGGTCTGCCTCTCTAGCATCCTCTGGTATTTAGCTATCACCTAAAACTAAGCAGGGTAAAAACATAATTCTAACCTTTCCTTCCAAGCTTTCTCTTTCTCTAAGGAATATCACCATCCTATCTGCTTCAGACTCTGTGCTAACTTTGGCTCATGTCAATACCCAGATCTCTGGATGCCTGTTTTTCTAAACTTGGCTGGTCTAGCATCTCTGAAGTGTGGAATTACTCCAAGCGACTTGAGTTCTCATCATCTTTGCCACATTGTTTTCTCAGGCCCAAAAGGATACAAACTTATTCAATTTATATCCAGTAAGAGTGCTACCAAAAACAACACTTTTTTCCTAGTATGTTGCTTTGACTATGCCTTTACCTTCTTGAACAAGGTATGAACTGCACTTCACTTTCCAAGCCCTTCACACACTCCTGTCAGCACATCTACATGAGCTCACATCTCAATTCCTTTATAAACTCCTCATCAAGGTTTTTTTGTCCTTTTGCTTTCTCATAATTGGGAAGTGCTCACCACACACATGCACAGAGGTATCTCATTGTTCCAACAGGACTTATTTTTCCTGGAGAAAAACAAGAGCAATAGAGAGTGGTCAGACTGATTATCATTCCTATAAGAAGTGTTTGCTTCTTCTTACTCTCTGACAGTATCCACTTGTTGTCTCTTCTTGCATACCTGTTTCATAGATCTTTGGACAGTCTCTGCATTTTACTTTTTTGCTCATGCAACCTCCAAGCAAAAAGGTTGTTAGACACTGTGATTGTCTATATTGAATATTGATCTGCAGGAATATTTGTTAAGATTTTAAAAAGGTCAGAAAGCACATATTTTTGGTGTTTTAAATCATTGGCCCAATGAGTGAATATGACTAATATTTAAAAGTAAAACAAATAAAGGATGTTTGTATAGCATCCAGATGATGAGTCCGTGGTCCTTCAGGTACCCAGGTACAGGTAAAAATGAGAACCATCTAACCACTAAAAAGCACAAGTTTTTAAGTCTTTTATGGTAAAGAATATGAGAACAAATGAAATGTTTGCTTAATGTAACTTCTGTGGGAAAATTATTTATAAAAATACACTCTGTAGTCTACATTTATGTAGGTCTTTGTTTTGTGCCTCACAGACCAGGCTTTAGACTTCAAAATTTTGTGGCTCTAAATGGCCAGCATTATGTCCCAATACACACTCTGGTCCACACTGAAGGGGGACCACATGCCATCACCTTTTCCTGCCCTACATTATTGCCTTTTTCTGCTCCAGGTCCTGCAGTGCTGTGGTCCTGCCTTTTCTGCAGACACCACTAGCCCAGGCTCCACGCTGCACCTCCTTTCTGAACTCGGGTTGCTCCTCTAGTAAAGAGGGCAGGACTTTGTATTCATCTGGCCTTTCTCTTGCACTGTGACTGTGCCTTACAGGTACTGACACACAAGAGAGCAGAAGTTGTGGGGCAACAGCTCACAGTGCTTCCCTTCCCATGAAGCTTTTGGAGCCAACACAGGAGAGGTCCCAGGGCAGCAGAGTCACTTCTATGAACTGCTCTTGTCTCCAAGGGAAGTAACTTGGTGAGGAGGAGTGGAATTGGCATTTCTAATGACAGAAAATGAAACCATCATCTCTGCTCAATCCTTATCAATATCTAATTTCCTTATATTAAATACTTGGGGTGATTTTTCTATTAGGTGCACAGTAGGGAAATGTGCTGTGGTGAGGTTAACATATTGGCTTGTAAACAAATTTCACCATTAAGTACTTGCACCAAAACTGCTTTGACAAGTTACTTAGCAGGTGGTAAATAGAGACTAGAAGAGGATCTATTTAGAAATAATTCCACTCTGAAATGAATTGGAAAGTGCAGACACAGCTTGTAAAAACATCTATGCTCACTTTATATCCTCTCCAACATCCCAGCCAGAAGTTCTCTGGTCTAAGTAACGTATTCCTTATCTTCTCAGTTTCTTGTCTTTCTTCATTGATATGTTGCAGTTTCTTCCTCGTGTTCTCTCAAATATATTCAAATCATTCAGCCTTCAAGCTCAGTTCTACACAAGAGTATCAAGATATTTTTTCTTTTATTCTCTCTTCTCTATCTAATAACTTTTCACATTCCATTTTCTCTTTTAATGTGAGAAGACTATATTAGTGGTACTTTTTTAAGTGCTGCTGCTGATACTGAGACAAGAGTAAGAAATGGTGTGAAGGACATTGCTGCAGGCAGGTCAGTCCAGTCAAGCCTTTTATTTGGAGTGAGCCATCAAGAAGTTTGTTACGTAATAGAAAAAAAATTCTTTTTTGCAATCTTATACCAACTTTTCTTTTTACCGGTTTTCATTTTGCTACTCCTTATTCTTGCTATTTCTTTAATTTCCACTAAATTTTGACATTAAAGAAATTTGTCTAAGTGGCTTTAGTACAGTTCCTCGAACACTTAAGTTTTTTACAGTCATCCTCTATTAATGTAGATCATTCAAGGCAGAGTCATATTTTGATGACAGGGGAGTTTTAATGACCAAGAAGAAACTACAGCTGGCATTAGCAAGGGGGTCAAAGATTAGAAACTCATTAACAGATGGTTATGAAGCTTCTCTTGAATGTGACATTCAAGCCCCAAATAGTGATATTTATTATCCTTATTTGATGTTAGAGAACAATCAATAACATTTGTTTATTGGATATCTACTGAGATTGAGAAGTTTCCATTCATAAGGGATAATGAATCACACACTGAAGAAGTTCCTCTCCCCTGTGAGTATAATTAAATATTGCACTAGCTGATCAATAACAATTAGATTTATAGGGGGTATGGGACATTATGCCATTTGCCTGATGACAGGAGCAGTTCAGTTTTTTAAAATTTGTCTTTAAGAAAAGATAGAAAGATGGTCAAGATTTTCCAAAACATAAATCTACATACTTTTCTTAAAGACCTTTTTAAAACAGGGAATTGAGTCATTCGTCAGCATCCAACTGGCTGAAATAATTGCTTTTTAACGAGAACTAAATGTCAACTCTTATTTTGAAATCCTTGCTCTATTTGAACATAAATAAGGAAAAGAAAGGAAAAACTGACATTGTCAATTTAAAAAAAAAAAAAAAATAAAAAAAAAATCACTAAGTCCTCTTTTGCACAGAGGGGACTTGCACCTGCTGTGGTCACTGCCAGCAGCACCACTGCTCTGTACACCCCAGAAAGGACACGTCAGTCCAGAGCATCTTTGTGCTCACACAGGTGGAAATGGAGGCTTTCTTTGCCTGGTGGAAGTTGTCCACATGGACTCCCTACATTACTTGGTCTTCTGAATTATGAATAGCTTTGCTTTCCAGTGTAGATGAGGTCATTAGCTTTCTTGATGACCAAACCAAATAGCAGGTCACCACTTGCTATCAGGAAAACACCAGCCACTGCTGAAGTGGTTTTAAAAGTAAGCTTGAAAGTTTATTAATTCCCATGTTAAGGTATTTTCTCTTTTTTGAATCTATGGTGTCCATTTTCACCCTCTTTGTGCCCACAGCACAGTGCTTTGTAAATTCCTTTCCCAGATAAACCCAAAAATCATTTCCTGCAAACTTCTTCAGGCTTTTGCTGAAGATATAGCTGAGTAAGATGGCCCAAATGTTGTCTTAACTGAGGACTGTATGTTGTTCAATGAAGTAAACAGGAGATTAATTTGCTTAGCAGGGAATAGTAAGATCCTGGAGGCAGTTATAAATCTTAAGATTTTTTTTGAACTTCATATTTGATTTAGAGCCTTATAAAAGTCTTTTGCTTTTAGAAATACAAGTATGCTGCTAACTGAAAACAGAAAAGCCATTTAGTGCTGCCTTGCTCAGCTACAAATATTCATCAAAAGTATCACCTTCCTCTCTTCTTGCTTCTCATAGTCTACTGATAGACAAATGGTTTGTCCCTCCCCTCAAGTCTTATCTGCCGCTTCTGTGCACTACAGCCAAAAGATAAGATTTAGTATCGCAGTTGCATAGTAATTTAATAAGCAGACCTTGGAGAACAAGTAAAAAGAAAAAAAGAAAAAAAAAAAAAAAGAAAAAAAAAAAAAANAAAAAAAAAAGAAGAAAGAGAAATGCTAAAATATTGTTCAGACAGAGAAACTGATGGAGCTGTTCACTAAAAATAAAAAAAATCAGGTTGGGAGCCCTGAGGAGTGATACAGACTGGAGACAATGGAGCTTCTGAATGCTGACACAGCAGACTCCCCAAACAGCTTAGGATCCCCCCCGTAGGGGTCCTTAAATTTTCACAGTTAAGGGAAGTATTTTTGCAACCCATGGACTCCTCAGCCTATACCACTCTCCTTAAAGTGGGCATTACTACTGACCAGTGGTGTAAATTAAAGATAGTCCTTGGAGGGGGACTCCCTAGAATGATTTGATGCCACACCAAAGGAAGTCAGCATTGCAGCTGGAACTCACCTGGACTGGAAATTATATATATGGAAAGAAAGCTTTCTGTCCTCATCTCCCCTGTGCATGGGTTTTTGATCAAGAACATGTCCACTAAGATGTTGGTCTTCTGAGACAGCTAAACCAGTGTCCCCTCTCCAATCCCAGAAGCAGCTCTGAGTGTTCCTGACTTGCCTCCGCAGTGGAGCATTTGGAATGTATTTTTTACCTCTACAGTACCCAAGTTGGTCTTGGTGAAGATTATTAGTGTAATTTACAGCAGGCAGGATTTATCAGACCTCTTGACTCTCCAAGCTACAAATCTAAGGAAAACAAGACTTTCCAAGCACCAGACCCTCTTCTCACCTTGATCTCTTTTTTGCCTGAAATATGCTCCACAATTTTCTTTGTTCATACAGCCTCCCTTCTCCCTCAAAGATATACTTGGAACTGCATTGTAGCCAATTAAAAAGGAATCACATGGAAACAAACCATAAAATGTTGAACAGCTTAGACATACCAATGCTCCTCAAGAGCTCTTTTTCTCTCCCCAGGATCTGACCTGGCTGCTGGAGGACTGGATAGCCCTGCTCAATTTTTTTCTCTGTTTCACTTCAGCCACGACCTCAAGCACTGCTGCCTTTTCCTGCTGTTTGGTGGCTTCTTCTTGATTAAGGAGTAGAAACCCAAAACTTCATGTTCAACCCCTGAAGTTTCACTTGTGCTTTATACTTCACACTCTCAGGGCACACTCTGACTTTCTCTACCTTTGGTCCCCAAGTACTGCAGAAGAAAAAAATGTGTTTTCAAACACAGAATTTTAGTTAATACAACATAGTCAGCATGAGCAATACTCTGTGAAACACACCATAATTAATCACCAGTATTAGCCAAAGATAAGACTACAGACTATAAGACTGAAATAATCTCAGGTCCTTTTAGGGCCTTTTAGGTGTCTGATTAAAATTCAGCTTTTTTTTAGAAAACCTAAAAGAACTAATAAAAATCTCATTTTGGGCATCAAAAGCACAGGGTATGCCTGCTCACAGCTCCAGGGTTTCAGAGATGACTCTCATGCAGATGACTGTCTTCTACATAATATGATAAAATTAATGTTTTTTTTCACCCACAGGTAGAAAAAAATCAATTAAAAATAAACATTTCTTGTTATTTAAAAGTAAAAAATATATATAAATACTTATCATAAAATGAGGCTTATAAGGAGTTGAAAACTTTAAGAATATCTTTCCCATAGAAAAATGGGTGGATTTAAGTAATTAAAATCTACATATACAATAATTTTCAGGGATAATTTTTTTCTCTCATTCAGAACACAGCTCATATTGACACACTAATTGATTCCTTACAAGATGCAAATAGTATTTTATTTGGAACATTTTAAAGCCAGAATTTGTTAGTAACAAATCCAACAAAAATGGAATTAAAATTCAATGGGTATAAATTTAATGTAATACATTGAGAGTTCTCTTTGCATATAGTCTGTATTTTTTGATTTACTGGGTGTAGAAGATCAGATTATAAATTTTATATTTTCATTATGGTTTTCTTTCAAGATTATTATGGTTCCTTTTGCTAGTTCCTTGCTTTCAGGGCATCTTCAGTACGACTGGGTCGGGAAAACAAAGGAATAAACCTTATCAGTTATTTAAGCTGATATCTTGCACAAACACTGAAGAGATATTGTGATGATACAGTTTTCATTACTAAAATGCTATAGCATAATAAATTAATTCTATGTTGTGCACTTATCTATTAGACACATTACTACAGAAAAATAAAAATGTTAATTATTCATTATCATCCCTCTGATTATTTGTTGTGGCTGATAATTACATTGAATGTATTTTATATCAGTAATAACCTTCTGTCTACATTTACAACATATCATATCTGGGGGGCTTGTCAAGCTTTTTCCCAAAGCCTTTTCTTTATTAAGACACAGACCTCATGAGTACATAACCTTTATGTTGAAGGCTGATTTTCTTCTTTCATATAAAGAACAAATATTATAGATTAATTAATCCAATGTGATTATAATTTAATCACCCTTCTTCTGCAGTCACAAGGGACTTGGTTATTATTCAGTGGCTCATTCATATTGTTATGGAGAATAAATGCAGTCATAAAAATATTTGTGTGTCACTTAATTCATACAAATAAGCAGGACTCAAAATCAGTAAACAAATCCCATCATTTTTCTTTCTTCTAAAACACAGAAGCTTTGTGGTCTCACAGGCTCTTACTTTCCACCTCCCAGCCATTTGCATCTGTTCAGTGTCTTGCTGTAGAGCCTCCATTTCCAAGTGGAGCAATGCACACTGTTCCCTTTCCAAACAATAATTAACTACATTTTTTAAGAGGCTGACTCAAAATTGAAGTGTGGATCCTGTGCACACCTGACTGAAAGCTGCTTGCCCCAGCCCATTTTAAAGCAATGACTTATACATTCCACTCATGTCTGGCCTATTCCACTTGATTTTATTGTCAGAGAAATGATTACTTATTAATCTAACTTTTCTAACATTTGCTTTTATGCCATTTCCTTAAAGTGTAGCCTGGATCATATTCCTATCACCATGGAAATCCTCTTGGATTATTTCTATATCAAATTCTATGAGCTCTTTGAAGGCTGAATCCTCCCAACATTTATTTTAGAAGGACAGGGAAAAAAAAAAGAAGAAATTTCTTTTCATGAGACCTTTGAACAAAGTGCAATTTGAAAGTGTGAATGAAATTACTGTTTAATAAAAAATGAATATTTGAGCTACTTGACCTTGGCACAATATTGTTTTATTAAATTAATCAACTTTAAGTTTTTACTGGACTTCAAGAAACTAAGGTAATAATTCACAAATGCATTAGATGGAAGCAAATTAGCAATACAAACCTTTCTCTTCTGTTGCATCTAAGTCTAGAAAGAATCAAGTGCTAAATAAATATTACCAGTCAAAATGAACTGATCAATAAAAATACAGTCATTATCAGAATGGAGCTTAAATGCACAAGAAGCACACAAACAACTAAATTAATTGTATGAATATAACATGGAGAAAGCCTTGGATCTATGAAGCAAATAGGCAGCAGCCTTATGTCTGGTTAATGATCAGAATGAAGTATTTTTAAAGAAGACAGTAAATTTCATTAGGCCAAGTGAATTTGTATACTGTACATATCAAATCTATCCTCCCATAATTTCAAAGCTCTACTTGCATTGCCATGATTTTGTCGTGCACTACTATGAAAATCTGGGAAACTCTTCAAATGTGAGAAATGTGTATTTTTAAAATGTGTTTATGCTAGTTTCCTCACAGAAAGATTTTCTAGGAAAACCTAGGAATGGCTGGGGTTGTTGAGTTCAGCAACCCAACACGGGTGAGGCTGCAGCAACTCCATGCTCAGGCTTGTTCTTCCCAGAAATGTCTTGATCCTGGATGCTGCCTCATAAACAAAACTTTATTTTTTTTTTTTTATAACAGACTGAATTTTTTAAAGACTGTGAAAAGAACTTGCACACATAGAAACAACAGACAAAAATTCCATGTGGTAGAGTTCTCTTGGTACAACTTGATTTTTCCTCCGGTTTTCTTCTGCGCCAGTGGGATGAAAGTGTAAACTCTCAAGGATCTGGGACATGAATTGATCATTTAACATGTAAAGAATATTGAAACTGGAGACTCTTTGGCCTGGGACTTTCCAAACTCTTCATTGCCTCAATATAAAATTTACATGGGTGGTCCTCCTTCTTCTGCTCTATCCCAAGCCCTGGGAAGCATTTCCCAGCCAAGAAGCATTTCTCCTGTTGCATCTGAGGTTTTAGACACATTAACAGATTAGATGAGCAGTTTTTGCACAACCAGTTACACAGGTATCCTAAATACCAAACAATAGCTTCAGATAAACTCAGCTGATCTCAGATCATGTATGATATGCAAAAGTTATGTTTACAAGAACTTTCCAGATATGATCAGAAGTGAGTTATAAACCTAAAGCTAGATGGGCAAGAAGCCAAGTTGGAAAAGATCAGAAGACAGAATCAGTGGAAAAGCAAGATTATTGTGTTTCAGTGTTGTAAGGACAAGACTCTCTGTAACTGGATGTAGTGCTGAAGACAGTGGCTCACATCTACTGTGAGATTTAGATGGTACCTTTCTTTATGGTGTTTTGCCACATATTGCAGAACAATGTTTTTGAACACAGAATGCAATAGCATGTCCTTGAACTCTTCAATTTGTGCACAGAGAATTGCAGGAAGCACCATCTCTCTCCTGTCCTTTTACACATCTTTTAGTGCTTGTTTTTGACACATCTTTCTAACATGATCAATAGTCTCCATTTGTGACCTACAGATCCCAAACTTGATCCAATTTCTCATTATGTTCACCAGCTACTTTTAAACAGATTGTAAAGGACAAGCCTGGGACTGGGTATCACCTCAAAAACAAACGTGGAATCTCAACAGGTTTTGGGAATTCAGCAGCTCAACATAACCTATACTCTTTGTTCTGTTATTTTTACATGTTGGATAACTGGTACACTGGGCAGAAAACATGGCTACTTATGGAATATGAACAATACAACAACAATAATTTCATATTGCACCTGTAATTGTCCTACACAGTCTTGCAAACCAAATAAGATTTCTTCACCTCAGAGACTTTGCGTACTAGACGTGACAATCTGGTTGTAGATGAGCCAACTCTCTCTCAATCTCTTTTCCTTAATGTCTAATCTGTAACTGAATACACAATTTCTATACCAAAAATCAGACACATACAGAGTCTCAAACTCTAGTGCATAGTTCTAAATGTCTGTGCAAGTTATTTTCATTAAGTATTCCCTCTCAAATAGGAATGCATAACATGATTGCATACCACTCTGGTCCAGGTTCTAGGAGAAAAGGATCTATCTGTGAAACTGAGAGCTGTGATCGTGCAAGCCATGCAAAGTATCTCATGTGTGGGAAAATGAAAACCACATCTGACACAAATAGAATGTAATTTTATCATTGTCCTTCATACCTCTCTCTTTCCTCCTGTTGCTCAGCCTCATCCAGTGCCACACCCATGCTCAGGATGCAGACTCCACATTCTTTGGGGTAGATTTGTTTGCCTTCAGTGAAGCTACATCAGGTGCTATGGTGGCGTGCTCTAAATCAGTAATTGTGCAAAGAATGAAGATATTGTTTACAGACAGTGAGAACAGTTTTTTGATCTAATTCATGCCATAGCAGTACATGAAAACAGTCCACGGGCTCCCAGTGCTCTGAGAGGGCACCACAGCGGAGGAATTTAGATTCAGTTGTTTTATTTTTCTCGATCATTAGAATCATAGCCTGCTGGCCCAGCCCAGATTCATTTTATGTCTGCAGCCTGACAAGATCACAGCTTGGGATGACATGGCTGTAAGGAAAGCTGTGGTGCTTGTCGAGCATAGTTTCTTTTAAACCACCAGCCTGAGAAATGTTTGGTGGTGAACATGTTTACACAGCTCTTCCCCTTTCAAGATAAAAGCTATTGCAGTGGTACAAAAAACATTTGGTAAAAGTGTGGTCCCCATGAAGACAAGCCATGGCCACTGTAATAAGAGTGTTTTGTAGCTACAGAGCCTTTCATCTAAGGATTTCAAATTCCTTGCAAAGATTGATTAATTAAGGCTCACGGTGAGAGTTCTGTGAATCATCAAACCACAAGCATTTCACACCTCACTGACTTGCAACTCAGAGAAGCTCTTGATGAACATGAGCTGAGTTCCATGAGACTTGAGGGAACCTAGATCAACTCCAGTGGGTTGGCGCTGAAGTCATTTTTCAGATGTGTAAATTTAAAGGGAAGCCAGGTGAGCAATCCAGAGCACTTTGTAAGAAGCACAGTGAGTGATCCTTGGGAAAATCCTCCTCCTAGGTACTGAAACTTCTGCAGTCTGGAAGCTGGGAAGGCGCTAGAAAAATCAGTAGTGATCTCCCATGGAGAATGAAGAAGAAACCTTTAATTCTATTTAAAAAGCTTTGTCTCATTTAGCTGGTATTTATTTACCTCAATGCAAAGTTGAATGTCACTTCCCCTTCTTTTTGCAGCACTTGTAGTCATTGTCCTTGACCCAAAGCAATGTCAGACCAAGGAGGACATCAGTAATGGGCCAGTCTCTCTCCTGCATGTTGGATGACTTGCACAGCACCTGAGGCCTCCTAGAAGCTCTCCCATCAGCCCATTCCTTCCCACTGGCACCATTGCATCACCTCTCTGGCTATGCACCTCTCTGGAAGCTATTAATTTCATTCTCAAGAACATTTACAGGACTATAACTACAGACATTTAAAATCCTGATTAGTATTTTCTCTGTCTTAAGTGCTGTTATAAAATATTCCCTGGTCATGCACAGCTTATAAAGAATGTTTTATACACAAGAATGCAGGCGCCTATTTTTTTAGTTAAAAGTAATGATTTGGTTAGTCATATTTTACAGTTACTAATTACTCTACAAATGCCATAACCTGTCTGAATTGTAACTGCTCAGTAAAAGGTTTTGTTTTGTTTAAGAGATGATAAGTAATGCAGTGTAATACTACATGTCAGGCCAATATATTATAAAATTTAAATGTTATATATATATACATATTTTATATATATATATATATATATATACGCACTTCTTTCTTTCTGTTATTCTTGGCTGAGAAGATCAATTCCATTTGAAAGTAAACCATTTCTTGATTTTCTCCAAACTCTGAGCTTTCTCTATTGTTTATTTGCATGTAAATTGAGCGTAACTGTGCAAACTGTGGTGTGAGATGACCATTGGGCCCATTGTTGATTTCAATGACAATACAGTGACCTGTTGGAATACAAAAAGAATGGTAACTACATCTGTGTGGCTCCTTTGATTAAGGTCTTTCCTGGCATATATCTGGCACAGTCACATTACACACACACATTGGAAATATATTTAGCTCCACATTATTCTACTTTGCAAATGCAAACCCTTACTTCTTCAGCTGTTGCTTCATTCTCCTTTCATTTACAAATGGTTGATGTTGGTAGCACAGAGCAGATCACAGCTTGGGCACTCTGACTTCTGCAGAAGCAGCTCTGTCCCAGATGAACTCAGCCTACCTGGCCTCAAGTTAACTTTGTGCTTTCCCCCCCAGTCCCAGGAGCAAGGCCCTATCCCTCCATCCCAGTCCATTCCCCATCAGAGCCCAGATTAAGTTCAGGGGATGGCCACAGCCAGCTGGCTGAATGAACTCCTGGGATTTTTCCCCATTCTCTTCTGGTTTCTTCAGTCTTACTTTCAGTGTCCCCTTTGGAGAATCCTTCAGATCTTGTTCCCCAGACCCTTTCTTGGTTGTCTTCTCCTGCAGGCAACCCCAGCAACAAATCAAGAACTGTAAATGCTTTAGCAGCAGTTCAGCAGCTGAACAGAGAAATTAAGTTCAATTACCACGAGTGAATTGAAGCAATGTGTCTTCAGGGACAGAGAACTGCACTAAAGGTTCAGGGTTTCACCCCATCCACCACTACTCTCCTCAGGCACATCACTTCATCCTCCAATGGTCCAGCTTCCCCCCATTAAAACAGGAATTGCATCAGCTCCTTGTATAATTTACTAAAAATGATGAAAGGCTCTAGATATTATTAATTATAGCAGGAACCCAAGAGGTAGGGAACTTCTACTTTCATAAAAAGCTTTAGCAAATAATTCATTACAGATACATCTGTGAGGTCACCTATATTATTCCAGAATCTAGAAAAAAATCCTTTGTTTTTATATCATTTTTATTCAGAGAGATGAGCAAGCAGAGATAATAATGAAACATACCAAACTCATAAATTACTCTGTGAGTCTCATATAAGCTGTTTTCAAGACTTTAAGAAGTACAAAAGAAATAGTATAAGAGAAAGAAAGACAGCACTAAGAAGAAAAAAAATCACCAAATACCTCACCAGTTCAACACTCTAAATATATTCTCCTTTTTTGTTATGTATTTCCTTCACTTGAAGGCACTCTGGAATACATGACAGTAGCCCAAGTCACACAAAGCTTGTGTATATCCTAAATGAAGACAGTCTGGAATCACATGGACTGGGAAAGGAAGCCTCAGCTCTCTAGAAGAGTAGAGAAAATTCAATTTTTTTTTCACACCAGAAGCTCAAATTAGCATTCATGCCAAAACCCATCATCAATGATTACAGAGTGATGTGAAGTTGCTCTTTTCCTGGCAGAATGCAGACCAAGCTAAGTTACATGCTGTCAGACAATTTTAAGAAAAGGCATTAGGTGATTTTAGGGGAGGAAGGAAGAATCCAGACTTTCAACAAAGCTTCAGTGCCTTCTCTTCCGTTAGGTGGATCAGTACTATCTTACCAGGATTTCCAAGATTCTTCTCCTGGGAGGGAATTTTGATTTAAAAGCAAAATGAAAGATACCTGGATTGCTTGTCTAGAAGAGCCAGTCAAACATCAAAAAGCAAATTGTCCTATTTTCACCAACACGCCCCCAGACAGTGACCACCACCATAACCAATACTGACTCAGACAAACAGGGTCTGGCAGAATTGCCTTTTTGTGGAGAAGAAATGTCCCAGTCACCCCCTGCCAGTGCTGCAGAATCAGTTCAGCCTAGACACGTGCACAGTGAAATGCAATGCCACTCATGTCCTGTGCATCAGATTTCCCAGCTCTCGGTGTCTGAGCTTATTGTCACTGGCTCCAGGAGAGCCAATTCCAGCTCCCCTTGCTCAGTCCCACCTGATCTCTGCATGCAGGATCCCTCTCTAAAGGCTGCTGGTGAGCAAAGGTGGATGAGCTCTTACGGAACAAATGCCTCTGTCACATGGAAAGACAACCCCCTGCTTTTACCAGACACACCAGATTCTTTGCTGGTTCAGCACCTTATGGATCTCACAGACATGAGAGCCAAGGGTTGGTTTGTTCTTGCTCAATTTCATAAAATTCTACTTTGTGGGGAGAAATGTTTTCCATGTTGCTGTGAATTACTTGGGTCTCCAGCATCTGTGGGGGATTATTTCAAAGGGTGGGTTGTTCTGTATTCAAGATGTTCAGCTATAACAAAACATTGCTAGTGTCCGTGGTGGATGGGAAACCTGTAAAACAAAAGCATTTTCTCCTGCCCACCTTCTTTCCCAAATTTCAATGAAAAGCAGAAATCAAATTTCCCTTGTTTATCATTTTCTCATTTGTCCTGTTTCTTGTTCACTTACAGTGACACGGCTCCTGTTGCCTTTAGCAGGAATTTTATCTTCAAACAAACTGCAGGAAAAGGTCCAGTATTAAGTCTCTTAAGACAGCAGGCCATTCTGGGAACCATAAACTCTCAAAAGCAGCCCTGGCCAGTAAATTCAGTAACTTTCCAGGGAGGTTGTAAATAATTTTTGCCCCATGAATTCAGACAGTTTTTGAACTCCAGCTATCATCCACTTATCCCCAGCAGACACCAGAAAAGTTGGCCTTTAGTTGGAATTACATCTTGACATTATTCAGAGGCTTTAAAACGTCAGCATTTGTTCTGACAAAAGTTCCTCTCCAGTTTAGGTAACAGGTTCCTCAAAATTGTCAAGGAGCAATTGCATTTGAATCCTTTCAACACTGTCAGCCATATTAGCAGAAACTGAGGAAACTGGATATTTTGCATTATTAGGGCAGAAGACAAAGGGATTGTTGATCATAGTAAGAAAATCATGCATGTATAAATTATTACTTTGTCTGTATTTCTTTTCAGGCAATAGCTGATGCAGAAACAATCAGATATTTGAAAGATACTTGGCAGATATTCTATTTAATTAAAATAAATATTACCCAAAATATATCAAAAGCCAAGCAAGGTCCCCATGCAGACTGTCTAGATAACTGTATTCCTTTGTTACTAAGGCCTTATGATTTAGGATCTCAGGGAAGAAGAAATTAACTTCTCATAGGATAATTTTTCTTTACTTACTGGTATCAATTATGTGACATAAAAGCAGAAACTGTCTAAGGTGACAGAACTCAGAATATTTGAAATGTGGTATTTTTTATGTTTGCTGGAAATAAATCTTATTTAAAATACTTGATGGAGAGTGGTTGTAATGATTGAAAGAAGGCTTTTCCAACAGTTTTTCTGAGTACCATTATCCCCAGGTTTCAGTCCTTGGAGCTGTCATGCAGACAGGCTCCCAGCTGGTCCCACCACATCCCAGGCTGGGAGCACTGCATTGAAGTTATTTATATAGGTGAGAAGTTATTTATATAAATAAATGATAAGGAGACACCCTTTGCAGCTGTGACATGGACAGAAGCATTGTGGCAGAGAGTAGTGAAAACTTTGTACCATTAAATACCATCATGAATGAATATTTCATCAGCCTAGATGCATTTTCCTAAGGAGAAAAACACTGAAAAAACCAATTCTGTGGGGTCAAATCCATGGCTGGTGTAAGTCAAGATATTCCCTGGACTGCAAATGGAGTTTACATACAATTTACACCAGATGGGAGCCTGACTTTACAAAGCAGTGGCTGGAGGCTAAATGATATTCTTGAAAGTTGCAAAGCCTTGGATTATGAAATCTCTCTCAATATATTTCCATTGCAACCCCTTCCAGTATAGTTTGCTCACAGCAGACTGAATGCAGAGGAAACATCTATTTCATTATCTCAAATAGTTTAAAATGCTTTTTAAAAATTCCATTATTTGCACAGTATAAGGACTCCAATGCACCCTAACAAATGTTTGACCTGAATATATTTAAAATATTGTAATGTTTTGCTACATATCCCAAGGTAAAAAAAAAAAAAAAAAAAAAAAAAAAAAAATAAAAAAAAAAAATCAGGGTACGGCTTATTAGTTTTCTCTTAGCTGCTTCTTATAAAGGTTTATTTGACAGAACATAAGATAGTGGTAAAATCCTAAGGTAAAGGTTAAACTCTGTTTTATTATGTTTACAGGATTTAAAGGGTAAATCAGGAAGTGCTTATTTAACATCAAGTGAAAGTGGTGGATTAGTAACCAGACCGAGACTTAAAAGCATCCTTAATCCTTAAGATCTCTGAGGGTGAAAGGTCACTCTTTAACACCAGGTTGTGTAAAGAATGAAGCAGACAGAAGCTTCTGTTTCATCATTGCCCAGTTAATCCACTGAGGAAATGAGCAGCATTGGTTTTTTGCTAGGTAAACTCCTCCTAAAACCAAGGAAACAGAGGAAAGCCTGACAGGAAATAATTAAAGTAGGTTTATTTCATGAATACAGTAGAGCAGCACAGGAGATATTTTAAACTGCTTTAAAAATTACACTTCTGTGACTATTAATTGTCTGCCTTGATTACATTTTCATCACTCGTTATTTTCATTATTCTTTTAATGATTAAATTAATGCTCAGTATTTTTTGTGGAGAGAGGAGCAGAACAAGACAAACATTTTCAGAGGCACAATGGGTCACTTCCAACAACCAGCAGTTTATGTTTTGTATATTTTGATATCTTATGGATTAGAGAGCACAAATGGGGCTCATAAATACCCTATCTCTACTAAACCTGTGAGCTCTGAAAAAAATAATTAAATGCAGCTCTTTTATAGTGTTACCACAGTGATGTGCATCCAAGAAATAGGTGCAGGGAAATATAGTTTGTAACATTTCTCCTCTTTAATCTCTACTAAGAGGTAGGAGGCAAGTGTTCACTAGTTATTTTAGCTGAGATTAAAATGGGGTTTGAAGTTCCCAGTAGCTGGAATGAAACATAACTCAAAGCTTTTCTCTACAAATGCAATATAAAATATAGTATGTTAGAGAAACTGTTTAGAGCCCTCTAGTTAGTAAATATACCCACTTCTTGTATAGACAAGTTTTAACTTTTTTTTTTCTTTTTGAACAATCAATATGAAAAGACAAAGCTTTCACATATTTCAGCTACTAGGGGAAGAGTATTTTCAATACTAGCAGCCTTTCAATATTTATATTGAGCTTGCCTTTATTAAATCACCGGTGAAAAATAAGAAGATTCACCCAAGCTGTAGTTTCATCATATGAAACAGCACAGGCATTTATCTTATAAAATTGCAGAAGTGTAGCTCCATGTAGACTGATGGAACTGAGCTGCATTTGGCATTAGGATCTCATTTTCTTGCCTAAGGTGTTTATGACGCATACAGTTGCTAATAGCTTATGCAGTTCATTTTTTACAGAATCTGTGGTTTAAGCATAATGCTTAGTACTCCTGAAATATTACTTTTCTTTTTTAAAAATTGCAGTGTTTAATATGAATTATGAAGAGTGCTTACTTGCACATATTTGAGACCTGCCTCAAATTTTTCACAGTATTCATCCCTACCTTTGTGATTCCATTTTATCAAAACATTTCTGTAATTAAGAAAAAAAAAATAGACAAAAAAATCACACTTTGTAAACTAAAATTAATGTTTTGTCTTTTTGGGGTTACTTTCCAACAGATATGCATGCTCAGAGAAGCAACACAGAGCTGAAATAACTCTTCTGTAATCAGAGGGATCAAATGTACAAAACCCCCATTCTTTAATTCAAATAAAAGAGTTGAAAAGCTCATATATATTTTCTTCTACCTGCCTGGATATTTTTAGTTTAGTGTTCCTACAGAGATGATGTTTATGTGATTGAATTGCCTACCTGTCTTTACCATTTCTTGTAGTTTTCTACCCAATGACCACTTCTAAATGGTCATCCCAAACTTCCTCATCAAGTTCCTAAAATTTTGTTAGAAGGCATTAATTACTTCATAGAGGGCAGAGGTACTTAAGTAACTCAACTCATGGAAAAACTGAATCAAGTGCTTTGGAGAGTGCATAGAGAGGAGAAACCTCTGAAACACCCGAGTTGTGAGGAAAAATTCAAAACGGAGCTGGCAGCCATAAAATCATAACAAAGCTGGGTTTTTAGATCTGGACCTCATAAAAGTGTTTTATTTTGTTTACTGAGATGCCACCACTTCCCAGCCCATCAGCACACAAACACATTGAGCAGCAGCAGTGCACAGCACAGAGCTGCAAACCCAGCTGAAACACCCTGGCCACGGACATCAAGGAACAGAAGCTGTTTCTGGGTGAATGTTAGTTTTCCAGGTGAGGGGTGACTGATGGTTTCAAAGATTCTGTTTCAAATTCATATTAGAAGGAAAATATTTATATACAGTGAAGTATTTAATTTTTTTAAAAAAAGCTATTTTGGAAAAAAAGAAGGAATACTATTAATTTTTCTGAATAAAACAGATTGGAGAGAACAAAAAAAATTTAGGGCAGGTTGTTTGGTGGTTTTTT
>WEIU01015398.1:189590-250448 GCA_013389925.1 Aegithalos caudatus
GTTTTGGTTTGGGTTTTTTTTTGGTTTTTTGGTTTTTTTTTGTTGTTTTTTTTTTCAGAATTAGCAGCATTTAGCATGTATGTGTTACCTGACTTCCTGAAAAGACTTTGCAAATGCTTATAATAAATTCTAGTACTCCTGAGGGCTGAAGTCTCAAAACCACTGCTATTGTAAGTTAGAAAAGGAGGAGCAAGCTAACGAAAAGGGCTTAAATCCCCAATGTCTAATTCTCACACAGACTGAAGGACAATAATGCCTCTCCATTACAAAATTTAAATCACAAAACCAGCCTCTTTCTTGGTCCTCTCTGCTTCAGTACATTTACAATAAGAATTGGAAATTAAGCATATTTTCAGAAATATTTAGTTTGTAGTCAGTAAGTTTTGGGGCAAAAAGCTTGAATCCTTTTGACCCAATTCATCTTTAAAATTAAATAAAAAATAAATTCAAGCTGCACTATGAATTACATCAGAGCCCAGGAGAAAAGGAAGCGAGTAATTCTGCAGAATCTCTGTGCTTTAACTAGCTGAGAATCAAGCAAGACCCACAACTACCTCCATACTACAACCAGGAATGTAAAATATTACTTGTCTTATGTTTATAAATATTCCAAAAACAAATTGTGAGAAAAAAACCTTACAAACAATCGTCAAGGGAACTTGACTTTGTCTGTGTATTCCTTGTTTTTCTTTAATTTATCCTAATACTAATCCAAGAACATCATGGCATTTGCTGGTAGTGTAATATAGCAAAGGAGACAATGTCATGTTCCCAAATATCATACGTTCAATAACAAAATGAATTTCAGCATCATTTCATGCTTACCATTGTTCATGGTTTATATATTTCAGAAGAAAATCAGCTTAAGTCTGCAATAAAAATAATTTTATATGATATTCTACTAATAAATAAGTTGTCATTCATAAGTAATGGTTCAGAACACAATCAAAGCACATACTGGGAAATTATTCTATTACTTTATGTGATTTGTTGTACTGTTTATGCAATTCAAACAATAGGTCACCAATGTGTTTTATAAGTTAATGATTAACGTGAATCAAGACACCAATATACTGTTATAATTTACTTCAATTAATAATGGAGGAAATTCCCAAAGATCACACCCAAAGATATTTTTGTATAAAAATCCAAAACTATCACTGTCCAAAACCAACAGTTCAGAAAAAAAATCAGTAGAACTTTGGAATCCTGAAAGACAGCAAGCATCTAAGAAAAATTAGAGTTGAGAGTTATGACAATCCTTATATCAATATATTATCTGAGTCCTATGCTACCATTTACACAAGCAAGAGCTAATTTAGGGAATCAAGAATTGAAGGGATGAGAATATATTTCTCATACCAAATAAATTGTTAAAAGACTTAAATGAAGTCCCCATAAAAGATGTTCTTGTCACACTTCAAAGAAACCCAAACAATATTAAAAATAATTGGAAGCCAAATACAAATTACCAGCATCTGGGTTATCTGTAATAACTAACCAAGAAAAATGTGCTGCCTCTCATCCTCTGTTTTTGAAGATGCAAAGTGGGAAACAAACCCACGGTATTACAACAGAATTAATTTATCCCCAAGTATGTTTTCCAAATGCAATGACACTGTTCAAAGCAGAGCACCCTGGAACCACAGAAGAAGGCATGCACCTCCTGCACCCAGTGGTACATTTTCAAGAGCCCAAATTCCAGCCAGAGTGAGGGTCACCCAACAGTCATCCATGCCAATGCCCCACTTCTGCCTCCAAACCCACATGGAGCCCTATTAAAATTAATGGAGCTCCATATGGGTGTACATGTTTTGCCCAGGTAAATCACTGGCGAGCTGAGGACTGTAATTATCATTATTAGGAGTGTCTAGTACATTTTATATGCTAGCAAAATCCACCAAGCCTGCTGACAGCAAAGGGAGGGCTTTGCAGTGCCATATGCGGTTTGTCTGAAGGGCTCTTCAGTCTGCTCCTTCATTTCTGCTGCAGACAACACTCCCCCTGAATCTGCCAGTGTCTCTGAAGCTCAGGTATCACTGATAGAACACTAGATGTAAATAATGAAAACTGATCTTTTTTTCATTATTGCTTCCAGTCAAATAGAAGTGGAGGGATAAAAAACAATAATTTGCTAATACAGGAAAATAGTTAGAGGAAAAAACCACCCTGTTATTAATTTGAATAGAATTACTGGAAAAATTAAATCTTTATGTCCTTTATTGAAAAAAAATCTCCCTTGCTATTCAAAGTCTCTAATTTTGGTTGTCTGAATGTATTTCTCATGTAAGTCATAGAGTATGATTTTTATATTTATTATGGCTTAAACACAAAATTATATCCAAAAAAGCTTTATAGGTACTAAAGTATGACATCCTTTACTCCACCACACCTTAATAGTGAGAACAATAATTCACTCATAAAGATTGATAGCTGGCATTTGTTTTCATGCTGTCCAATGACTGCATGAGAATTAAAATAAAATTATCTTCTCACCAACAGAGTTAGTTATCCCTGCGGGCCAGGGCTGAGGTGGAGTTATGATGAATCACGCATTGGGAGGATCTCTAGCTTTCAATGAAATTAGTAACTTCCTTGCAAATTAATTTAATTACACCTAACAAAAATATCTGTTCACAAAACACGCATCTTTGGAGGTCTAAAAATAGAAGACAAGCTGTTCCTGTCAATAGAAATTTCTGTATTTTCCTCTCTTTCCCACATATACTAGCACACTGTCTCAGATGGAGGGAGGAGGAAACAATGTTTCTAGAACAGCCAAAATAGAAGTTTTTCCATGGCTGCTAAACTATAAGCTGGTTTCTCAGCATGTTTGAATTCATAGAGTGCTTTCAGCTTGAATAGAGCTACACTGAGTCATCCTGATGTGGGGCCTGACCAAAAGTCTAGGCTTCTCCTAATAAAAAGAGTGAATTAGAAATTTTGAAACAATTTGGCTCCAAGCAATGTTTCTTACAGGTACAATTTATGAGAACAGTAACAAGTACTGGAAATTTTAATTCAAAAATTCATTAGCAGTAATCATGGTCTTTTCTTCTTTTTCCACAGACACCATAAAATCCAAGTCTGCTTGAATGAAAAAAAAAAAAAAATTATCTTCCCAATTTCTGAATTCTGCATCTGCAGCAAGGCTTGGCATCACCTGCAGAAGAGGTCTTTGAGATAAAAAACTTGAATGGCTGCCTCTGGTTTAATGTGAATATTGGACACCTCCAGCATTTCCCTTTGTTTAAATTGACCACAGATTTTGCCCTGTTTCACTGCATCCAGGTCACAGCTGCTACAGCAGTGCCAGGAGGTCCTCCCCTGTCTGATACCTTTCACTTGGGGGGAGGGAGGATGCTGCTTTGCTTCTAACAATTATGGTGCAACCCTCATTAGCCATGGAAATATCTTAATGGGGACATTCTCTGAGGCTTGCTTGTCACGGGCAGGTTTGCTCTGAACTTTAGCCAAGTCTTGCCTGGCTGGCACCTTTCATTATATCAAACACAGTGTTATGGCAAAGGACTAAGTTCAGTGCCAAATAATGAGTTATGACATACTCAATATGAGGAGATAGTTCCTTTATCTCCCCACATGTGATTCAGGTTAAAAGATTTGATGAATGCTGGTGAGTATTCTTGTCTGGACAGACAAACTTACAGATGGATAAACAACAGAAATATATGCAAGAGTACACACACTGTTGAGAATATTGTGCTGACAAAAATACATGTTTTCTGAAAAAAGGCACTGTTCCTGTGCTATAATGTACCTATGATGCAAAGAATTCAGAAGTACCTGCTCTAAAAAGTATGGCTTATCTATAATTTAAACAGAAGGAGACTTTCCTTTAGGCAACACAGACTTCGTGACACATGAATGAGCAGCTCTGGCTGTGTCTAATACTTTACCTCCAGTACTGGAGCCTTTGCAGCATTTCCACTTCCTTTAAATTAGAGAAGGTTTTCATTTGCAATACTCAGAGGAAAACAATATTATTTTTTGCAAAGGTAGCCTGGCAGTTTTGTGCTAGTCACTGGCAGATAAGCTCTGCTTCCTTCTTCCCTAGATGGGATGCCACTGCCTGCTGAGATGAGGAAGGAGAGGCACAGTGCTTAGCATGGAGTCACTCTGCAAGCACAGGGCTGAATCACAAGACACAGATGCAAAAACTCAGGAAATCCTTGTCTTGTTCCAGGGCCAACCTCACCTCAGAAGTAAAACATACCCCTCACTTTTTTACAAAGCACCCAATACATGAAGCACTGGCAGTACTCAGCGGTGGCACTGAGGTAATTTAACAACATCATCAAACCATGAGAGTTAGAATTTGATTTATAATGATGACTAACCCAATAAAATGGTAAAGCAAGTCAATACGCAGGCTCAGAGACTTCTCCAATTTTTTTACCCCTAGCACTTTGATGATGCAGTCATCATAAAGCATTCCAGACATGTCATGCTTGGTGGAAACTATGGAACAACAAAGCCTCACGTGTATCCTTGCAGAGATCAGGTCATTCTTCATTAGAGCTGCATAAACCTATTCACAAGATCAGCTTTTTTGTGGTAACAATGAAAGGAGAGAAGGAAAACCCCCAAGCTCTTGATCACAGCATGTATGAAAACAATTCTTAGTAAGGAAGATATTTTTTACATGGAAGTGGTAAATTTTCAGGTGGAACAAAAAAGATTCCAAAACCCAAGAGTTCAAATCCCTGTAAATTGACATTGCTAGGCTGATTTATGCCCATTGAGAGTTGTCCCTTCATAATTTGTTCCAGGTTGGAATTTTACAATGGAGAAATATGCACGTTCTTGTAGAATCAAGGAAAAATACACCCAACTAAATGGGTAGTTTCCATGTAGTTCTATTTTTGAGCACTTTAGATATTTTAGGCTATGTCTTGCAATCATCCTATTTATGGGATCAAAAAGAAGTAACCTAGATATGGGAATAAAGTTAGTAAAGTCATTGGTCCAGACAGGACTCGGGCTGCTAAGTACATGATGATTGATATTGGACACATTTCTTTCTTGGCAGGGAGTTTTGGCTTTCAGCTACGTTGTGCTGACATCAAGCACATTAAAAGTGAACCCAAATATCTGCTGAAATTCATGGAGATGTTGAAACACTTTCAACTCTGAAGCCAAGGATATGTCAGCTGAGAAAGCTAAAGTCTACGTTCGACTTTTTCAATCTAATTTGGGGAAGAAATGCTCAGCAAACTTGTCAAGTCTAAGCAAGCTCTTTTACAACCCACTTCTCTATTTTCTTGTGGCAGTAGTCCACCAGCAACAATCTTCATAAAAGCAGTAGAAAGGTCAACTGTTGCATGTGTTTGACAGCCCTGGATGCAGTCCCAATGCACAAAAGTGGGTTCAGAACCCTAATCTATATTTCACTTTCTATATCAGGCAAAGAAGACAAGTTTTAGGCTCATCTTTTGCTGAGGCAAGTGATTTCCAGAGAGAGTCCTTGCTCAAGAAATGTATTACAGAACAGAAGCATACTTATTATCTTTAGACAATCTCACCTCTCTGCCAGGGCTCTGTAACTTCCTATTCTCACTTCTTTTAATGTATTTTCTGCTTTCCCATTCCCTCCTAGTGCTGCTGGATCCAAATGCTGATCGGGTCCCCTCAATGGGCCAGTGTCCCACGAGCTGTATCAGAAGCCCTCACAGAGAAAAGCTGGGGAATACCTGGAAGATTCCAGATCAAAAAAAACACAAGTCATGATGTGTTTGTGATGCTTAACCAAAAAAAAAACTGCATTCAGGTTGTAACTGGTTGCTCAGTTTGGCATCTGTGGTAACACAGATTGCTCAGTTTAATTATTTTTCTCTTTGGTGTGCAGGTTGCATGCGGGAGTTCTGCTGTCTTCCATTACTTCAAAGGCTGTCAGGATTTCAATAACTTTTTAAAATGAACCCACACAGATTTTCAAGGCACTATCTTTCAAAGACCCAACAAAGTAATTCTACCTTAGTGGATGGTTTCATATGCACTGGAACTATGATAAAGCCAAGTGCTTTTCCCAGAAATCGTCTCTCTGGAGTAGTCCAGCATTAGTATGGTTTTTGTGTAGGCACTTTGTGTTTTTATTAACAATTTTTCTTAACTTAATTAGACAGTTATACATTGGCTTCACCTGAGTGTCCTGCATTTTAATGTTACAATGAATATTTTGTTCAATAATTTGCTGTTTTTTCTTTTTGACCACACCATGGTTTATATTTTAAATAGTTATTAAAACAGGTTGAAAAAACAGTTACAGAACAAGTTTGAAATGATGAGCATGCTGATTCAATTACATTTTCAGATTTAAAAAAATATTTTAGAGGAGAACGACATTAACAATTTTTTTCCCTCTGTATGGATGGGATTTCAGACATTCTTTCAAAGCTGACAGTCAGACACAGACACTAATAGGGAAGTGCAGCCAGATCTGTGGTAAATCCTGCTGGATATCCACTGAGCTACCTCAGGGATGAGAGCCAGGGCTGCAGCAGGAGCTCACCTATGTGCTCTCACCACTTGTTTCCTGGGGTGCTTGAGGTTGCACTGAACCCCCAGTTCCAAGCTGACAGGTCCACACAGGAAAACACAATTTCAGATACCATTTCTGTTTTAGGTGCGTAAATATAGTTTCAAAAATAATACTTGCTTTCTACTATTTAAACATTTCACTGTTTATACTTCCATTGGGATTTGAAATGAGAGTAAAGATTATTAAAGCAATAGTAGTTTAGGGGGATGTTTTTAACCACATCTATCAGAGAGGAAATAAAATGAATTGCCTATATGAAGTAAATTAACAAATAAATTTTGAGAATAGAGTACGACTTAAAGGCATTTTGTGTTAACCTTTCACACAAAACATTTTATGCTGGAAAAAGAGCAGAAATAGCCTAAACACCCTAAGGAGGGTTGCTAGCCCTCATTTAGAAGCTATTCAAACAGCCAAGTAAAATTATTTGAAAAAGCAATTTAAAGAATCTCATCCATCTCACACTGGCAGGGGACAATATCCATTTGGTACATATACAAGATAAGAGACAGTTTTGCTTTTGCTGCAAGACAGGAGAAACCTGAAAATAAGAAGTATTTTGTGTAACAAAAACTTGAGAATAGCATTATTGTTCATATACTTTTTATTTAAAATCAGCAAAAGTCTTTACTGCTTTCTGAATACCAGCCAATTTACATCAGGAAAGAAACACATATTGACCTTATTGTCAGAAAATGGGCAGAATGAAGCATGTTTCAGCAGACTAACTAATGGAAATGTTTCCAGGCACATAAAGAATACGGCACATGTGAATTAAGACGTGTACTAAGAACAATGGAAATAGGCACTGAAAGATAAGACATTGTTTAATGGGTTGTGTAATCTGATAGCTGACATCATGTGATCCAGAAGCTGGAGTTTGCAAGGTTAAGATATCAGTATAAGAAAGCAGAATTAAATGAATATTATAAATATTCGCTAATGATGATGCCTTCAATGAATAGCTAAGGGTAACTTTCAAGGAAGGAGCTCTCAGAAGTTCATCTTTAATGCTGGATCTGAGATGAACTCCCCAAGGAAAGGTTTTCCAGCATTTTTGAGTTATATATCTGCAGTCTTTGTAGACAAAGACAGAAAGAACTGAGTGCTGGAAACTCAGAAGTCCATTCTGCTGAAGTAAAGAGGTTTCCCAAAGCCAACCTGAATCTCTGAAGGTTTATCTGGTGGAATAAGCAGGCACAGTTAGGTCTTACCTGAACCAATTGGTTACCAATGATTTTGTAGTGGGAATGAGGAGGATATAGATATCTTTTGAACTAAATATTCCTTTTGTGACCTTAGAAATTCTCTGCAGAATATTTTACTTCCAAATTACCAGTATATCCCAGCAAAAGACACAGCTCCATCTTTTGAGATAAGTGTTATCAACAGAAGACCCCTGTCAGTCTCAGGTCTTGATCAAGTTGGACTCAGAAGAGGATGAGTTCCTAGATACTGGAACATTTCTGAAGCTATATGATTTATTCTGGCAGTCCCAAACACAGAATTAACTACACAAGGAGGATTTTAGACTTGATTTCATCCTGTTATAATTTTTTATTGTTACATCTCATCCTTTATCCCTTCTTTTTCATGACCATCATTTAGGCTACAGCTTTTCAGAACAGAAAATTGAGGTCTTTTATACAAAAACAGAAGTATACTTTAATGTTTGCTGTTCTTCTATAGAACAAAAAAATAAGAGTAGTAATATTCATCCAAGTTAGAGTTGACCATTGTCTACTTAAAAGTTACATGACTATTTGTTCTGATATAGAACTGGATGCCTTAAAATGCAACAAGACTAACAGATAATGAAAGCCATAAATAGCTGAAGTCAAACAAAATCCAAGGTACAAGGATACAATACATCCCTCCTCATCATCTGTCCTTATTGTCTCTAAGAAGAGTTAAGATGTTTCCTGTGGAGAATCAAATGTTTTAGCAAGATCTAAAGACACCTGCTCCAGTAGCTGGAGCATTTGGTAGTCACCAGGTGGGAAACAGCTCAGCCTTGCTGATCTCACACACCCTCAATGCCCACAGGTGGCCAGGGCACAGGTCCCACTCACATTTGTTCTGCTCTGTCATTTTGTGGGAAATTACAGTGACCCCACAGCAGTGACCCCTTCTATGGTCTGCAATGGTCTCTGTGTTTCCTTCACTGATCCACACCAGGGAACTCCAGCCACAGTCAGACTATCTCAACACTGCCTTTAATTTGATGATGGTCTTGACTGAAAATATGAAATTTCATATCACAAGAGAGACAAGACATGTGAGGGTTGTCTATAATAAAAACTGGATATGGAACAAACCTACAATTTGACAAAATAAATTAATAATAAAAAACCCCCTGACAACTAGAACAAGTTGAATCTATCAGTAAACCTTCACTGTAAATACACTGTAAACTGATATATGTATATGCTGAAACTAATTTTCTGTTCCTTTAACCTCATCTCTTCCTTTCAATATGGATATTGCTGGTTTTTGACTCAGTCAACCACAAGTTTCAACCTGAGAATGACTCTGTACAAACAATTGAAGAAATTAATACACCTCCAACCACAAGTTGTTATTTAGTTCTGCAGACCATATCTGGTGGTAAAAAATGTTGACTGTCCATGCTGGCTGCACAGCATGGCACCACAAAGGACTTGGTGAGATCACAGCTGAGGTTGTGCCTGTACCCAGTAAAAAAAGGGGTTTTAAAGAGCAGAGTATGGCTTGGCTGGGGCATGGAGGAAAGAGAAACAGCCACAAGCTCCTGCCAGCCCTTGAAGTCAGAGCTCCAGGAGAGCAGGAGGAAGGATCCTGCAGCACTCCTTGCTGCAGCCCTTGCTCCTCCCCAGCTCTCTCCCTCCTGGAACCTCCTGGGCTCCCAGGAGATGCAAAAGGAAGAAAATCCATCTCATTGCCTTCTGTCCCCATAGCCCCTACAGCTCTCTGCTCCCCCAAACATCTGCCCATTTGTAGATATCCAGAACTGGTCTTCAGAAGAGCTGATAAGTCAAATTAAAAAAAAGCAGGCTAAAAAAAAAATAAAAAAAATAACACTTATATTTAAGTAAACACAAACAACACACTCTTTCAGGTAGTCTATGTGTCTGTCTTAGGCCACAGTCATATCTTACACTATTTTCATACCTACTAATTGTTCAAGGATTAGATTAACTGGCTAATAAATTAAGATTAGATTGTTATGTGGGTTCAAAAAAATTACAATTGATTTAAAATATACACCTGAGCAGAAAAATTCTCTGTGTGAAATTAATAGTGTACCCACATAATTAGGCGTTATGTCAACAACAACAACAAAGATTTTTATGTCTGAAATTTTCCATCCAACTTATTTTTTGTATTTTCTTCCTAAGTAGTTTCCTTAGTCTAACTATTCATGGGAAAGAGAGTAGCAGAAGAACCAGATTGGCAAGACTCAATAAAGAAAAAAGAAATTAAACTAAAAAAAACAAACTTTCACCTTCACAGCCACTTCTCTCCCTGAGATCCTGCAAACCTGACTACTGTAGTGACAGCTTCATGGCAGAAGAAGCACAGAACAGCATAAACTGCAGCATAAAGTCATTTGCATTATATATATGACTTTTATTTTCTTTTTGTCACTATGGTCTTGTAACCCCTATTTGCCACAAACTTTCACTTGTCCAAATTGGAATTTATAGAGGTAGGAAATATCTTGTCTTTGTTCTCTGGTTTCTGCTGAACCATTTCACATTTCCCTCCTGTTCTCTTTCCTGCCATTCCCAGAGGACAACCCTGGACCAGATGTGAATGAAGCAAGTCACAAACACGACCATAAATACTTCACCATGCAAATGCAATTTCTTCTGTCACATATAACAAAATGCTGTACATGTCAGGCTGCTTATTCACACTCCAGCTTGCAACTAATCAGCACTAATCAGAGCGATCAGATTCACACTTCACTGAGCTTTCCCAGATTTATGCAGCAGAGGACTTGGATTTCATTACTCAGGATGGGAGCACATGGAGGCTGGTACGCAGGGAACAGTCAGCCCTCTGCCTCTCTTAGGAGGGAGGGAGTCCAGGGGAAACTTCAAAACAAGATCAAATTGATTCCTGATGCCATCTTTTCCTCTTAACCCAGTGAAGGACCCAGAGAATTAAGAAACACCACTCCTCATTGCTTTCACGTGATGAAAGGAGCAACAAATACAACATTACCTGAAGTTACCATGTACTCTATGTAAAAATTATTTGGTTTTGACAAATCTCTTGTAAGACTTTGATCTTCAGGTCTCATGAGTCATATTACAGAGGAATTTACTGTACTTAATTTAGAAATCATTTGAAAAGGTCTATGACATTCATTTCTCTCTGCACCCCTATGAAGGGGGATCTCGAAATTAAAGAAACTAAACCCAGCAAATACTGTATGATCTAAATTAATAAGATTATTTGTTTAGAATTAAAAAAAAAGTATTGAAGGATAAAGAAATCACTTAAATTTCCTTGCTTTAAGCAGCCATCAGGTAGAAAAGATACATAATTAGAGTTTTTAGAATATCTGAACGGAGCATTGATAAAGAAAATTGTTGGGAATGATGAATGGCCCAGAGGCTTGGAGACTTCAGCAACCTTCACATATGGTTTACTCTGCTTTAGAAACCAACTGGCAGACTCAGAATGAGATCAACAACTTTCACCTCTATTATAATTAATGATTCATCTCATCTACCTGTAAGAACTGAAAATTTGGGCATTTCAAATACCTCTTGCAGGTAACAAAGAAAAAAAGTGTTCAAATATAACTGATAACCACTTCTGGGAGAGCTGAGTTAAAAAACCTGACTCAGGGTGTTAAAAATGCCCTCTCTATTTATTTGTTTCCAAGTAGTGAACAGAAATGCTAAAAGAACATTTGCTTTCAATTTCAGTTTCCCTTTAGGAAAATTTTATAAACAGAATTTCATCTTTGTTTTGGCATTTTACTCAATAAATGTGTCTATTTTTTGCCAGGGAAAGGGGACCACACTGGAAATCATTTATCTTTCTCTGGAATATTGGCAAAAAATCCACATACTCGGAATCATTCTTGTGCCTAACTAAAAATACCCCAGACCTGGGATAGTATATGGATTAGTATCCTGTAACTAGAATTTATTTAGATAAGATATGTTAACTTACACCATCTTCCTGATATTCTTTGGGTGATTCTTACATCTTTATTGAGCCATGACAATTATAAAATTGCCAATCTTCCTTTGAAAAGTTCAGGATATATTACTGAATGTGCAGACTTGTTACTGCACTTACATAAATTTCCATTAGAAGTATTAACAGGGACCTTATCAGTGCTTAAGTAGAAGCAAATCTATCAAACATTTACCATCAGGTTCACAAGACATCAGAATTGTTTAAGACCACCACTGACCGTTTACATTCTTCTAGAAGTTGCTACAAAGGACCATGATACAGTAAAGTTTTTCATTTTGAGGATGTGAATTTGATATTTCTGCTTCAAGGTTAGAGGAAAAACCCAAAACAAAGAGAACCAGAATAAATGTCAAGTTTCAAAAGTAAATGACATCACAGGCACATAGGCATTTTCAGTTAAGCAGAGTTTTCTATTATACCATTCACTCTTATTAGGGATCAAATACCAAAGAAAAAACAGCCATTTTAACACAGAAAAAATAGAGCATTTCTGTGGCAAAAGATTTGTCTGTAACAGAATGCTCACTTTCAGTATTCCTCTTTTTAATTTTAGATCCTGAGGACACTGACAAATTTAACCTTCAGCAAATTAGCAACTTCCAATGGGAAAACAGCCTGTCTAGAACACAGATGCTTTTCAGAGCCAACCAAACTGATCATCATTGCCATGGACACAAGCTACTGATTTCCTAAGGAAAGCTGTCAGTGACTTAATGCTGAGGATTTAGAGGAGGACAGAAGTGGGGCACCATGAGACATGATAAGAACAGGACTCATCTCTTCCATACACTCTCAAGCCCCACAGGGAGCTGGGAGCAGACAGTCCCAGGTGAAAGCAAAAGAAATCAGGTGAATAACTTCAAGGTTGCCAGGAGACTACACAGATACACAGGCCATTTGGTAGTTCATTAACAAATGGAGGTTAATTAGGAAAAGCAGGTGTGTATTCCACATTGAAGGCACCCGTGCTGACCTAAACCCAAGGGAGCATTTGCTCTTCAATAGAGATATAATTCAGATCATCCTAAAAGCATTTCCTGTACTCCAGAGCCCCTGCAATGGTCCTGTCAGCTTGATGAGCTGCCTCCCCAAAACACAGAGGATCACCTCTGCTGTCCTTAGCAGCACCTCCTGCATCATCTCCTCTCTGATCAGGGCTGCTGAATCCCTTTGGGGCTCATTGAGGCAAGGGCTGATGGCACTGGTAGCAGTCATGGACCATGGGAGAAGAAAAAGTGTTACTACCTCCCAAAGAAATCCTCACCTCTTGTACCTCTTGTCAGTATGGTGCTGGTCCCATCCATCCACTGGTTAGACTGATGGTGCCTTACTATTCTCAAACTGGTCACATAATTGTGTTCTGAAGGTATGTGAGTGAAGTGTGAGGAGGCCTCTTTCATTTACCCAGGTCTTTCATCATCAGAGATACCTGGACTCCCTCCTGAATCATCACAACTTGGCTCTGACAGCCCCTGGCAGAGACTCAGCCTCCCTGGAATTAAGCACTAATAAAGCATCATCTGCTCTCACACCTCCACAGGGTAAAAGTGGCTCTGGCTCCCCTTATATCGACCAGCCCTGCTAATGACCTCCTGCTAATGATCTTTGCCAATGACCCTTGGAGGTATAAGCTAATGATATCTCCCAAAGAGCTGTAATTGAATTGCACCTTCTGCTCATTAAAGGCCAAAGTCCTCTTGTTTTACTGCCCTTAGGTAGGACCTTGGTCTCTCTTCCCTCCCTGGTACTATCAGGACAATTTGTGAAAAAAAACCACTTTATATAAGGGGGTGGCAGAAGTGGCAGCTGCAGGGTAAACAGAGGATTACCTTTTCTCACCTGTGGTGCTTCCTAGAGGTTTATTCCCTCTTGAGGAAATGATGATCTGAGTAACCAGGGCAGGACAGGCCCGAGCTGGGTATGTGCTCTGTCATAAATGTCTTGTGGGGCACTCTGAGATGCTCCTCTTTTCATCAACTTAGATTCTCCAGCTGAGATAACATCTTGTGAAAAAGTTTGTTATTTTCTGAACAGGAGATGCAATCAGTAATGGACTTCTGAGCCAAAATATATAAAGAAGTAAACTGGATACATAAAATAGTGGACAATTGTTTGGGTGGAGCAGATATTTGTTGGTATTTCATAGGCTAAAAAAAACCTTACAAGCTACAATGACTGCTTTTTAATCAGTGACAGAAAATTTGGGGAAGAGCCAATATATTACAACCAAATAGCAAAACCATCCAAAGGCTCTTTGAGAATGCCACAATAAAGAGGGTTTCCTCCCAATCCAGGTGATTTTCAGCATACCTCTAGATAGATATCCTGTCTTTTGGCTGTCTGGTGGATTTAGTCTGTGCCTGTGGGTGCTCTTGGAGCAGAGCAAGGTACCTGGGAGCATTCTACCTCTGAAGCCATCGCAGTAAAATTCAGCAGTTTGACTGCATTGTGATCATCACAGAACCCTAAAGCCAGTGGCAATCTTTTAACACCTGGGGGGATGCTGGCCACCACCACTCCCTCTGCCTACTTTTAGCAGCAGCATCCAGGGAGGGGTTTGTGTGAGCCAGGGGAAACTTCTTCCTTGGAGCAGCAGTCACTTAAAACAGCTCTTAAACTTGGAGTAACAAGAGAGTGAGTTTGATCCCCCTGCACAAGGAACCCCCACTCGTGCTTTGCTAAAGAGCAGGTGTGTGAGGAAAGGTCTTATTCCCACTTGCTATTTAATGGAATGAAATACACAGCATCCAAAACACTTGGAAACAGGGAGTATTTTTGCACACATCCTCTTTAGTACAAGTTCTGATACTTTCACTCTATTTTCTGTCTGCTTTTCTGATACTGATAACTCAGGTGACTGGGACTTTTCCATAACTTAGCTGTATAAATGAGAAAATGAGAACACAGGAGGTTCTACTCTCCAAGGACAGTCATGGCTGGCCAACCACACATATAAGATATTAATATAGAGAAAACAACAATGTTTATTTCAAAATGTATAAGGAGGCTGGAGCAGGGAGTAGGGAAAGAAACCCAGAAAGCACAGAAAACAGATATTTATTGTGCTTCCCTGCCATAAACATTCCAGCAGCTCTGCCCTGGGATCCTAGCACCATTATACAGCTAATATTGCTTGATTACCCATGCACCACCACAGCTTCAGCCTCCCAAGGACTGAAATCGAGTTTTCTATTCTTAGCTCGTGGTAATTTAAGCTCATTATGGAGGTGCTTGTATTCCACGAGCACAAGAGATAAAGGAAGCAATATAACTTTAATGAACAGCTGAAATAGCAACCACAGCAGGCTCGGTAGGCAAAAAAAAATCTTTTTTCTGATGTTGTCTTGATTTTTATCCCACAGGTCTTAGCAGTTAGTGCTCTATGTATGTTTTATGAAGATATTCACACACACACATGCTTAATGGAAACAAATATGACATCCTATTTAATAACAGCAGATACATACCAGCCTGAAAGGTTGAACCACTCAAATTATGGAAAAGCAAGAAAGGAAAAGAGTTAACCTATATTCAATACAAATAATAATAATAATGATAATAGTAATAGTAATAAAGCCTTTAAAATAACACTCAGTTTAAATTAAATAACCATAGATGTTTCCTTCTTATATAAGTAAATATCTTTTGTGGCTAATGATTCTCACTTGGACTGAAGGAAATGGATGGATGCAGATGTGACTGTCAGCAGCAGAAAGTGGAGGAACAAGTGTAAATCATTCTGGATTCTCTCTGATAAATGTTTGTGCATCCCAGATTATTGATTGGGTGCTGCTTTTCTTTCAGGGCTGTTTTTTAAGGCTCTCCTCAAATCCTGTGGTCAAATCCTGCATCCCCCTTGCAAGCAGCAGTTGTGTCTGCAGAGTGAAGAGTTCAGAGAGAACCTGAGGTGGGCAGACACTCCAGGTTTGGAGTTAGGATCTGTGGAAACCATCACCTTTCAGCAAGGATGGCAGCTAAAGGACCACTTCACAAAAATAGCCCGTGGGTGAGTACCAACCTGCATCTAGGGCTCCTCCTCACTCTGTGCCTGCCATGCAGTACAAAGGACATCTACCTCCAGAAGTGAAAGGCAAGACCTGGAGGCAGCTGTGGAAGAGGCCTGCCTTCTTCTGTGTGTTAAAATTTGTCTTTCTAACTATTTTGGGTTCCTATCATAAAATAATCACACAAGAATGTTCAGAAGCTAGCATAATTGGTAAAACAGAATCTAGTATACTTTTAAATCAATTTGGAAATTAAACTTGCTCCAGTAGTTTCAAAACAGAGCCATTCTTCATTAACTTATTTTTCCCTAACAAAATAATTTTTCTGTGTTTTTCACATGGTTTTCAATTTTCTTTTGGCACACACTCATCATTCCTTTCAATGAGGAAAGCACAGAGGAAGGAAGAGTGAGGAGAGAAAACATCTGCTTAGAATAAAGGAGAGAAAAAACACCCAACACTTTGGCTATTAAGACTTCATGTTTTCAAAGTAAAGAGAATAAAAGCTATGTGTGAAAAGCTTCTGACACTGGTACATTCATAAAATGTTTAATCATAATCATTGCCAGAACCTTCTCACAATAACTACCTGTACAACAGCTCTGAAAATCCCTGGGCAGACTCAAGGTGAAATTTATCTCATGGGCTACTTTCGCCCTTGCATTTGGAAGGAGGATTCCTACATGATTGCATATGGACACTTGACTTCTGTAGTACCTGGTAATTCTCACAGCAGTGATTTGAAGTGTATTTATTTTCAACCTTATGCAACATTTAGGTTCAAGTAAGCTGGAATTAGATTTTTAAAGAAACCCCACAAAATCAAATCCAATCCCAGTATATTTCTGGATGAAAATATGCTATAGGCAGTAATGTTTCAGCATTTCTCTGAAAAGGTTTTGTTCTTACATTTAAAAGAGTAAAGAACATTTTAGGCTAGTATTCTTCACAATAACAGCAACAAACTTGGTTTTGAAATATCCTGCTCTGTGTTGGAAAAGTTATGATGGAGGGTTTGCTGCCAGCTTTTCTGTTCAGCCATATTCCTCATCTGTGCAGGGAATTTCATTGGTGTCAGTAGAAATGCAGGCTTCAGCCCAGCAACATCTGAAGATGACACCTGGAGCTTTTTCTAAGAGGCATCATTGCTTTTCTAGAAATGTGAGGGTGTTTTTCTGCCTAAATTGACATTAAAGATTTAGCTGGGGTGGGAAAGGCAAAAAATTGTAAGCAGCTATAAAATGATAACAGTAAGGATCCACTTTAGCCCATAGGATCCACTGTACCCAGCACACTTTAAAAGTTTTATTTCTGCCACTCTGTGAATGGAGACAATGAGATGAATCCATAAAAACAAATGTGCGGACAAATCTTTTTTTTTTTTACTTGTTTTCCACTTGGTAGTCTGACATCTGAGAGACATAGGAAATGATTTCCATATAATAGACGAGATGTGCACAGAGTTCCCTGGCACATGACCTGGAGTTTTCTCTGTCACTGGGTAGAGTTTTCCAGGAACCAGCTGTTGCACCACAGAACTGGATCCTAAAATATTCCTCCAGCTCCATTTATCTTCTCTCTGGACAAAAGTTGAAGGATGAGCCAAGAGCCAGAGTGACAATAAAATTACAGGGCTTGGGGTTTTTAACATCCCAGGAGGACTTTTGTCCTACCTACAGCAGAACTATCATCTTGAATAATCTTTAGAAACAGCAGCTGAAGGCAGCAGTGGTTACAGATCAGGAATCCAGGGATCAGAGGCAGCTCTACAAACCTACCATGATTCCTGTGTGTGTGTGCGCAAAAGAGAATTGAGCTGCTGCCTCCTCTTTTGGAGGTTTTCTGACAAAAGGGATTTAGAGCAATCTCAGGTACAATATAAGATCCACTCAACATGACAGTATCCCTGGTTTTAGTCTTCAGAGACAATGTCTCAAGGGTGATCCCATGTTCCTGAGCAACAATCAGCCCCTGACCAGACATTCAGTTCAGTCAAATCTCATAATTTTCTTCTCTGAACAGGAATGAAAGATTAAACAGCTGGTTGATTTCTTTCTCTGTGGCTTGGAGACCTCATGCTGAGATGACCACAGTGGTAAGAGTTGCACTCAGACCACTCAAACCCACATGCAAGTCACTGTTTTCCTTTGAGTTCCCAAACCACCTCACAGGGGTAATCTACAGCTGGTGGATCAGCTCTCCAACCTGGTCCCTTTCTTATCTCATTCCATGTTTGCTCCTGTGAATGAAATCCAGACACAGGTGAGGGCTGAACCCAAGTTCCTTGTCATGCCCCAGCTCACACTCGTGGTCCCAAGCAAGTTCACTGCTTTATTCTGCTCCAAATTTCAAGCCTTCCCCATAAAATACCTTCACTTAGGGTAATCAGACTGCATTTGCAAGCCATTAGAAAGGTCAGTGACACATATAAAAAAAGCTATTTTTGAATGTCTGGCTCCACACTTTATCTCTTGAAATTCCCTTCATGGCTTTCTATGGCTCAAATCAAACTTCCATTGATTTCCTCAAGAATTGGATCAGGCCTTCTGCGGTGCTTGCCAAAACAAAAAAGCAGAATGCAGTAAATATATGCATCAGGAGGGTTCAAATAAAACCTGGCTAGATGAAAATATGGTTCTACTCTGAAGACTGTCTCTGTAAGTCTTGTTGTACCTTTCCTTAGTTGACTCTTAATCATTTCCTTATCATCAGCGCCAAGTTTAATATTTTAAAATTTGGACTTTTTTCATGTGCTATAACCCTGTAAAATCAGCCTGGGATTAGGAGAGGAAGCAGGGTCTTGTGGTTAAGACAATGGACTATCATTCATTCCCATTTCTGCCACAAACACCCACCACTGACCTTCAACAATTTGCTAAGGGAGTGATTTTCAAAAGCACTCATCTTTGGCCCGACTCTGCTTCCTAAGAGCTAAGTGGAAACAGAAATTTACATTAATGGGAAGAGAGATAGGCTAGACCTAAGTGTCAGAGAATAAACTGTTTTTCTTCCTCCATTCCCTCCATTTTAGTAATATTAATCCTTCTTGCACATTAACTCCTTTAAAAGTGGAAACTTCAGCGTGAAAGACACAGGGATTGTGCCATGTCTGGTTTAATAAAGGCTCAACTTCGACAAAGTCCTCAAGCTGAGACCAGAGCAAGTGTCCACCTTGACTGTAAATTTTCTTCTGGTTCTCTCTGGACAACATAGTTTAGACACAAGCACAATAATGGAGCGTGTTAAGAGAGGTCTTTCCCCAACACTTTTATCAATATGTGAGTTAAGAGATTATTATAATCATTATAATGAAAGTCAGCAAATAATTTAGCATAATGCCAAAAATGTCATCTAGCTTACATGTTCCTGTCTATTTCAGGAGGAAAACATGAGTTTTTATTATAAGACTAAACACATGTGCCAAATAAATTATTATTTTCCAGCCATGTATGGACTTCAGTAAAATATTGAGGGGTTAATATACTCCAACTATATCCTGTAGTCCCACTAGTTTATTGATGGGAAAATAACTTATTTTTTCAGCAAAAACATTTTCTTATTTCCCTTTTCCCCAATTCCATCTAGGTAGCTGTAAGGGCTTTGGGGTGGTGGCTGGCTTTTCGTCTTTGTTCCTGCAAGGCTTCCCAGTGTGGCCTCTGATCCTGAAAGACATTCCCAGATGCAATTGCAGTGCAAACAAAGGGATGGTTACTCTGAATATACTCCATGTAAAGCAATTTTAAGAAAGCCTTCTTCCTAGGAGAGAGCACCGTGGGCACTAGAAAAAGTGGATATGCTTCTGTTAAAACAACTTGGAGGAAGTCCATTAAAAAAATTAGATGTCTTTTTCTGTTTTAAGTTTACCAAGAATTGGAACTAAACATATGCCATCTGAAGAAATCCCTTTCTCCCTCCAGCCATCACACTGAACTGAAATAAAACAGATGTGCTCAAATAAAAAAATCTGTGCTTACTTGTTAGTTTTTCCCTTGCTCTTATTACCAACACATATGACTTGCACCAACACAGGTAAAAGCAAGAAATATTCTTCAGAAGTTTCCCATTGCTGTATTCTGCCAATACCTGCTGTGATTCCATTCCTATAAATAATGAGTTTCTTCTGTTATATCGTCAGATCCCAGCTGCACAAAAGCCAAACTCAAAACTCAGACATTCTTACAGATTTGAAAAAAACACCCCTAAAAAACAAGCCCCTAAATCTGAAACAAAGACATACAAATTCAACTGGAGATGAATATTTTCAAGATTTATGGTCAGTTAATGATTATTGTATGAAGACAAAAACAGAGTCTTTTAAAATTTATCAGTTTTGATATAGGCAAATAAAGTATTGTTTAAAATTTCAATTCAAATATCCTTTCAGAAATAAGTTCTCAGGATGAGGTTTCATAGTTTCACTGTTACATTAAGAAAAATAAGTTGTTTGTAGAACACTGTGCAGTTCATAAGTTACCAGTTATAAACTAATCCTCGATATCCACTCCAAATCCTAAGGGAAGATTCAAGGCAGCCACTTCTTTTTGGCAATACAGTGATGAAAGATATATTGTTGAAAACCATAAAGCCTTGGGAAAAAAATTAGCAAACTATCTACATAGGAATGAAATGTTGAGAGCTTGGCTCATCAGCTGGGGCTTTCTGGAGAAGGAGGGGCTGCAAATATTTTTGTACAGGTTAGCTAAACAGTCTTGAAAACAAAGAGAAATGTTGCACATAAATTATTAGAAAGGTTTTCTCCTATATCACAGAGGTTTGCTTCCCAGGGATCTGCGGGTGAAGATTAGGTGTTAAATGACTATAAACTGTCCTTTTGTAAGTCTTTCAGAGACATTACCAGCCCAAAAGAAAACATACCTATGGGTATACATTTACAAATTCCAGAGAGCTCCTATTGACAAAGGCCCTTCACTTTCACACTTGGTTGTACACAAACAGCGTGTGGGTGACACTGCACAAGCACCCACTGCCCCTTCCTGTGCCAGTCTGGGTGAGCACAGAGGAATATTGCTTTTCCAGAACAAAAGAATTAGCAGAGGATTGCACCAGAACCAGCTTCCTCTGCTCTCATTCCTTATCCAAGCAGAGCTCTGGACAGAATAAAGCCTGTAGGATTTAGTGAAGAAAGGTAGATACATCCTTCTGCATCAGGTGTAGGAGAAGCCAAGGCATTTTAATGAGAGCATTTCAGCGGACACACAGGACATTTTACAAACCAGTAAAAGTTTCCTAAATGTAAAGAACGGTAGTAAAACAAAACTTTTGTACTAGATGAAAAGTATCAAGTTCAGCTCTCTGATGCTAGGAAATAGCTGTGAAAAACCTGTGGAAGCCAAGGCCACGGAGTCATCAGGCCCTTAGTCAGCCTGAGGCTCTCCTTTCTGCCAAAGCTTTGTACACGGCAGAATGTACATCCCTTCACTCACCCCATCAGCCTGTGGGACCGCTGCCACGGGCTATCCTTTGGAGCTGCAGAAGTGGGGTCCACAGTGCTGCTGACAGCAGCCAGGCACCCCCTCATGGGCTTGGTCTCTGGAGAGCTCTCAGGCACCAGTCCACACATGCAGACCTCCCTGCCTGGGCCCATTCCATGAACACAGCCTTCCCTGCTGGGCCATCAGCAGATGCACCAAGGACAGGCCTGGGGGGGGCTGGCTGAGCTCTGGGGACTTTATTTTCCAGCAGAGCAGACCAAGCCAATGTGCCCTTGGTGAGGGCCTTCTCACTGTGGCTGGAGGCTTCTGAGTGCTGCTATAATGCAAGTGGTCAGATCAACTGAGATTGACTTTGCATAGGAATAATGGAAGTGACATGAAAATGTTGTCATGTTAACACCTCAGCTGGGCATCAAAGGGAAAGAACCTAAATACTGGATCTGAGCAGTCCCAGAAGCTGGACGACCTAAAGTCAGATCTGGAGTTTATGGCAGGGTGGGTTCTGTGCACAACTTACTTACATAAGATGATTTATTTTTAATTGCAGACTAATTAATGGAAAGACTTCAGAAAGCATTTGATATTTTTGGCAAAATCCTGTTTCCACTGAAGCCAATAACAAGTTGCTCATGGGACTTCAATGGGACCACACTTTAAGGCTTTGTTCCTCCCATCTCAAAAAAATAGCCCTTTTGCCCACTTTGGGTTATTCTTGAAAAGAGACATTACTAACAGAAGAATCTTCTGTTCATCAAATGATTGCACAGAGTAAAGCCTGATATAGTTCAGTGGCCACATCCTCCTGAACATGTACTCAGTGGCAGTTTGAAACATATGTTTTTTATAAATTTCTCATTCAGAAACAAAGACTGACAGTAAACCCCAAAAGCTTTGATATTTATATAAATTGCTAAATGGTTGCTCTGGAAAGTACATTTCAATTAATGTGTCACAGAGCATCACAGTTGTTTTTAAGTTTGCCGACCCAACAGCTTCTATAGCTCAGTGCAAGTAGCTTGGGTTTTCTCTAAATCTGTGATATGGAAAACAGTTTCCTTCCATGAGTGCTCTCCAACAAGTGATTTTTTTTAGGTCAGCTTATTTCCCTCAGATCCAGAACATGCAATAACATTAGTATTATTTTCACCCTACTACCTATTTCAAAGATACGCCTATATTCCCTCTTGGGTTTTCTGCAAGCCCTTTATTCCAGTAAAACCCTTTAGTGAGACTTTATAGAGATTAACTACTAACCAAACACAACTTTGCCCATTTGTGTGTCAGCTTTTTTGTTTCTTATGTACTCTGCTGCCGCCTCTAGGACAACATTGTAAAACTAGGTTTTGTTCTACAACAAGCAGAGATTAAAGTTACTTCTATATGTCAAATAATGCTACAGGAGAAAAATTAGACTCCTCTAGCTGGATTTTTTTCTAATTTGGGAAATTAAAATGAAAAAGTGATAAAAAGTATCAAGTTCAGCTGAAAAACAGGTCTTCCCAGCAAAGACACGATTGCCCCGTTTTAGTTCACTGCCTTTCCTAGATTTAGTGAACCTATTCAGCTCTTGGTTCTGTAATCAAATAAGAAAAATCTCTTTAAAACTGACCTAACTTTCAATTTTTCCACAGATTCAAGAGTCAGGTAGGTTAACAGTTATAAAATGCCCCTCAGATGTCAGAAACTGTCTGTGAGCTGGGAGCCAGACAATGTGCTTTGGTTCCAAACCCTTTGCTCTTCAAGGAATACATCAAAGTGCATTGACCAGCTCATGTCCCAAAGGGTGCTTATGTTCATGGAGAGATTACAGAGTATTTCCTGATATTGATTGGGCTGGGCTGGGGGTTGGCAATATCAGAGAGGAAGAATGGCTGTCCTTGAGCTGGAGCCAAACAATTTGTGTCACCCAGTGCTCCTGCCTGCACAGGTGACCTGGAGCAGATCTTGATGGGCAGGAATCAGTGGTTAATGTGTGCCTCTGCCAGTGTGTCTTTGCTGGCAGATGTCAGTCAGGCTGCTACTCAGGAGACCCAAGACAAAGAGAATTGGATAAACAATAAGGCAAAGTTACAGAAAGGTCAATCTGGACTTGGAATCAGCCAGCAGCCATGCTACACATGCAATTCTCATTTCTCTGCAGTATTTAAGAAATAGAACTACCACTCCTTGGAAAAGCCACTACCTGCTTGAGATTGTCATCTCCTTGGCCCCACTTGGCTGCCGAAGGGCTTCACTTGCCTGCTTGGCTGCTCTTGGCTTGTGGACCACATCCAAGACAATGTGACCTTTTTTCCCTGGCTTTAGAAACAAGATGGATTTTACCTTCATATTACAACACATAATTGGCCAAATGATATGCAAAACTGACTAAGAGGGAAAAAAAACCACAACTCACTGCTTACTGTTTATTGGAGGCTTCTTATTCAAAGATGTAAATCTGCTAAATTCATACTCACGATTGAATTGACATTTCTGTCTCCCATCCCCCAAAGCCACAGCCTGCTACAGCTCCTGCAGAGCACCATTACCATATTAATACACCCTATATTGACTCCTCGGCAAAAAACAGCCACTAATTAGTAAAATTGACTGAAATGGAAACACAGTTTCTTTCACCTACTCACAATTCACTCACCAGTCCCTTTGCCCTTCAGATGCTGGTATTTTCCTGATTCAAGCCCACCTTGTCTCCATCAGTGCTCCTTGTGGCCTCTGTGACCCTCTGCATGGACTTCCAAGTCTGCCCAAAGCTCTCAGGTGTTCTCCCACCTGCCACTGCCACCTCTGCTCATTAGGTAGTGACATGTATTTTTTTTTCTTTTAACAGCTGATCCTGCATGTTAGCTGATCTCAAATTAGGCTGTGGCCAAAGCCTACTGAAGGAATAGCATGGACTGATCCAAACCTTCATGATCTGTGGGGTTTTGGATCACTCTTACAGACTCACAAGGGCAGCCAGCCTTGCTCTTGTGGGACACAAAATAATGACCATCCCAACTAAAATGAAGGTCCCAGGGAAGACAGTGGGTGTTTTGCTGTTGAATTTGCTCAGGTCAAAATCCCATTCTCCTCAGTTTCCCACAGGCAAGCTGTGCATTTATTGTACTGAAAGCAGGATTACTGAATTGCTGCTGAATTAGGATTTCCCCATGGAAAAAAAAATAATCTATTGAATCCAACATTAAAACCAGAAACACGTATAAATCACATTAGCTGAAAATGTGTGGAACACCTTCAGGGTTTTTTTTTCTTCTGATCCAACAAATATTTCCTGTATACTTTGGTCTGATTTGATAAATGTTAATGCCCTTCATTTAAAACTGAATAAATAAATTGCAACCATCAGAAAATGGTTATGGAAAATTATGCCAGAACTTGGTGTCCTGCAGTCACTCCACAATAAGCCATTGCTTATGGTGCTATGTTTTGTTTCCTTTTTCATTATTATTCTAAAGGAGGCAATTATTTCTGAAGTCATAGGGAAAAAGCTTGATTGAAAGTATATAAATGAGTATATACCCAAATAATGATCCCTTCTGAATACGGGCAGGTCTGTTTTGGCTTGGATATTATATTTTTTTATTTTATTTTAAAACTAAGGATTGTTCCTTCAGAGTTTTCCCATTACACTGAAGAGTGTTATATGACTAGTATGAAAAAGGAAATCTGGCAAAAGCAGTTTAAGAAAAAAGAAATCTCCATAGGAACCTGGATACAGATCTACGACTGCTGTAAGTGATGAAGGCAAACCAGCACTCTTCAACTGCTAGCCCTTGAAAAACATATTGGAGAAGACTTACCTCTAAAAGTGTTTCATGTATGAAAAATACATTTTGCCTTATTTAGAAAGGACTTAAAAGTCTAAGTTTTAGGCATCTTCTTACACTTTTACCTGCTTGTAGTAATTATTATTATTACTCCGTTTTTATACATAGGAATTAGAGAAACTTAATATTATGAAGAAACTTAATATATATATAGCAATAGAAATGCACAGTGAGAAAAAAGTCACCTCCAGCATTATTCCCAAATCTATCACAGGAAAGAGCACTCCAATGGCCTCTTTTAACATGTGAAGAGGGAAAGATGTAGAGGAAGCAGAGGAGGCAAAAAGGAGCCAGGATTCCTTGGTCAGATTTTGTTCATTCATTTTTGAAATGGGAATAGAAACAACTTGCATCCCATGGGTATTGCTAAAGACTTAATTATGGGGGTTTTTTAATGATGTTTCAATTATACTTGCATGAAATGATAACTGTATATTGCCACACACATACAATTATTCATTTGTAGTCCAGTAACACATTTCCAGTGTAGTCTTATCCTGTGAGAAATTATAGACCCCACCCTACAGAAATTACAATAATAATAATAATTCATTATTGTTAAAAAGTAAGATAATCATATCTGCCAGATGGGAAATTTGTAGGAAGCTATTTGTTGCTTTTGGTGTAAGGATACTTGGATTTGTATGTACACACATCCAGTTTGTGCCAAGTGCCAGTAGATGGAGCTAAATAATACAGGCACCTTTGCAGGTTTGGAGGGTCAGTGGAAGAGAGAAACTTCCCTTCTGCTCTGCAGCTCGTATGTACCAGGATAAGAGCACAGTTTAGATAATATTGAACCTGGACTTGCAATCTCACCCTTCTCCCACTGCCAATTTTGCTCCCAGTACCCAGCTGCACTGCCAGGAAGTCTTTGGTCACTGCACACCCTGCAACCTTCATCTTTCTCTTGACTGCCACAGTAAAAAAAATCCAGTGAAGAAAACTTTGGGATTTTACATACTGCTTCAAAATTTTATTTGAAAATTTAGTTGTTTCCAGTGAATTTTGTCAAGAGATTCCTACATTCTAGCTTGGTTACCACTGAGCAATAATGTGCTCACCTAATGTTGCCTCTGCCTTTAGTGATGACCAGAAATTCATCTCTTCTCATACATAAACATTCTGTGAAGCTTTTAGATCGGTGGACCTCAATAAATCAAGAAAACTGATATCAAACAGATGAGGTCTAGAGCTGTGCAGGGCAGTGATCTCCCTCCCTTCCTGCTTACCCTCCATGAGGTGCTGATATCTTTCTGTTCCTGTAACATCCACATTGGACAAAAAGCTATGGGACCTCTTTCAAAGGAGAAACTTGAACTGAAGACCCTGTCATCCAAATGCAAACTTTCATGTGTAGTTGAGGTTTCTCCTTTTCTTTTAATTTTCTGCAAATCATATTCATAAATAGAGAATACTTCTAGAAGAGAGCAAGGTGTGGCTGCTGAATTAAATTATTGTTCATTTAGTAAATCCTTACTTTACAAACAAAAGTGCATTCAAAATGACTTCAGAAGTAATTTGCTGAAACTCTGTCTTTCACAGCTCTCAAGATCCATCTCAACAAACATTTTCCAACAGAAGCTGTTACTTGAGGTTTAGGTGTATCAGCAGCTTTCCCCACTGTGATCAGTGACACTCGTCAGGTTTTTAAAGGATAGCTATTTTTCTCCAAGTCATTTTGTTCATCTTGACAACAAGGGAAACTTAGCAGAGCAAGGAAGGCAAAACTTCTCCAATCTCAGAGCACTGCTGGTGCTGGGGACAGAATTAGAAGCTGTGTTGGAGTCACAGTGGCCCTGCAGAGCTCGGGGGCCTGGGGAGCAGCCTCAGTGCAGCTGGGAGCAGGCTGGAGCCAGGTCTCAGTTGCCTGAGGTTGTTAAAACAAAACCAATGCTAATTTTCATTTTTGCTTGGGGTGATTTTCTTTACCTTTACTCATCCTCTTGGAGATAAATAAATGCATGCAAACTGCTTGGCCTCGTCCCCACGGTGAAGGTTTCTGCCCCTGGAGTGAGACTGCGGCCATGCACAAATTAATGTGACATCCAGCACAAGTGAAAGGAAGGGAGTCAGCATCTGCACAATGGGCAATCTGAGGATGTGGTGGTTGGAGAGGAGCATCCATCAGCCCCACAAATGGTTCTGATAGCTGTGAAAAGAGCTTCCCACCCATGGGCAGCTCTCCCCTTCTCATCATCCTTTTCGCCTACCCTGAGTGTCTGCCTGCTCAGCTACACAAATTGGTTTTGTCTCACCCGGCAGCTGAATAAGGGCATGAAGCTTAAGTGGAGCAAATTTTAACAGGCATTTTTAGACAAATTGCTGCAAGACTTTGGGGGTAAACTCCCCTGGCATTAGAGACATGAAAATTTCTTTTGCTGCTCCACATGCTGCTATGTGCTGACCCAGCTGATTACTCTTCACAGACTGCATAAACTAAGAGTTTATTTATAGCTACATAAATACATATAAACTTCAGGGGATTTTCCCAGGCCACCAGTAACTGCTAAAGGAGGAAATGGCAACTTTTTCCAGAGGCAGATCCTAGGCCATGTAGTTCTTTAAAGGCCAAAACCCAGTATGAGAAAACTGCAGGACAGAATTTTTGGAGCAAGAGGAGAGAAAAGATGAAGGGACAGTACAATAAGGGCAACACCTGCCCTGTAAGTGGTGTAACTTGTTTGCCAATTAGGATTGAAAGCCAGGACTCCCTCATTTTACTTTGGTTACCAAAAATTAAAAGGGAGAGATTGAAAAAAGAAGGTTGGGTCAACGATATCTTTTCTTTCAAGGAGATGCTCCTTTCATCCCTCTCTCTGGGAATGCATATTAAGAAATACTTTCCTTCTTGCCATAGTAATGCCTCAAAGAGATAATTAAGTGACATCCTGGTAACTGCTTATGACTCTAGAGGAAGATTCTGAATGCTGGCACATGGTGCACACTTTACTGTGGCAATTGTGCAAGCTCAGATTTATTGGGACAGTTCCTTGTATCAGTCCAAAGACTGTCACATCCCGTTTTCACGAGTGTCATGTAATTAATCTTCCCTTGACTTAGAGTCAGACCTCATCATTCTAAATACCATAATAGATTTTTAAATGAGAACATTAATAACAAGGTCTCTCTATTATTTACCTTGGCTGGAGTAATGAAAGCCAAAAAGGAGATGGCTACTCCCAAGGGCAGGGGAGGAGAGGCGTAAGAAGGAAATGAAGGTTGTTGACCTTCCTGCAGAAGAGTCCAGGGAAAGGGCTTGATTTGCAGAGCTTCAGTTCATCACTGAAAAGAGGTTGTTGTTGTAATTTCCATTAAGTACTTTGGAAGCACTTCCATATGATGGTGATGAGGGCCACAGGCATACTTAGATAGCTCTATTAACAATACAAGTATAAAGGTATAATATGCCAGTCTTTTTTAAAATAAAGAGAGCTATGTTGAATTGGAATTTCTTCTGCCAGTAATAGGACTTAATAGTTTATTTAAATTTGACAATATAAGAATGCTGAGCAGGATTTTTGTAAATCAGCTCCAGTTTTTGGTTTGTATTACAGGAGTTTAAGTAAAAAGCCAGAGGCAACAATTCCATCTGAACAGACTTTGGTAAGCTAGGAGAGTATAAGATACTTTACATTCCATGCCTGTATCCTTACTCTTTCTGAGATGTATGTAAAATGCAGATATTTCTATAGATATGGGAACACGGTACACAAGGCAATGAAATTGTGACACCTCATTCACATACCGAATAAGAACAAAAGCAGCACAATATCAATCCAGCTTCATGACAAGAACTGTGAAGAGAGTAAAATGGTAGAAAAAATCATAACCTTTTATAAAGAACAGGGTGGTTAAAACTAGACTCTCATGCTACCTTTCTGCCTCTACACTCCATTAAAATGAAAGGGCTAATAAGAAATGCATTTCAGAGATCACTCACAATTATCCAAACCCTACTGAGGACATGGCGTGAATGCAGATTATCACAATTTCAAGAAATCAATGGATTTTTCAGGGAAACATAGGAATCGTGCCACAAGTAGAGGCTAGATGCTGAGACTGATGGAGAAAGTTATTCTCCAGCTGTTCTCTGAAAGATTTCAAACCCATTCCAGAGCATGGAATGGCAAGTGGAGGGAATCAGGCTCCCTGATTTCCCTGAAATTCTACCAAAATTTACACTCTTTGGTACTTCACTGCCCTTTACTAGCCAAGGTGATGTTATCCAGCTTGAAGCACAGGAGATGAACCAGGATTGTTTGTACACTAGCAGGGGTTGGAATACCCTCCCTGTGAGGTGACCAAACACCAAGGGTGAAATCCTAGTGGAGAAGGGCATGCTACAAAAAGTGGAATCACACCAGGGTGAATATGCACAACTGCAGGCTGAAATTGTCAGAAACAGCAGAAGTACTACTCAAGGTGCCAAAAACACATTAGAAAACATTCCTTGCTCTTGCTTAACAGCTCAGAGAAAAAGGTCCCTGAAAGCCTATAGAGAAATGTAATGGAAACTGGCCACAGGGAGCTTAAAGTGTAAATGCTGGAGTGGAGCAAGAATTTTGATAAACAGAGTTAAGCTCACAGGGAAATGTTCTGACTAGAGTCACCAGCAAGGAAATCCTGGGAATACAGGCATTGCAGTTATATTCTGAGCTACCTAGAGTCTCCAAATAGTAAGAGAGATTTAGAAAGTGTTTTCAGGACAATGTGCTGGTCTTGATTACTATTTACAGGAGAATTCTCCAGGCAAGGCACAAAATACCCTAGTGTTTTAGTGTTGTACACATTTTCCAACCTCTCTATTTTTGTTTTGTGCCATCTCTTTTAATAAGAATGACAGCAGTACCACAGCTGGGAGAATCAGAAAAGGGGATATGAAATACGGTCAGTCAGAGTGACACACTTAATTTTTATTGTTTCAAATGACAAATTTGATTTGAGAGCTTTTGGGGGGTACTATTCTTAATTTATAACAAAAGATGTTGAAATTGATGAATACCATAGATCACTGTATTCCAGAATGGCACCTTGAAATGTTAAAAGCATTAATCTAAAATGATATACTATATCCAGAAACTGAAACGGGTTAGTATGACTTTTCTTCCTTCCAAAAATTCATTGCAGGAAATCCAGCTCAGGACAACACAGCTTTCTAAAACCTTCTTGTCTCAAATATCATGTAATTTCAAAGATATTTCCCAAATGTTCTGTAACTTGCAAACAGCAATTAACAGAAACAGATCTTTATAATCATATCATATCATATCATATCATCATCGTCATTATAATATCCTTTTCTATGGCATATTTTCTCTGATGATTCCTAGAGCACTTTGGAAATCACAAAGTGGTAAAGTCAAGCATGCTGCCAGTTCATGACAGCAGCAAAAGGAAAACAGCTATTTGGTTTTGTGTCTGCTGACCTGAAAGAACAATCCATGAAACAGAGTAAAGGAAATTAACACAAAACAGTCAGGAGAGGACTGTCTAGAATCACTTGATTACCCCAGTTTCTGTAGGGGTGGGAGATACCGATAGGAAGAGAGATATTTACTATCATATTCTTTTACAAGCATCCAGACACCCCTGTTAATCTCATGGATAAATGAGATACCCACAACTCAAGTGTCACAAGATGTCCTAAGGAATTTCCAGTTTAAATAGACATGACAGCCAGGGAGTAGGAAAGGAGGAATATTATCACATCCAGTCATACACAAAGTTTTGAAGCACCTACAGATTATGTGCAATCAGGTTCATCCCCATTACTGGAGGGAGATTGGGGGTATTTATCTGACACTGTTACAGACATGAACTCTCAGAGAGTCTTCTGTGCAGCCTTTTTTTCTGCTCAAAGTCTCAGTAAAGTCAATAACAAATGCTGTCAGGATTCAGAACTAGCCCCATGTATTTTGAATGGTTCCTGAACAGAATTTTCCTCAGTAGGACTAACCACTAATTTATTTTCGTTTAAAAAATGGGGTTTAAGGCATTATGAAAGCTTTCTGTACATACGTGAAGGCTCTGTCCTTCAAGACTTACGTGCCCATACAGTATATATCAAATAGTTACAACCTTGAAGACACTCCAATGTACAATATTTTGTTCTTGCTGCATCTTTCCTGCTACTCTTCACAAAATTTTGCACCCTGATCTTCAGGCTTCTTTAGCAGAAAAAGCTTAGGGCAAGAAGCAAAAGGAGTGGGCCTGCAATAGTGATTTACTGAATGCCAAAAGTGATCCCTTGCCTATGCAAGCTAATTTATCACGCCAACAAGACCAGAAGTGGCTGTAGCAGTGGTAGAGCTCTAAGGCTGAAAAACCAATCTTTTTGCCAAATTCTCCAAGGAAAAAGAGAAAAGAGCAGCTCTGTTTAATGGATCATGATAAGTCACAATAGTCATTACTGCATTTCAGGGCAACATGCTTTATTTAGCTCTTTAACCTTGGACTATTTGTTATCAGCACAGTTGAGAATAGTTTGTATTCATTAGGAAACTTGTTTATTTTGTAACATAATCCTTTTCTTTGTTAACATGAAGGCACAACAGATGAAGCAGTTCATCCAGGTCTGCAATGTTGTTCCATAAAAATTGTCTCTTGATAAATGATTGCCAGGATTAGATTTTATGGGGTAGATTCATAAGAAATTTCAGTCTTGTTCCCATATGATTCTTACATAATATGAAACATGCAAAACATACTTAAAAGTGCAATTCCTGGTCAGTCAGTAAATGCTTCTTTCTCTCATATTTCTGGGCAGTATAAGAGATGTTTGCATATTTTCTGGATTTATTAAGCTAGGAAGAATTTGTTTAAAGCCTGTCAGATTTTTCCTGTAATTTGAACACAATTTTTACCTGCGTTCCCTAAGGATCGTTAAACAAAAATCACCAAAACCAAAAAGTAAACATGTTTTTGCTCCTCTCTCATCTTGCTCACACTCAGCTTCAGGAAAGACTTCAGCACACAGATGAGAGAGAAAATTACCCTAGAGCAGGTGGCTGCTGTTTTATGGCACCACTCTTACATTTCCATAAGCAGCTTTCAATTCCTGCTTCCATCCTCAGGCTTTCAGGTCACCAACACAGAGAAAAAGAAAATTCTCAAAAATCTTATTCTCCCAAAATTCCAGCTTGTCTGAGCTTCAAGGTAGGCTAGAAGTACAAGGGAAACAAGGTTTCTAGTCATCTTGGAAATGTAAATTTAGATGACTTCTTCAGTGTGCCCTTGAGCAGACACATTTATCAAGTGGAAAATGTCTCCTCAGATAAACTAGATGTAACACCAATAGGAAACATCAGAATGTCTGTCAAGAGCATTACTATTGCTTGGGGCCATGTTAGTAAAGGAATGTTAACTCATGGAATATGGGATCATGGGGATTTAATGCAGCTTCAAACACAGAGAACCTAATTTCATTGTTAAGCCCTCAAATTTCTTTTAAAACTGGTGTTGCTATTTATTTGCAATTGAGAAATTGATGATTTTTTCCTGTCACTTTCTTGCTGTGGCTTTTTATAATTAGCAGGGCAGATCAGAAACAGCCACTCTGCACCTAGGGTAGGTTTTTTTCTGTGTGGCCTGAGTTTTTGCCCTCCTTCCTTTCTGTTTATCTGTGCAGAGGTGATACATCTATATTTCAACATCTTTCTCAAGCATGGAGATTAGCAGACATTTGTCCTCTGAGTAGAAGTAAGGGCAGACGTAGAAACCTCTAGGACAGGCTGCTAAGCGTATTTTATATTAAATAAGAAAGAGGTCTCTCTTTGAGTGTGAAAAAAAAATCTGCAATGTTCATATTAAAGGTGAACTTCTGAACCTGAAGTGCTCATGGTAAGAATACCTTGTTCACCTATTCCTCTCCAGGAATGTTTTCCATAAAGCTTTATGATGGAACACATAGTAAACAGAAACAATCTTCATCATTCACAATCATTTAATCATGCTCACAGCACATACTTCATCCCAGCTGCACTCTGGATTTTGGGTTTCTCTCCCTCCCATCCACTGGGCAGAGATAAATTTAGGTAGGCTTTGATGTGTTTGGACCTCTGCTAATAAAAGAGGGGAGGGAAAAGTACCTGAAACAAAGTAATTTCTGTTTCAGCATCAAAAAATCCCACATGTGTGGTCAGGCTATTGAGATTTTTTGAAGAGAGGAAAAGTAGGATTCCACTTATAGGTTCAAGATAGTTTATTATACTGATGAAACAATAATGTGCAAGATCACCAGGTGAATTTCCTAAAAGCTGCTTGGAGTAACCTGAGTATGGAGCCAGAGGCTCACTGCTGTTTCCAGGACAGACAGTGAGGGTCTGTGTGAGACCAAAAGCTCATTTCAACCATTCTCCTACATTGAAAGGTCTTGATTCCATCAGGATTTGGATTCCACAAGAGCAGCCTTCTGGGGTTATAACCACACTTAAGGATCTCTGGAAATGCCTCTAGGGTATCCTTTGTGCTGCTGGAAACCCAATGCCACTGGGAGATGTCCTGAAGTTCTGTTCTTTAAAGGAGAGCATAGCTGTGGTTGTGGAGGGCTGGCAGGCCATGGGTGGGTGAAGCACAGTAGCTTCTCTGGCCTGTGGCACACAAGGGAGTGTTTGTGTCCCCCTCTGTGTTTGCCTGCTGCTGTCTCCTGACACTGGACAGACCCCTGACATGGAGAGCTGGCCCTGGCTGTCTGGGGGCTGAAGCACATCTCTGGGACACCATGAGAGGCTTTAACCACACTGCCTGAGGAGCCAGAGAGAGGCTTTCCACAGAGCATCCTATACCCACCTCTGGGACAAAAGGACTCATGGTCTTCAAGAAGAGTGATTTATGTGCTGCACATAATGAGCTATAGTAAAAACCTGACTTCCTGCTAGCATGGCACCCACTTCTGAATTTACCCAAGACCACCATTGTTTCCATCACACAAACCTCTAGCTTTGGCCTCATTTAACAAAGAACAACTTCAGAATGAAAATTAACTTTGTGTTGGAAATTGGGGTGTGCACTGGTATGCCTGGGAGCCAGCCTCCCCTTCCTCCATATGTATTTGATAAGTTGATCTGTTTTCAAGCAAAATACATCTAAATGGGTCACTGTTTATTTCTAAATCTGAGATCTACCCTTCTGCCTCTTGTGTTAAAACTATGTTTATTCCAGGGTTACATCTTTTTTCTGAGTGCCCACAAATTAGCAGCTATCATTAATTCCACCACTTCTTAAGGACTCAAGCTTTTGTTGTTTTTCTGTTTGGTTGGGAGTTTCCTTGTTTTGTTTGGGTTTGTTTGTTTTGAGTTGCAATGCACCTGAATATACAGTGGCATCTCTAACATTAAAAGAAAAAAAAAGACACATATTTGGAAGAATAAGGTACTGTGAATGTTTTGATATTCTGTTGATTTCTGGATAGTAGAGAAAAAAAATCTGCTCTTCAAAATTACTTTTTGTGCCATGAAACATGCCTGGCAATCATTAAATATAGAATGAATCACTTAAGCCAGCGAGCTTGGCAAAACCTATAGAACCTTCTTTCTGTTATCATTCTCCCTATATTTAGAATTACATACCACAGCATTTTTAAAAAAACTTTTTTTTTGTTCCCATATATGGAAGTGTGTCTAATATCTCCTCATGTCAGAGAAGAGCTACAAAATCTCCAGCATCCCTGTTTTGTACATCTGGTAGCACAACAGGGGTTAGGCAGAGTAAAACCAGTATACTGGGAAAGGACCAAGCCATCTATCTATACACAAGCAAACAGGCAGCACCAGCAAAGCCAAGGGTTTCCATGAGGTTTCAGGTTTATTGTGGATAGGTGCAGAAATATGGGAGGGAATTCTGGTTTTCCTGGCAAACAATGGTCTTGTACCACCAAGCCACTTGCAGCATCAGAGACCTTGGCTCCAATTCCATGTGGGTGAGAGGTTTTGTGGGAAAAAAACAACCATCCAAACAAAAAGTCCCTGCCCAGGTCACTGTCAGTAGATAACATAAGCACAGGAGTGACTAGCTTCTCATAAGGACACGAAAAAAACACAGACAAATATGGAAAGTTATTACTGGAATTGAATTACTGACTCATTTAAGGGCATTCTTCCCTCTAAGACAGTTCAAGCAACATGCAAGTTCAAGGAAGGAGGTAATGAGATCAGGGAATGATAATGCACATCAGATTAAGTATGTGGTTAAGGGAAAATGCAGCAACCAGAAAGAAAATCAAACAGAATTCTGGGCTGTGTGACAAAGGCAACAGCTCCTTTTCTTATATGTACACAAAACTGCTTTTAGGATATTGTGTATGACTTGAGGCTTGGATGATATGGAGAGAATGATCAGACACTTCTTTCTGCTAAACCTCAAGAATTAGTTCCCTGAAGGTCTTGAGAGGATGAGAAAAATAAGTCCAAGTGTTTGAAATGTAAGGAAATTTGGTCAAATATTATCTCTTTTGTTACTGTTACTGTTTTGTTACTGTTTCTCTGTCCTTCTCTTGGGACTCAACAACATCTTGTGATAGGCACTTCTGATGTAGTACTCACAGAGATCACATACAGCGAGACAATTTAAGATGTAGGGTTTAGATATCCCCTATATTTCTTCTCCCAAAGCCCTCAAAAATGAAAAGAGGCATTAACAGCCTATAGCATTGAAATGTAGACTGAGTACAACCTGGGAACTTCCACCACCATCTCTAGATTCAGCTACTCTTACAGAGACATGAAGCTCACCTTCAGCCCAAAAAAATAGAAGAAAAGAGAGTGAGAATTTTAGCTCTGAATGGAATATTTAGTTCTTGGAGCAAGGAGAAGAAATAAGAAGAAATTATTTGGGGGCTGATTTTGTAACAAACGATGGCAATATGAGCTGCCCATCACCTCCCAAGTGTCCCAGCTTGGTGTTCCCTCCCACCCTCCCTCTCAGTAAGTCATTTCCCAAGAGACACAGTGCCTATCATGTGGTAGGTCAAAATAAAAAATATGGGCAGTAATGGCCCATAAAGGGCACAGGAGCATGAAGCATCCAAACCACATCTGCCTCAAAATACTGCTATGGCTTGATCAGATACTTGATTGCATCAAACTACTTCCAATGCAATATTTTGACTCAATGCATTTTGAGTTTTAGATGTGGGCCAGTTGGGTTAGGAATTACACATTTTGTAAAAGCTCCCCCCACTGAAAACAAAAGATGACCAACACCAAGAGTTTTCCCCCAGCTAAAATTACCAGTTTTGCGAAAGTTGGGTGTTGCCAGAAGGTTTTTGAGAGCTTGTCAGTCATAAAGCAGAAAACAAAGGATCATATAACCATACCAACAAAGAGGTCCAAGATGCAATTATTAGGGCTGCTGACCTCTTCTTCACCCTTTGCCTGCATAAGGAGGAGATGAATGCCACTTACTGCCCTAAAGGGAGAGGTCAGGCTGTACTTGGCCTGAGAATAGAGCAATCAGGACATCATCTGCATTGAAAGTTGGGGAAAGAAACCAAACTCAATAAAGCTGAAGTAACATGACAGCTTGAAAGTCATAATGAGACTGACAATGAACAATCAAAGCAAAGCATCTGTTTTTTTCCTCTGCTACAAGGCTCATTTCTATTTTGCTGACTATCCCAGGCCATCTTTTTCCCTATCTCATTGTTTTGATTCCTTCTGCTGCTGCCCACTAATTTGGCCTGTGCAAAACCCTGTCATGAAATTAGCAAAGACTGCCTTAACTTGAGGTGAAATACTAGATCTTGTTGCGAAACTGGTAGCAAGCTTGATTTTGACAGGTTTAACAGCTTTGCAAGACTGCACCAAAAGAAAGGAAATGCAGGGCAAGACAGGAATTTTATAGGAGTGGTGTGTAGTAGTTTCCCTCAGTAGTTTCTCCAACAAACATCCATGTAGTGTGATGTGTGACCCCAGAGCTAAATACTGAGAGGAGCTGGTGGCCCATCAGTGAGCCTCCAGTGCTGTGCTAGCTTGTTGGAACTCTGATGATTCAGCAGAGTACAGGAATCCACATGGAGAGAATCCTGGTGACCTGATCCCAGCTCCTCCTGCTCACAAACTGCTCTGGGGACATTTTTGCACTGACACTGCACTTGTTTTCATTTGCCTGCCACGATCTCCTCCCTGGCAGATAAGCTATGGCATGAGGGAAATGAATGACACTAAGACACAGATGTTTGAGTAGTTGGGGTTCCCTTCACTTTTCCTCTTCCTGCTCTCATCTCCCTCTTGTCTGCATTAATTTGGCTAGAATTAGAGAGTTCACTTTGGTTAATCACTCAGAACATTGGTGACAGGTGAGTGCATCTGTCATTTCAGAACATGACAATTCACTCCCACAATACAATATAAAGATAAAAACAATTAAAAATAAAAATAAAAACAACCCCAAGAAACCAAAACACCTCACCCCCAAATCACCTAGCATCACTAAAAGAGTGATCCCAAACACAAAGTGCAGATAATACCCAGAGGGTATTTGCTGTCCAGCACCCCTCCATGCTTCCAACCATCAGGAAAGAAGAAGCCAAAGTGTCACCTAACAGAATCATTTAATAAATCTCTTCTACCATTTTTGTTGGTGATGCTAGTGATGGGGAGAGGGGAACAGTTCTGCTTATTTTATTTTTCAGTGTTTATGAAGCTTTTTTGCTTTTTTTTTTTTTTTTGCATCTGTGATAAACAGAGCTTTTGACTTCTGCAGCTATTTTGCAATAAATGAAATGCAAAATATCTTTTGGCAGGCAGTCACTTTGGATGTTCCGATATCTATTAGCATTCCAGAATATCTGAATGGTCCCACCCTAGTTAGTTTAGCATATGCTAAGCAAAATTCACCTGCATGGTGGTTTTTTTTGCCTATCATTTGTCATCTGCAAATAGAGTAAGAAAGAATCAACTTACTAAAAACCTAAATTCCTAAAATGTGCTGTATAGAGACCATCGTTGCTAAAAATACATGGCAATAATCAAATGAAGTATAGTCTGATAATCTGGGCTGGGAATCTCTTCAATTCTAATGATGCTTTCACCAGCCTCTTTCTGCAACCCTTGTTATTAGAAGAAACCCAGCAAAAGCCATGAAGAAACCTCACCTGGACACAGAACTGAAACCTGCCTGTACCCCAGCACGTTGTGCATCTGAAGTGGCACTGCTCAGAGCAGGCTCTTGGAGAGCACAACACAATCAGCTGATGGGAAGGAGAATGATGGGCTTTTTGCATTTCCTAATTCCCACTTCTTTTAGCTACAAACATGCTAAATTGCAATGATGAAGAGATGCTCCCAGCTTTCAGAGAAAGTGAGGTCACCACAGTGACCAAGTCCTTCGGGAGATCCCCCAAAGGACACAGCACTTCTTGGCTATTCTACAGAGGGCTAAATCTGTTTGTCACAGGCCAGAAATTTGTCTCCATTCCCAATATGTATAGTAAGGATAATACTATCTCTCCCATGGGGAAGTTCTGGGGGCTTAGGTAATGTGTATACATGGCTCTGGAAATATAATCCCCTCCAAGGTCAGCCCCGCGTTTGTGTTAGGGAGCTGTTTGCCTGTGCTCACACGCGCTTCCGAGGGAGCCCCGAGGTCACCGCAGAGGGGACAGTCCCCTGCCGAGAGCCACCCCGCCATCAGCCGGTAACGGGAAGGATGGGAAGAATGGGAAGAATGGGAAGATCACAGGGGTTACACCGGCGGTACCGCGTGTCTGAGGCATGGCCGTGTCCCGAGCATCGGCATCCATAGCAGCCTATCAGGGCTCGGGGAACGCGTGGATCGGGATGGTGCTGGAAATGAATGGTTGGTGCGGGCGCCCTGATAAGGTGAGGCGCTGATTAGCCGGGCCGGTACTAAAGAACATTAGGAATTCACTTCTGCCGCTCTGATTGGTAATTAAGTGACTCGTCTACTGGCCGACAGTCCTGTATGCTTCCCCAGGCAGTTGTTAGTTCTTCGAAAACCACTCCTGACAAAATGAGGTTTGCCCTTGGTACACAGATAATGAGACTCAGCTTGACAGGTGTGGCGCGATTAGAGCGCGGCTCGGCGCGGCTCTCCCGCTACAGCCACTCGTGGTAAACACACTCATTACAACCCGCCGCTCCCCGGAGGCAAAGCATGTTTGACATTATTAATTGGCTTTTCTGTATAAGGAGTCAAATAGATGAAAAGGTTTATCAAGCTGAAATAATTAATTTTGCCTGAATTCGCTGACAGTTCAGTTCTCCCGCAAAAGACCATTTTAAGGGTTTGGTGTTTTTTTTTTTTTTTTTTTTTTTTTTTTTTTTTTTTGGATTTCGAAGTTCAAAAGACATAATAGTGGTGAAAGTGGAGCTTTTTAGTAAATTATAATTAAAGGGAATTTAATTAATTTAGACCTGAAAAAAGGGTGTGTGCGGGGGGGAACTCCTATCTTTGTCTATACAGAGGTGTAGATGGTAGGACATATCATGGCTTAATAATGCATTAATTTTAATCTAATCAAAGTATAATAAAAGAGGTAATTATGTTTAAAAATTATCATGCTCCAATATTGGTATATTTAAACACTTAATACTTATGCTGCTTCCAGTTAGTAAAAGTTGTAATTGTTGCGCTCAAATTTAGCTTATTTAATGATAGGGCTTATATTCATGAGGTTAATTGAATAAATCATTGTAATAAGTCATGGTGAAACCGTGATTATCTATTGGGTCCTAATTTTTCTTTCAAAAGGAGGAAAAAACCCTCAGAAATTATTTTTCTTGGTTTTTCTTCCCAAAAGGCAGCAGATATTCTCAAAAAACTTGAAGCTAGCATTCAATATAAAAAGCCCAAAACATATTTCTCATATACTTTTCAATTTACACACTCTGCAGTTTATTTAGCCTTTTCAAACTATGCCAAGGTCACTTAGCAAATGTTTTAAGCCTTCCACACTAAACCATCCAGATAGTTTGTAATTATGTGTATCAACCTGTTTAGAAGCCCTTCTGTATTAATGAAATTTTTTCCCTTTTAAATAAAAAACCATAAGATTTGAAAGTTCAAGACAGTGCCTGTAATATAGTAGTAAAAAAGAAATAGACAACCTGGGAAGAGCAAGTGGGTCAACAGTCCCTTTTGCTTTTTAATATATCTCCTGATGTACTTATTTGAAGATCTTAAAAGGACGGTTTCACACCCATCTTTTAAAAATCCTTTTGACCTTTTCTGACGGATATGTGTGCACACCACTGAGCAAAGCAATGTAAAAACTTCTCCAGTAAACCAGTTGGTTTTGCTGAAGTCTCAGTGGCCTATGATCATCAATCAGACCAGTTCATGCCATATAGAGTGTGGACCATTCCAGAACAAAATGTTTCAAAACAGCAACAAGCGAGTTTTTCTACATTTAAAGCTGACCCGCTACTATCAAACACTCCAGAGTTTGTTCAAGAGTGCTATAATCCATCGAGATCTATTTGTCCCTGTTACACAGAGAAATTTAGGAAGCCTTGATTATTCATCTACCAGAGCCCGTGGGTCCATAAGTGCCAGCATGTCAATATGTTTATTATTGGTCAGGAATATTTGTAAATTTCATAGTATCTCATGTCCATATAAATTTGTAGGAGACTAATGGGAATGTGAAAACCAGTATTAGATCTGTAATAGTGAAAGGAAACCCACCAGTGTGTTTCCATGGAGGAGAATACAATTTCCCCTGGAGAGTGCAGCAGATGGGCTCCTGGGGGAACCTCACAGTCCCTGGTGTGAACCACTGATCCTTGTGGACCCACAGGGGCAGTAGGAAAGACAGGGAAAGAGGCACCTGCTTAAAAAGTCACCCCCAGAATAACAAACCTAGAAGCCCTGCACAGTAGCAAATTGTAATATTTACCAACAACTTAGCATTTGGTTCCAGAAATGTCATCCTCCAAAAATGCAAACATCTGTGCACTCACAGTGGAATAGTCAGTATCAAAGGGATAAGAAAATAAGACCATTTGTTAACAGCATCACTTTCTCCCTTTGCCACATTCAATGATACTTATCATATTTTATACTTGCATGTACTATATTAAACTTACTAATTGGTTACATAAGAAAGCTCAAAGGACATTAGGTTTAAGCAACTGGTGAACTGAGAATCAGGAGAGAGGAACAGAAATGATGGATCCAAGCTGATCTCTGCTTATTGACCAAGATTCTGAAGATTTTAGTTGGCATTTTCCATAAGTAGCTTTAATTCTTGTGTCTTGCAGAAATTAATTCATATGCTAATTCTAAAAGTAATTTATTTGGGATTTGTAATGACTTATCTCGCACTAATAAATCCTGTCTTAAAAAATCTGGCAAAAGCCCCCCACACAACTAAAGCAAAGACTCCAAAGCCACAAAACACATTGTTCTGCTGACAGATTTAATAGTTCTACATCTTACAGTTCTGGGTTTCAAAAATTTTGTTTGATATAATTCTCATACCTAGGAGGATTTTGTGTCAATGTGGTCAGTAGAAGAGTATCCTGGGGGAAAGCACATCTGCCCAGCACCTCCCTTTCATTCATTAACCCACCAGGGGCTAACACTAATTAGATCAGGCTGCTCATTTTAAGCTGATAATTGATTTAAATAGGTTGCTCATTTAAAATAGAATAAAAACCTGCTAAACATTTGGTGCTTGGGTTTTTTTCATCTGCAACTTTCAATTGCTTGTGCAATGTAGCATAAAATGTAGAGGTCTCCCTTTGCTAAAAAGGCCATAAAATTAATTACAATGAGTATGAATTGTGTAGGGTGAGGGGGTGGAGGAAAAAGAGTGCTGAAATTAACTGCTGATGACTAACTAAAAATCACAAGCAATAGAGCTTGTTTCTTTTCAACAGAATTTTTAAAGTAACTTGGATAGCTGAACCACTCAGTTTTACAGACTTTTTTCCCACAAGAGAAGAAGGAGTTTAGCACATCCAAAGATGCTTCTCACATCATCTAAACTGCCATTGCTGGGTGCAAAAACATTATCACATAGTGCTAGTGGTTTCTATTGTCTCAATTAATTAATTTCTCAAATTAATTAATATCTCAGCCTCTGTCTAAACATATAAGTACAAAGTCTTCATTTTATTGTTAGGACAGTATCAATCCTCAGCCGACATAAAAATATTCACTTGGTGAAGCTGCCTATCAAAAAACTTTAGTTATGTGTGTCCCTAATTTGCAACTCGTCTCTTGCGAATCTAAATAAATCATGACCTTTATCAGCCAACTATAACTGTGTTTGTTTGTACAAGGCTCAGACTTCAGCCCAGGGTAATACCCAGAATTTGCTGTTTATTTACCTGCCAAAGAGTCTGTATCTGCAAGCTGGGGCACACACACACACGAGACAAAACAAGTAGCAGCAGGTACAACTAGGCTGAAATAGGAACTCCTGACAAAGCCGCACGATCACCAGAGGACAGAAATAAAAGCAACTGTGAGATGCAGATTGTCAGCACCGCTGTTTTATTTTTAATCCTGCTTAATAAAGCCCTGCCACTCCATCTGCTGCTGCAGCCCTGCATCGTGCCCTGCTCGGGGGAGTCACCTCCACACCGCTGGCACCGCATTTTCCCCCTTATAAAATCCTGTTTCCAGTAAATTCAACCAGAGATCCAGACCTTGCAGTTCGGTGGGGTTCAAGGACTCTCTTGCCTTGAAAAACTATTCAAGAGCACTCACTAGTGGCTGCAGATGAAAACAGCGCCTTGGCAGGGCATCACCCAGCCCGCTGCTTTCGTGCCTCTCCAGGTCCTAGTGAAGGCAGAAAGAAGACAATAAACACCCTTTCAGTAATGCTCCATTCAGGCACCAGACCATTTTCTCAGTTAATGATAAATATTATATACCAGTAAGCAGTTTCTCAAGGCTACCAGTTGTGAAATACAACGAAAACAATACCATTTGCTCAATCACTATCAAGGAATATTGAAGATCATTCAATTGCTTACATTTTACATGAATGCTTGAACTTCTCTGTTCAGTTTTGAACAAAGCCCATTTTAACAAAGCATGTTTGTTTTTTTTTAAAGAAAGACGCTAATTTATTCCCTTGTTTTTCAATTTATTTCCCTTGCTTTTCACGTGCTCGACACTGAGCACGTGCTTCTTGTGTTCTCCCTTTAGGTGCACTAATATCTAAGCGTGCAGCACAAGAAACAAGCCAGTTGACATGACAGTCAGCTGTAACAGGAGCACAGAGATGGGATGCACTTAGTGGCCATACCATGGCAGAGCACCTGGTTTGGCTGCAGTGACACTGCCAGCAGCAGCAGGACTCTGAAGGCAGACAACCAGGGTAGCCAGGTGGTGGCCAGAGCCAGTGATTTTATAAAGTTTTGCCTCTCTGAATGGCAGTACCCTGTGATGGTCACCCATGGATGAGGGTGAGCACTGGCATCCTGGGCCACTGGGGTTGTGACAGCCACCAGGAGCCGGGAGAGTGGCACAGCGCAGGGCTCGTGCTCGGGGACAGGTAACGCCGCCTCGCCAAGGGCCTCGGGCTCCCCTCTGAACCACGGGGCTGTGGAGGAACAGATTGCCAGCTAATATGGAAAGCTGCCTGCTTCCTAGATTAACCATGAGGTAATTTAGAATTTACATATGTGTGGAGAGGGACTGTTTTGATCCCAAGGTAGTATATCTGCGATACAATAAGGCAGGCGATAGAGAAAAGGTGAAGCAAGGAGGCCAGATAAGAGCGAAGTGTCTCTGGTGCCAGCACCAAGGAGAGACCTAACAAAGCACCAGGGCCAGCTCGGTGCTCAGCAGCAGCGTGGCTGGAACAAAAGAGATGTGGCTGAGCTGGGAAAAAGCGAGTGCACAGCGAGGAACATTGCAAAGGTCAGTGAAGCGGTTTGTACAGCTGTGCTTCCAAGTGAGCTCCTCTCGCCCCAAGCCCTGGCCCCTGACATTTCAGGAGCTGAAAACCAGGCTCTGCTGCTGCCTTTTCACTGGCCTCAACACTGCCCAGTGCCACTGGGAGCTGAGAGCTTTTAGCTGGGCGAGGCTAAATGCACTTGACTCCCCTTAGCCCTGTGTTTGAGAAGCTCTGACATGTTTGCCCCCATCGCAGCCAGTTGGATATGGATCCTCAAGTCTGAGTCTTGGAGAGGCAAAGGGATTTGCCTGTGATTGCAGGGCAGTTGGCAGCAGAGCAGGGAATTGCTGCTGACCCTGGGACAAACGTCCTGAGCAAAGCAGTGTCCTCCCCTAGTACAGGACTGGGGCTGGAAACAGAGCAAACAACCTCACATTCATCCACTAAACCCTCAGTGATGAGAAAAGACCCTATGGCAGAGAAGCTGCACAGTGAAAACACAGCATTATTCCTGAATCCCAGTATATAAAAAATACATAATTTTAATACTGGTTGTTTTGGGGGAAGGAAGCTTGAAACACCAACATTTCTCTGTTACGTTTGGATTAAGATTTGTGTTATCTATCCCATTTGGAGCAGCAAAGATAATTGCACTACAGAAATAGAGTAAAAAAACCCCAAGTTCTTCTGCAGCACATATGACCTAAGCAGAAAGGTAAATGGGTTTAGCTTTAACTCTAAGACACCAGTTCTTCCCCATTCAGAAAATCCTGGCATGCTGAACTTGCTAGTGAAAAGTTCTAACACTGAATGTCCAGAGATGTATGTATATGTGAAGGCCAGTGTACTTACAATGATAATAATAATAATAATAATAATAATAATAATAATAAGTTTTTTTGGGAGGGGGTTAGAATACTTTTCCATAATGTATCTTTTAGTTTTGCTGCAATTTCTCTCCTCTCTCTACATAAGTCTTCATCTTGAGCTGCAATTTCTTACAGCTTTCAGTTCTGCCTAAAAATAATTTTCTGTACATCTTCTGTTTCCATCTCCTCTGATTATTTTTCTCAGTCATCTTTATTTTTGTTGTGAATCAAAGTATAATAATAATAATCACGACACTAATAATAAATTTCTTAGCTCCTTCAATTTCTGCTGCTAACTAGAACTGTTATTATGTCCCTTCATTTCCTGTAGACCATTTCTAAACAAAACTCACTTTTCTTCACTGGTGCTGGACTTTCCTTCCTTGTTTTCCTTCCACAGTGGTAGGACAGATGGGGATACACCAGCTGGGGAGCTGATAAATCTTTCAGTGCTTCCATGGGGAAACAATCCAGATTTTTGGGAAACTGAATCAGTTAGAAAATCCTGAGTATCATCTTGAGTTGAGGATATCCATTACTACTCCTGGAAAAAGGCTTCTGCCTGGATCACTGCTGTGGTTACTGAGGTTCAGCAAAGAGTACCAGAGACAAAGTTTACCACCAAATCTTCAAATTAATTTCAGGCACAGATTTTGGAGAAGATTGCCTGGCTTAGAAGCAGTAATCTCCCTTGCACAAAAGTCCAGTGTCTGCTTGAGAGGAGGTAAGAAGATGACCATTAGGGAGAATTTCACTAACACTGGTTTGGATAGACAACAAGGACTGAGGATTTTTAAGGGTTTCTCTGTTGCAGTTCTTAGACTTAAGAGCACTTAAAATGTGTATCTAAAAGATTTTTCCTTTCTCTTTCCTCTTTCTTCAAAAAAGAAGAGATTATGAGGAGTTCAACTTTCTGATTGCTTGTTTGTTTTTTACTTTTCATCCTGGGGGATTTAAATTACCTGTGTTTCGAAGGCCAGCTCAGCAGAAACACACAACAGGAGCAGTGTGCTTGCAAGCAGATTGTGCAAATGTTTCTTTTGTGGTGTGTTTTCTTTTGTACCACTGTAGTCAGTCAGCTCTGGATCCCATCCTAGGACACAAGCCAAGAATGAGAAATAAGGCTGCAAGCGAGACAGCAATTCACAACCACAGTATTGTTTGACTTGGAATACTCACAGGGGTAAAACTTACAACAGGAATACAAGATGCTTTAAGTAGCAGATGCTGATTTTAATCTTTCTGGTAGTTAGGGAGTCCACCTTGCCTAGCCCATGGAGCCAGGAGGGACTTGGCAGAGGGATTTCTTCCTGGCTATGTCAATGAGGAAATGACAGCAGGAGCAAGAGTTGTGAAGCACCCAAGGTGATCAGCAGTCTAAGTAGGAAGCATATGAATATAGGCTTTGTTAGAGAAAAGGACTGTGCTATCAGCAAAAGTAAGCAGCAGCAGATGAAGATGAATGGTTAAAGTGGGGGAAATATATCTGTGTTTAGTCTCTACGAGTTTCTACCCAAAAGCACAACAGCCTTAGAGCATACACATTGCAGAGAAGGCAAAGATAAAACTGTTTTGCTACAATATGGAAACAAAACAGGCAAAGGAAAACAGACACTGGGGGTTTTATTCTGCTTAAAGAGGGAGTAAAACATTAAAAATTGATGCAAAATTTCAACATCAGAGTAGGATAAGAGAGCAACAGATAGTAACCAACACCCCTGCTAAGAAGTAGTGTAACAGTTTTAGAAACATGTAACCTAGATTTCTAGATGGGTAATTTAGTAAATTAGTGTAATACAAAGCAAATGCTCAAAGAACACTCTATTTTACAATGCAGCTTTAAAATTATTTAGGAGACATTATGGTATAAAAATTGAATTTGGGAATAAACCAGAAATTATTGTACAGGACAATATAAACTGCCTAATTTCCAGAGCTATTGTTGTTTGAGCTGTTCAGAAAATGTTGACAAAAATAAATTTTGATGAAAGAGAGAACCTCTCTCAGAACATTTTGCAATTTTCTAATCCAACCCACACAGCTCCTGTCCATCTTTGAGAATGCTCTGGGTGGGATCCAAAGCCTGTGAAAGCAATGGACAGGATCCCACTGGCATTCAGCAGGTGGGACATGAATGCCAAGCCAGTGTCGGGATGCCTCTTGAAAGCCATATCTCTCATGGCAGATCCCAAACATTACATCTAGGCTTGAAATAATCTTCTGTAAAGCAAGCTACAAAGCCTTTGGGTGTTTTATGTTCACACTTGCTAGTGAAAATGAAATGGCAAATAGTAAATTTGCCATTGGATGGCAATTACAAAATTAAAATAGCCCAGGCATATTCATTGGAAAAGTTATGTATTGCACTTTCCAAGAAGAGAATGCAAATTATCCTATTCAGGAAGGCCCAGAGCTATCAGCTCAAGCAGTGCCTGTACCCTGGCCCGGCATCAACTACAGTTTTGCTGTCAGAGAGAGGCTGAAGCTCTCCCAGCTGGGATCCTCAGGTTCTGCAGAGGCTCCCACATCCCACAGTGCATCCACTGGAGGCAGCCACCTCTGCTTACCCAGCACAGGTGGGCTCTCTACCCCCTGAAATTCAGCATAAAGCAAAGCAGGAATAACAATGCACAAGTCCTAGAGGAAAATGTTCCAATTGCAAACCTGTATTCACCACCCATCAGAGCCAGAAGGGAAAGGTGCAAGTGTCTCCTCACCTAACCTGTGCAGGCAATCCAGCCAGTTCTCCGGCACCGCTGTGGCTACGCTGTTTTCCAGAAGTAGCTGATCTTTTGTCTCAGATTAAATTTATTTGTGTGAAAGGACAAAATTACCACTAAGGGCAATGGAATGCTAAAAGCAAGATTTACAAAAAAAAAAGAACACTAAAACCCAAAAAACAAAACTGTTCTGGAAAAAGGTTACAATTAGCTATTTTTTTTTTTTCCTGCAAATTAAAGGCTTACAAGCAGAAGAGGCTGAGGACATGATTTTGACTGTTCTTCAACTGAACACCATCCCAGGTGTACAAAACAGACATATACAAAGAAAAGTGAAATGCCAAGGAAGTGAAAAAACTGAGAAAACTCAAATTAACATCACCTGCCATAAGCAGATTTTTAACCAGCCTCTTTTTTAGCCAGTGATCCAAAGTAAGAAGTCACACAAGTTGTGGGTAAAGCAAATGGCACAGGTTTTCTGTCTCCTGGTTTGTCATGAGGTCTGATAGCACCTGGATGAAATTTTTTCAGGTTTCTGCCCTGGGTTCTCAGGTGAGCTGCAGTCACCCTGAAGCCATTCTCCTTGTCAATGCTTTCTTGGGGCATTTTTTTCCCTATCAAGCTACATGTTTCCATTGATTTTCATAGAGCATTTGGAATATTTATCACCACTCAGATTTATTCAAATGGGTCAGATTCAGAAACTGTTGCTGGAGACATGATATAAATTCACATAAGTAAATATAGACATGAATATTTGTCTACAGGGTTTTTTGTTGTTGTTTTGTTTTATTGTGGGTTTCTTTGTTGTTGTGCGGGAATCAGCTTAAAACACTATCTGGCAGAATGAGATTTCCCTCCGTCAGTCACAGTGAAAATATTCTCCTATTTCATTCATAGTTCCAGGAAATAATGATAATTTTAGTAGGAAAGTTAATCTGTCAGGATTATGGTATTCAAAATGAACTGCAAAGAGAAGTAGAGAACCATAAATGATAAATACATGTAAACTAATTGCTGGTTTTATTTTACCAAGCCACAGAAATATAAAATACTCAGCTCCAGGGATTTTAAATGGATTAAACAATATTTTAAAAATAAATCCTTCATTTGTTTTGTTCCAAGATAATGAGTAACTGCCCCCAGGACAGTTTTGAAAGGAGATAATGCACCTCAAAAGCCGATTTCCTTTTCCTGGCAATGTATTCTAACTGGAAAAGTGCTTGGATTAAGTAACTACACTGACTGGCTGTCAATGCTGCAAAGCAACTTTACAAAGCCACCTTAGTTGCACTGCTTACCCACAGTTATCTTCCAGTATTCAAAACTGTCAGGTATATTTTCTTCTCATGTGAAAACACAATTTGCTCTTCAAACTTCAAGAGCAACCTAGAGACCAACCAGCCCAGTAGCTGAGGAATCCTGAGATTTATCCCCCTTAAAGCCTTGGCAGTCCTTTGTGCCTTCCAGCACTCTCTGTGGGGATGATATGGGGCATCCAGACCATCACAAAAATATCAGTGATCTGGCTGTTTCTGCTGGAGGGTAAGAGCACACCTAAGTGTTCATGGCAGGCTGTAAGAAAGCTGAAGAGTAATTTTCTTTTCTTTCAGTTTGAGGTGTATGATGGAATTAGGGGCTCAGAGCTTGCTGAGTATGAATGGGAGGGGGGCTTCCAGGGAACTGGGGGGTCTTAGGAAATTACCTGAACAGACATGCAGAGGAATTTTTACATTGCCAAAAAACTCCCCAGAGAAAGTAGGGTTATAAACAAAGGAGAATAAAGCAGGCTCAGGGTGACTGAATGCTGCTCCTGGTAGGGCACTGGTTTTGGGGTTTAAAGACAAAATTAAGCTCAGCTTAATTTTAAATACAGAAAAGATAAATAAAGAGATTCGAAAGCCAAAGGCTTATTGTAAGGCCTGGAACCTAAAACTTACACACAGCAGTGTGAAACCCAATCTTATAAGTCCATTTTACTCATGAAATATTTTCCTAAAACTTCTTTGTGCGGGCAGCACACAGATGACCATGACTGGCTGGTGTCTGTACACCTGTTAACATTTCTGCACAATGAAGGAAACAAAAATGCCCAGCCAAAGGCAGGAGGCAATATGAGCAAGTGGATTAAACAAAGAACTGGTGATAGATATGGGTTTGCACATGTCTGTGCCTTGCTGAATGATGACAAACCAAACTCCTGCTGCTTTGGATCCCCAGCTAAGCTGGGTAGTGAGCCTTGAGGGCTTCAGACAGGAATTTCTGACCTGCTGTGAAACCAGACACTGCTGCAGCTACTGCAAACCAGGAGCTTCAGCATTGACCTTCAGCAAAGAGCTCTGTGCAATAACTGCACAGATGTTGCAGCCTCCCCTTCACACCAGCCTGAGGATGCTGTATTTCCCACCAAACTTTGAATCCTAAAGAGGCCCACCTGGCAAGAGGGTGGGACAAAACTGGCAAATGTTGTCCCAGTTTCCTGTAAGGAGAGAGGTGAAAAGGGTACACTTAGGGTGGCTGCAAAGCTTTGGGTGCCTCAGGTAGAGCAGTCACAGAGCTGTGTTTCACATTTCCCCAGGAAAACCATGGAGTCCTCCCATTCTCCCGGCAGCCCAATTAAAAAGACAGGCAAAATGTTGGGGAATACACCTAGTTTTGTGTTTGCAGTACTTCCAAAGGGAGAACAGACCATTGATTTGGTCCAGTAAACCTTGTGAACCCTTGGTTAGAAATTCCAAGTCCTGCACAGTCGATATTGCTGCTTGTGGAATCCTCACAGATATTTGTGTTCCTCCAGCAGTTTCACTTCAGCGTAAAGTCAGAGAAAACTCTCTGTGGTGTTCTGTTCAGAACAGAAAAGCAAAGCTGTTCTCTAAGGTTTGGGTGTGTTTGTACCTCTATAAAAATAGAGCTGACAGTGAGATTGCCAAAAAACAGGGGATCAAAATACTTTGTTGCTTTTACAGGCATCAACAGCCCTTTGTTATATAATGAAATTTAAACCCCGATTATGGTTACCTAGTATATAGTACAAAAATATTATCTCTTTATATAAACATGGCCCTACAAATAATCTTTTGCTAGTATGCCTCAGTTTCACTGAATGTGTTGATGTTTATAGCTTACTTTTCAAATCTTTCCTTCAGGAGAGAGAAAACACACAAGTGCCTTAAGAAATGTTGATTTATGAACTATGCTGGTCTTTATTCTTCTTGTAAACCTGGGTGGAAAATTGATCAGTTATAAGCCTGCTATAGATCTCACAGGTTTGCAAGATATATTATTGTATTTCAAGATTATCTGATATTGCAAAAGATATTTTCCCCTCCTTTTTTTTCTTTACTGTGGTCATGCATTTTCCTGTCTCAATTTTTTTCTACTCTTGTTAGAGTTAGGGAAGCTATCAGAAAATAAAAATAAAGAAGAAGAAATCATCCTAGAGAAAGTAGATTTGGGCCACCCCAGGTTTTCCCAATCCATCATAATGTGGGTTTTATTTCATATCCCACTGAGGTGGAATTCACAGAATGTTTCTTGAATTACCATGAGGCAATCTTATAAGACAATTGTTGTCTTTTTTCCCCTGCCTTTTGCTTCACTCTGCTTTTGACAGCTGTTGGCATTTATTATATAACCAATGGAACCAGCATTAATTTTCAGTAGGTTACAGATCAGTTAAACTTTAAAGTAATATGTACAGAATAGGACTGCTCATGTGTAGGTTATTCATCTTGTAGAAAACACAAATATTTCAAACTTTTTAAAATCGAATTTTGGGCAGGCAGATGAAATATGAAAATTTTTTCAAAATTTTCCAGAAATAATGTTTTTACAGTGTTAGAATAATAAGAAAATGCTGACATTTTTGTGAGAACAAAAATGTGATTTTACAGGAATAACAGTTTTGATAGTTCAAAATCCCACACTGTTCCTCTAGCTCTTTTGTTTGGGATGATACCAGGGAGGTAGAGAGCTCTTTGTAGTATTCCTCAAATGTCACTTGCCTTTAGAATCTCCCAAATACTGAAATTTGTTGGTAAGACACTGTCATTAAACGGTATTAAATATTCCAAGGTAAATTATATTCTGGGTCACTTATATTTTTATTATTTTTCCTAAAAATCTGTACAAATCCTGACCGTGCAAAAAATTATATTGCAGACATTGAATCTTGGTTTCTTTTACTGGAATCTCCATTGAAAGACGTCAACAAGATTTCTGGAAAAGGAAGACTTTCTTTATTTTTAACACTGGTGTTACAATGTGGAATGGAAAGTGGAGTGTGGACTGAGACAGAAGGTTAGGAGAAAAGCTTCAGTTAATCCTCACCTTAACCACAATTAAAGATATCCATCAGTGATGTTGACACACATCTGAACCAACTTTTCAGATATAGATGGAATGGCTGCTCTGCATATGTCAGTCTTATCAGTCTTATGGGCCTTTTTATTTTTTCTTCTTTTTTTTAATAGACAGTGATTTTCATCTCAAATTCATACCTCTCCTGGAGAAGTCACTGAACATATACAGTTGGAAAAAATATATGAGAAGAAATCTCCTGTTCTTGGGTTTTGTATTCCCATGTAAAGTCTATTTACTGCATGAGATAAGAAGGGCCAGATGGACCACAGATCCAACCCAGCTGGTTCCAAAATTGTTGTTTCCACCCTTCTATCAACAATGTGATAATTATTCACTCTAAATAAAAAATATCTTCGAAGAATTCCTTAATCAAGAACTTTACTGTTACAGCCTCCTGCTGGAAACATTCTTCTCCTTGACATGAGCAAGTTTAAGTGAACAACACCATGATTTGTTAGGTGGGAGAAGCTGTATGACAAAACACTTCAGAGATGCAATGTTTTTTGCCAAGCAGCTGAAACTGTTTTGTTGATAAATGTTCATGTCTCACACTATTAACACTGTCACACAGGTAAAGTTTGATCTCCTGACAAAACCTCTTGTAGCTGTCTCTTAATCTATTTAGTAATCAATATTAACACTCTCAAATGTCTCAAAATGTTCCTTATAGCTTGTTTGTTTCAGTATGTGCTATGTACACAGGCACATATTTCACTCCATACATTCATCCTGTATGTGAACATATATTTCATTCCAAGTGATAATATACATTTTCTTTAGTAACTGCAATAGCCTAGGATGTAACAGAAAGATGAACACCCAGATCACCTGGCAAATAGCACAGTATTAAAGATTTGGAAAACAGGAGAGGCGGCTGCTTAGACAAGCCTGCAGTTCATACTGGGCTTTGGGCTCCATCAGAGCCTCAGGACAGTCTGGCACTTTTGTGTGTTGTTTCAGGAATATGTTTGGCTGTGTAAACTCAACTCTGCCTGACCCCAGCAGGAATGGGCAGCGCTCAGCTGGTGATGGAGGAGGGCCCACCCCTCTCGTGAGTGAGCCTATCACACCTCAGGTCTTTAGGCAGACAAGTAGTAAAAGATGCAGTTCTGTAGTAAACAATAGATGGTTTGCCTATTCCAGCTGTCTCATAATATTTAAAATAAGCTGTGATGATGCACAAACCCAGATACTAGATGGGCTCTCACACCTAATCACTCCAAACTGAATGCTAGTGAAGAAGTGCTTTCCAGATTAACCACACCAGACATGTTGACTCCTTCACGGTGAAGCAGTTTCCATTTTTCTTTTAAACACAGATTTCCTTAAGACCATCAGAACTTCAAAGTTAAAAGAAAATTAGCATATGTCTTGGCTTAACCAGACCTGGAAGGATAGAACAGTTATTTCTTGGAGTCCAAATGAGCATAACTTTGCAAAGCTGGAATTTTCACAAGCAGACACTGCATTTTAATAATTTATCTTCTCAGAGGCGCATATTGTACCTTGAAATAAAGCCTGAAAGGTTTTTTGCCCTGTAGGGAATGCAGCTACAACAAAAGAAAACTGAAAGCCATTTGGCTGCTTGTGACCAACTCAGAGTTAGAATTGGCCAAATTCCACACACGAGCAGGGACACAAACACACAGCGGCTGCAACCAGCTCCAGTGCCAAATTGAAACCATATTTATAATCCTTTCAAAACACTTGGGTCCATTTTTGTGGGAACAACAAACATATAAATAATGAAAACCCAGTATTTCCTTTAGGAAGTGAAGCGTCCTCTCCCCCACACCCCCAGTAAAGGCAGTCATTTTGCATTTCCTGCTACTGAGATTCATAACACCAGCTGTTAACATTTGCAGTTTCTTGTGAAGATTTTTTTAGGCTAAACATGATAAAAATAAAACTGCCGAAAGTTGTGATATATACTGTATGTTCTGACTAAATCTAAGAAAAAAACATGGACAAATGTTTCTCATAATTTAAAATATACCTGTTACTGTGAAGCTATTGTTTCAGCATCAGAAAACTGGTTTATTTTTAATATGCATTCAAATTGCAATTGGTGGCGGCACAGAGTGAGATTTTGTACCCATGCTATAGGGGTGTTAGACTTGTAAGGACAACAAAGAATCTCTCTTGACACTCAGAAACTATTGTAAAGGGAAAAATAATTTCTGTTGATACTAACCTCTCAAAATACCAACTGCATATTCATCTATGTTCATGCCTATATTCAATGTACAAAGATATTTCCTGTTTATATATAACCAGGTTTGAGGACAAAACATTAGTTAGTGACATCAGTCATCAACACTTAAAATTTATACCACATTACGCTCTCTCCTTTACTGTTGTGTGGTGTTGAAGCTTAAAACTTTTATTTGAAACACTGTTTGAAGAGATTTCCACCATTCTGAAGCTCCAAGAGACCAGCTCCCTCCATTGTCTGCAATAACCAATTCATCGTCAGAGGATAAGTCCCACAAGATCAAATAGTATTTCTAATAGCACCAGGATCCCAGATTGAAAGTGTTTTTTCATATCTGAAGTAGCAATTATTTATTGAAGATACTGATGTAGCAAATAAAAGAAGGAGCTAATACTTTACACAGAAATAGAGAGGGAAAGGAAGGGAGAAGGGTTACTCCCTGCAACTGGGCAAATGTGGTCTGCACGATGCCACTTTCAATTCTGAAACATGAAGCAGAGCTGCAGTAAAACGACATTAGTCGCTTTCATATGATAATTGGTATAGAAGAGAAGGTTGTTTCTGGGTGGAGCAGTAGCCAAGTTCACTGAACCTAGCACACCATTCAATCAACCATGGAAAAAACAATGGGAGATAGAGATGGGGAGACTTTTATTTTGACTGGGTAGCAGACATGAAGGCAGGGGGTGAGTACAGGGAGGGGAAAGTATGCAAAAGTGAGAATTTGAGATGGCTAAATATTTGAAATGTCTCTGAATGCACATTTATTATTTATAACTATAAAATAACAATCATTCCTGCATCGACATACAGGGTGGTGAACCAAGCAAATTCAGATTTAGATGGGACGTGTAACATATGAAATAATGAAACAGGATGGTGGCAGTCTGCCAAGTCTCCCCCTCCCCACTGCTCCTCTCCCCAGTCATTGACTTTCAAAGAGGAAAAGATTTCATACAACAAAATCTGACTGACTTCCAGGAGATGCAACGAAAACAGATTTACACTTTAGTAGTATTTTTTAAGTAGACCCAGATAAATTCAAGTTTCAAAGAGTTCCTTGCAAGAAATGTCTCTTTAGCTTGCTGGAACATACATATAAGTTGGGATTTTCCTGCCTATGCCTTTTAGGCAGGATTTTTCACCCCTTTTATTTGCTGTCTTTTGGCATCATCTTATTCGTATTTTAAAATAAAAGCTACAAAAGGCAATTCTATTTTCATGGAAATTGCTAGCAGTATGAATTTCAGCTCATTCCCAGAAGAATAATCTTTGTGCTGGTCAATTCAGCCAAGATAGTTTGCTGGCTTTCATACAGCAATTTACTAATTAATGACAAATTAAATATTGTTCTATATGAAGATTACTTCAGAGATGGTGCATAAAGTTTGAGATTCCTGGAATACCTTCACACTGGCTACAGTCCATTTGAATGAAAATATGGCTGTTAAAATCATGTTGTTTTTTGTGCTACCCAGCACAAAATAAACCCTCCTGATGCATACACATCTTTCCTTTACTCATATAGACATTTACATTTGATTCAACTCCCTTGGTGCACCTGAAGACATGTTTTTAATGCAAACCCACAGAGATATTAACACTTTGCTGTACTCTTTGGAAAAAAACCGTTCAGGCTGCTCTGAGAAGTGCAAGCCATGCTATTGAAATGCACTGCTTTACAGCATGGCTTGGTTTGCAAGGGGTGTGGGGAAAGTTGACAGTGTTGGCCTTCTCAGGGTTTCTCACCAGAGGCATCATTTCAGAGTTAGGCATTTCCAAGCACACAGGAGGGGTTTCATTTTCATCTCACTGAAACGATGAGGTAGCATTTGCTTTACTTTATCCTTGCTGTGATACTGTTCTTGTGAAAGATTTCTGGAATTCTTGCTGTGAACTGCCCCACAGACCCACAAGGTCATTCCAGGATGTCCTGGCCTTTTCTCCAGCAGCATCACCCTCCCTTGAGCCTGGCCACACCAGCGGAGCTCCAGCTTTTCTGGTAGGGTGGGGAGCACAAAGCACCTCAAGGAGCTGCAAACCTGCACTGTGTCCTACACCAAAAATTCAGGAAGCACTTGGCATATATCAGATGCATGCCTCATGCCGGGGTAGTGGCTTTGACTTTGTATCCTCGTGCAAACTGCATTCCCACTCTGGATTCACTGGAATACCTATCAGATCAGGAATTACTATATTTTGACATATGTACCAGAAAGGACTGTGAGACTGCAGGGTGGCAGAAAGGACACTGAGTGGAACATTGTTTAGAGGAAAGAGAAATGGCTGAGGACTTTATACTTGAACCAAAGGCTGAATACTTGGTCTAAAGCAATTTTGATTGCATCTCAGCTGCTTTGTACCGCTACAGATTTCCTACCTAGCATCCATTAGGTGTTAAACAACTGACCCCAGGAGCCTGTTTCCTCTACTGCTAGATGGTGAGGCATGCTGGGCTAACCTCCCCAGACTTGAGGAAATGTGCAATAAGGCAAGAAAGATTTAGTTTTCAAAATAAATTGAATGTTTGATCACAAGTTAGCATTCTGCAAAGCTGTGTGCTGTTACTATGACAAGTTCTTAAAACTAAAGCTAGCTAATAAAAGAATTTTATTGATTGTCATGCCACATCAGGTCAGAAATTCATTTAGTGCTTTATTGCATTCTAGCACCAGATGTTTCAAAGGAAGGTGTGAAACTCCCATAACAGAGAATTATGCAATAACTTGTTTATGAGAGAATCTTCTTTCTAAAGCCCAATGCTTAATAGTGAGCATTATTGTTCTTCTTCCTATGTACTGTCTTCCTGTTTCAAGGGGCTACAGTTGTTTTTTCCACATACAACCACTGAGTCTTGCAGTCATTGTTGTGTTATTCTAATATTATCCATATGCAGTGAATTCCACAAGTTAACATATGTACAAATGATATTTCAATCATTTTCTGTTCTTAAAAGAAAAAAGACATCTCTATATTATCCATGAACAAAAAACACTATCTATCCTGCACTAATCCTCATTGAGGGTCTTTTCTTATGCTTCACTCATAGTTTCCTTCTTTAAATGCAAAATTCAGTAGCAATAAACATAATAAATAAAAAATGAGTCATGCACATACAGCTGTTGGCCTCTCTATATTTTCTGTATAGATAAAGAAAAGATCCCAATGTATTTGAATATATTTCTGTGAAAGTTTTATGCTCAGTTTTGTTTAGAAGCTTTTAATCTGGCTAAGCCATACAAGTAACTCGAGATTTTTGATTGTGTAAAAAGGATTGTAAAGAATATGTGTGTGCATAAGTAATGAGGAAAAAAGTTCATAAAAAGGAAGCCAGGTAACAAAATCAAAATAAAAATTCTTGCAACTGTTCTGAATGTCTACTACTAAAACAGAGTTTTCATAAACTTTCCTGACAGAAGCTTCCTTCCAAGAAAGTTAATGAAACTGAACTCAAAGCAGATGGGAATACAATCAAGAAAAATTCATTTTCCAATTCCATTCAGTTGTTGTTAGATTTCTCTTCTCTACTCATCTACTTTCAGATTCCTCATCTATTTTATGAGTTGCTACTACTTGCTTTCCTATAGCGAAAGATCAATACATTCATATTTTAAAGTACTTTCAAATCTCTGAGTGAAAGAGGCAACTATATCAAATTCATTTTGTGTTTATAAAAAAAAAAAAACAAACTTAAAAGTTACTTCAGTGAAGCCTTCAGAATCCAGATCAATACAGAACTGAGAACTGAGTACAGTGAATTTGAATACAGTGTTATGTTCAGGTTGCCCAGCTTGGCTCTAAGCCAATAAAACACAGGTGTGTGCCAAGTTTTACACACTGTGAGCAGTGCCCTGACAGCCAAGACATTCCTCAGCCTTAAGTGTTTCACTGGATTGAGGCCTTGCTATCATGTGGCAGAAAGAGAGGTGCCACAACCATTAGGATACACAGGAATCCAATGGATCTCCCTGCAAAGTTTCTATTTATCATCCCAACTATTTTTTCTTTAGTTGATAATCAAAGATGTTTAATTTACTGACTTTCATAAGGACATAAGTTATGCAACCATTCCTTTCAGCAGCATTGACATCCTTAAAATAAACCACTACATTTTTAAATGTAGGCCAGGAGAAACTATTTCATAAAGAAAAACCTAAATCCCTCTCTCTCCAAAATAAATGAAAGCCAATGGTATTTGGCTCACATTGAACAATTTTTTCAGTTTAGGTAGGCACAAGGAGAGACTTTGCACAGCAAAGCTTTCCAGTGCTACTAAAATGCTGCCTTTGGCTCTTTCACACAGGATATAAGCAAGCACTCAGGGTTCATTAAGGATTTCAGAAATGCATCTCTGTCCATTTGGAAGATGAGTAGAACTAAATAAGGAGTTGACCTTACTGATAAATACTTTTTATCAGTTTCAAGATCATTTAGGTTCACCTTCTGGTTCTCTTAACTCATGGAAATTTGGGAGTCTGTGCTCCTCTGCCTAAATGTATCAGGTACCATATTACAGTACAGGAAATTAGATTTCCATAAGGGCAGTAGCTTGCATTTCATAGAATCATGGAATGCCCTGAGCTGGAAGGGACCCACAAGGATCATTGAAATCCAGCTCCTTTATTACATTGCTTCCCACAAGCTAAGGGTGGGGTAAGCCTGTATTAGTATTTGAGTTGGATCTAGGAACTTTAAAAGGAAGTTTTCTAATCATAGTGACTTAACACACCTTAGTTCACAACAGAGGGTGAACTCTGAGGGCACAAACAGGTTCCTTTTTAGATGAGGCTTAGTGTGGTAAAAGCTCTACAGAGGTCAGCTCACACCCTCCAGGCACCAATAGGCTCAAACTGGACTTAGTCCAGAGGTAAAAGCTCAAAAGTTCTTACCTTTGTAAAAGATTTTGTTCTTTTTTCCATGCAGGTCTTAGAGGAGAATGTAGACATTCAACCCAACATCATTCTGTTCTCTCCTCTCCAGCTCTTGCACCTTGCAGTAGGGAAATTCCATTTCACACACATGAACTGGATTCATGGGCAAACCCACGTGACTGTATTTTCCTGGGCTTTGTGATACAGCATGGCAATGAATTTCACCAAGGTGATCCTGGCACACACATCCCATGCTGTACTTTGTGGAGTTATGCACCCTCAGTTTGCCTCATCCTTAGTCCCACAAGAGCCTTAGAAACTCTTGGAAAACAAACCAGAATTATATTAGCATAAAGCAATATGCTTTATTCAGTATTATATTCATTTCTATTTACATGAAAGTTTAAGTGCTCCAGCACTTAAAATATCATACTTCCACTAGAGCTTTTTCCTACTGTTTCTTTCAATTACCTCATTAGAGTATGAACACAACTAAGCCAAAACAAAGATTTTTTTTTTCCCCCTTCACACAACCATGAAAGTATTCAGTTTTTACTGTGAGAGCAGGATTCTGTTCAAATAATAATAATAAAAAAAATTAACCCGGGGGCATTTGCAGTAAAAATGTGTCTTTTATAATTATTCCCTTGTGCTAGAGCAATCCTGGTCAGTCAAGAATCAGTCTGGCTGCAGATTCCTCCCTCTCTCATGTGAGGTTGAGTGGAAAAGCAAAGATGAAAGCAAGGAAGAGGTTTTATAATTCCTCTTGCAGTCATTTCTTTCTCTGACTAGAATATGAATAAAGATAGCTCATGTAAACTGGGAATAGGGAACACTTCCTAGCAGCTATTTCAAATTCTGCCCTTGAGGATTATATAATAATAAAAAAAATCTTCATTCTTACACAGCATTTTTCATCCACAGATTTCAAACACATGTCTTGTCTCACTGCTGGGGCACCCCACACCCGTGTGGAAAAGTTTTTCTCCTCTTGCTTGCTGGCACCCCTGAATGGCTGGAGGGGCATTGAGGGGGTGCTGCATGGCTGGATAGGATCAGAGGAGGTGCCAGGTGTCACTGTCATTTGTCAGAGCACCTGGCTCTCTGCTGGCTGGGCTGTGGTAAATCCTGGGGTGGCTGCCCTGAGCAGGGAACATGCTGGAGCATCACAGAACCACAGGGCTCTTTTTATCTCAGAGATGCTCCCTGGACCACTATTCTCACTTTATTACAGCTATAGCAGTGACGACTGCAGTCTCCAAGACAGAAATATTTTCTTCAGCATATTATAGTGCAATTCCTTTTTCATCTGTCTTCTTCACTTCTAAATCAATTCTCACTCAATGTATTCTTTTCTTTGTTTCATTAACTGATGGTTTTAAGGACTCTCAGTGTTGCATAGTTAATAACTTTTCTGTAGCTTGACTTTTTCCATCAGTTCACATTTCCAAACCAATTAATTCCTTGTTGTTTTCCAATGGTTATTAAAAGGTAGAAAAATCCAGTTTAACCCAGTCTACCGTCTGAGGGATGCATCTATATGCTAATTACTTTTCCAGTTTGCTAGCAGGAAACTCTGCATGATAGAAAGGACCATTTTCTAAAACTATCAAGGGCCAGACTTTTAGAGGTAGTTAGGTGCTTAAAGATGAAGAAGTGCCTGGTGGGGTTTTGAGAAGTGCCTGGAGATTTAAATCCTATTGAAATCAGTGTGATTGAATTAGGGGACTGAATACTTTAAAAGCCAGGCTCCACAAGATGCAAAAAGAGGGTTTCAAAAAGACCATAGTATTTAAAAATATTTAGTCATATAATGAGGAAGTTAAATATTTGAAAGAGCAAAATGATTTTTTTCTTTAGTTAATTAAATTTTAGGTTAATCAGCAGGATTATTCAATTCATGGTGCATTCAGCCAAGTGACTTCAGCTAACCAAAAAAAAAAAAAAAAAAAAAAAAAA
>WEIU01015398.1:250567-316308 GCA_013389925.1 Aegithalos caudatus
TAAACTTTTTTCCTGTTTTGCTTTTTTCATAAGCAATGCTTGCATTAATTCTTAGAAAGGATGATAATCTGCAAGCTAAATAAATTGGTATTGTTTTCCTCTTTCACCAGAACAACTGCATAATATATTTTCAGATGAATTTCACTCATTTATATATTTATAAATATACTCAATTTGCTCCAATGACTCATTTCAGTGTAAGAGGCTGCAGGGCTGAGCTCACAGCCAAAGTTCTTGCCCTGTCTCATCCCTTAATTGAAAAGGAACTCTCAGCACTTGCTCTGGCAGCTTTTACCCATCCATTCTGCTTCACCAGCAGTAACATCAGACAGATAAAAACCAGCTCGAGATCCATTTTTAGAATGACCCTGAGAGCACGGGGGAGGAATGGTTTGCAGGTTGCCTGAATTCCACTGGGCTCAGGTGAATTCAGGATTTGTACACAAACTGTTGGATCTCAGCAGAAGACAGGAATACAAGTTACTCCCAACACCAACCAACTGATAAATAACATGACTTTGAAGGTTAATTCTCCTAGGTGCACAGAGGGACTGTCTTCCTTCACTTTTAATGCCCTTAAAAACTGGGTTATAGGTGAAGTTTGAAGGAGAGTCTCCATAAGAGTTTTCAAGTCATGTATAGCCAAGAGTCCTGAACCCTGAAAGGTGTAGAGCTTAAATTAAGCTATAGATACCAAGATCTTGTTGGAAAATACAATTTGGCTAATTTTGGAAATGGTGAGCAAAGTGGAGCCTTGCTTTAGGTGAGATCATCTCTCAAAGAAATTTGGTTGTAGTCACCTGAACAAGTTCTCCTCTTCTCTACAGTAAAAAGAATTTTAAAAGAATATTAAAAATTTAGGATAGACATCATTACCAAGATAGAAAATTAAGGTTTATGGCCTCAATCTATGCCTTGATTTCACTCAGAACACAATGACCATGCATCTCTTAAGACTATAATTTCATTGCATCAGGAGTACAGCTAAGCAAAAGCACAAGAAAAATTTTATTTCAGAAGAATGGTTCACTGCTGGTTTATCTGCTTTGTCCCTTAATCCACAACTTGTATTTATTTCTTCCTTAGAAATATTGCAAAATTGCTTAAGGACAGGATGGCTCAAGGTCTGGTAATGGGATTTTTAGCCTTTCACATTCAGCTCATTTATCTGAGCATAGGTAGGTCTTTAGGTCAGTGAGTTGTTACCTGCTGACTCTTGTCCAGTGGCCTCTGAAAAAAATGAATGAGCAACTTTCACAGAGTGAACAATTGTCTATCCAAAAGCTATGCCAAAAGGGGACAGAAACACAAGAAATAACAGAGCTACACAAGAGTAGAGCCAAAATTTCTTTATGAAGAAAAAGAGGGTTTTTTCCCCTGACACTTTGGAATTATGCTGGTAAGGAGATCTGAGTAATCCAGCATCTTCTCTTCTGCTTAGAGATACATTTTAGTGACCCTCACACTGAATCATGTTTCTGTTGGACTGGCTCAGTTCTTTCTGTGGGTAATAGATTTGGAAAAAATAGGAATTCCCATCCTTTGAAAAAAACCCCTAACCTTATGAAATAAAACTTAGAAAAATCAGTAAGGTTCAGTATTGTGCCTAAGAAACACTTAACACTATAATAAAACCAGAAAATAATAGGATATGTATAAACACAAAAGTAGCTGACTATGATCTTAAATTAAGGATGGAAAAAAAGGAAGCAATAAAGCCAGAATGATACAAAAGAAGAATGCTCAGGCAAGATATTTTATTTTGGTTAGAACTCCTTGGTTTATTTTTTCCCATTAAGAGTATTCTGAACGGCTCTTCCAGCTACAGACCTTGAAAGGAAAGTGTGGGCAGGGTCAAAACAGAGCTGTCACTGCAGGAGCTCCCCTGGCTGAGATTTCTAGCTGCAAGTTCTACCTTTTGCTTTTTATTCAGTTTTGTGCTTCCACTCCCAAAAAAGAAATACCTGTACAGTTTGGTCTGATCTAGAGCTTTCCAAAAGAAATTACATTTTATTCTTCATGCTACTTCATCAGGTCAAGGCTTAATCTAATACTCTAACAAATAAATGCATCTGTTACATTTAAGCTGCAGCTGAAAGCAGTATTTCCATTTAAAGGCTGGTTTTAGCCTCTAAAGGCCACCACAGACCATAGAGATCACTTTTATGGTATATTACTCTTTCTCTCACGTCTCAGTTTTCACTGTGCCCACGTTCCACAGGTGTGAATTAGGCAATCTCTAATGATCTAATTGGTTAACATATTTAAATTAAAGATATCTGATCTTTAGTTGAAGTTTGAGGCTTCTGTTGCAGACCTCAAAAAGGTCTCAAATGTGTCTGTTTTTCCCCACAAATATATTAGCAAGTCCATAAAAAAATTATATATCTAGATCATCACACCTCTATCAATGCCAGTAAAAATTTTAAAAATTGCACAGGCACTTGTTTGATTGTTCTTCAATTGTAATTAGAATTAATCATATGCAAACCTAATTGACAATTTCATGTATAAATTTGGTATGATTAGGTCTATGTGTGCATTTGTTTATACAAATAGACCTAAAATTCATGCCTCCTGTGAATACAAGAGAATAATAAAAAGATTTACTGCATATCACACCACTTTGTGTCCTGGAAATTGCAGTGTGTTAATTATTCAGTGTATTCAGACACTGCTCTAGGAGATTCAGTGTTAAACCTTTAGTATCATCCATGATATAAGGCAATATTTCATTAGATAGCTTAGTATTTGGTTTGATTCACTAGAAGAAGTAGAATCACAGAAAAACTCGGCTGGAAGATCAACCAGTCCAACACACTCTCATTTTCTGGAAAAGTATAATGGATATAACTGTGAGCTGTCTGCATGAAGATGCTGTAGATGTATCATGATGCAATGAAAACAAAACACAGAATGTGAGAATCCAGTCCTGTCTCATTTACAGTGTTAGGATAAAGACAATCTGTAGCAGTTTTTTGTCACAGACTCCTGTAGTCTACATCACTAAAAATCCCTGTGCCCTTGGAAATTCTGTTCATTTGTTTATGTTATGCCAACTCAGTTCAGCACATTTTGCTGAACTGAAGCAATCCCAATTTAAATTTGAATAATAGCATTCATGTTGAGATGTACTTCAGTAGTTCCATAGTTTTAAAAATGACATTTCAAGCTAACCCACTAAAGTTCTATTGTGTAGTGTTAAGAAAAATTACCTAGCTGTTATCATGCTTTTACACAGTGTTGCATCTCAGAAAGTAAAGGCCTCAGACCAAAGTTGTGCAGTTGAGGCAGTTCCCTGGTAAATTAGGCAATTATTTCCTACTAACAAGACCTGGGCAAAGCTCAGTAAATCATTGCTGACACGAGCTCAGGATTTGGCACAGGGATTGCAAGGTGGGTGCAGGTAAAAGGCAGCTCCCCTGCCAGCAGTTTCTGGGCTCTGTTCTGGCATCTGCTCGTGCTCCCCACTCTGAGAACAGCCCAAAGCCCACCAGACCAGCAGGATGGCTGTGGCACTGCACCTCTCTTTGGCCACAACACCTTCCAGATCCGCTGTGCCTAGGGGTTAACTTCATCCCGTAAGCCTCAACAATTCCCAGCAGCCATGAACAGCTACAAAGAGAAACTGCTGAAATCTGCAGAGCTGTCGGGCTCTTTTAAGTGGAAAGCCCCTTTGCTGCAAGCTCACAGAGCAGGGCTTTAGGCTCCAAGTGGATGTTTCCATTTGCATTGATCAGCCACTGCCCAAGCACTGGTGACACCGGGGTCAGTGATGTGTGTCCCAGGCGGAAGTGCCCTGGTACATCCAAGGCCTGCCCCAAGCAGATCACATCCTGCGGGTCTCAGGTGAAGGAAAAGCCAATTTAACAGTGTTCCAGCAGTGGGACATCACAGCAAGTCCCTGTGCTGCTCAATGGCCGTCCCAACAACAAGTCATGCTCCGGGTGGGGTAAGCGTGTGGATGGGGATCAGAGAGAATAGGTCTTTGTCAGAGAGCACACCAGGGCTCCAGATCAAAACATTCTTCAGCCTCGGAGGGGATTCATCATCCAAACTTCGATGCAAACCTGAATCTCATTGCTACTCCTCTCGGCACACTGAGCTAAATCAAATTCCCATGTGCGAGACTGAAACACGAATCCCAGTTGCAGAGCTTGGCCCCATCCCTAATTGTAATATTATCAGTAATAAGCTTTCCAAGGAAAAGTGAGGGGGCATCTAACACCCTGCATGTAAAATATGTTGGACCAAATTCTTGCATTTACATTTTGCTATCGAAGCCTCCAGAAAAATGTTGATTTAAGCGGTAGGAACTCTGTGCCTATGTCTCCCTGTAGATATGCATGTTGTCCCTGTGCCAAAGCCAGAAATGAAGTCTTAGGGTTATCAAGGCAGAGGGAACTATTGAACTCAAGGGAGACTGGGAGAGACTTGAATCCTAGTGTTTTGACTAGGATTTCTTTCATAGCAATGGAAGCATTAATGATTTTTTACACAAAGGGATGGCTAGGCAAAATATGCCAATGTGTGTGTGTGTGTGTGAGGGACGAGAGGGGTAGAGGTAAATGTGAGTAGCTTTACACTAAAATTAAATCAGGCTTTTCCATAAAACAGATGTTATTATTCCCTTTAAAAATAATTAAATTAACAGCAAACAGAAATGTTCAGGAGAAGGAATTTGGGGTTGGGATTTTGGCATTAGTAAATCCCTATACTTAATCCATAAAAGTTTTCTTTTATGTTTACAGAAGGGGGTTAAAAAAAGAAGCAAGTCTGTTACTAAAGAATTTTAAGATACAGTGGAGATGTGAAAGGCACAGAAGATTTTCATTTCCTGTGTTATAGGGTGCAAATAATATCAGTATGAAAAACCTGGCAGGAAGATTTAAGATAGCAGTTTTTACATTGATAAGTATTTGTTCATTTCCTGACAACAAAAAATATAAATCTCTTCAGAAATTAAATACCCTGGCTTGTTGAAGCACTTTTGTGACGTTCTGTGGTAGACTGGCTTCCTTTCATTGGAAATCCACAGCTAGAATAATAATCACAGCATCAGTTATTATACTTGTATCAGTTCTGTGCTGCAAGAGGCTAATACAGTGTATGGCCGAATTCTCCTACTTTTGTGTCACTTATTTTCTCTGTGGGCCAGATTTGCATTTTAATGGAAGTAGTTTATAGACTTCTTTGCTGCCTTCATAGTGCCACAAGTGGCATCATTAAGTGAGTTAAGCCGGATTAATGCTGATAGTAAAGTCAGATAATACAATAACAGAGGCCTTCATTTCCATTTGGATTAGGTGAAGAGAGCAGGCCTGTCTGGTGCAGGGTGATAATTTGTAAGCGCGATATGTTGTACTTGAGAGGATAAGATTAAATTTAGTGGGTTTAACTGTCATCCCAGTAAGTCAATTACTTCATCTTTTCAGGCTTTGAATTTATTTTATAAATAAAATAAATGGAATATTGAGCTGCTCCACAGCCATTTCGAGCTTCCATGAAGAAGAATTACACATGCTGGGCCAAAAAAAAAAAAAAAAAAAAAAAAGAAGGAGGGAGAGGGAGCAANAGAGAGAGAGAGAAAGAGAGAGAGAGAGAGAGAGGAGGGAGAAAGGGTTTCTGATTCGGCTTCACAAACAAAGTACAAACTGCATTCAAGTGCCATCATGGCAACAGCTTGGGAATATTGTCCGTTTCTCATATCACAAGCATGACAGATCCCATTGTGGCTTTAGTTTATTCACAATAGGAAATATTTGTGTTGTGCCTGGCCTTTTCTATTTGTATCTATTAGATTGTAGAAGGACTACACTAAAATATTGATCACTGCTATAGTTTAATTTTTTTTTTTTCCTTCTGCTTGCCATCTCCTCTGTATTTAGTGCTTGCACCTTGCTGCTCAGGAAGTCTCAAATAAAAATAAATAAATTTGTTCAATTTTGATTTATGTCAGATAAACCCTTTTTTAATTTATCTGTCTTCTCTCCCTGTTTCCATCCTTTTTTTGACACCAAATCTCTGCAATACTGTTTCTTGGGCATGGAAAGTTTGAAAGCTTTCTGTAAATTAGATACAGACAGATAAGCATCAACATCTTCATTTCCATCCACAGACCCAGAACACAGATGTTAAGGGATGCTAAGCATATCAGCAAAAAAAGTGCCTATGCAGAGCAAGAGATGATTTCAGAAGCCCCCCCAAATTCCAGATCTTTTGGCAATATCCTTTCTAAAGTCTTCTCCTGTGATTCCTGCTGTGTGGTGTTATCATCTGCAAGAGGAAAGAAGCCTCAGCTAGTTTCTTTTAAACTTTTGATAAAGCTCAGCACTGCAATAAACTGAAGTTTTCAGGTCTTAAGTGGCAAAGTAATAGGCACCCTCATCTCCCACTGATGAGAGAAAGAGCTGGCAAGGGAAGGGAAAGGATGGAGCTAAAGGCTAAGGAACATTCTCTTCATTCCCATATGAATGCTTGGCACGTGGACCAGTGGCTAATTCAGTCAGATGGGCATCCTAAGAGCCTGGCATTAAAGGGCAGTTTACAGAAAATGCCCAGGACCCACTGTAGGAAACCAGATACCCAAAAAAGTTAAAGCACATGGAGAAAGACAAGAGTGATGGACAAATTCGGACAGGCTTGCCTAGGAGATGCCTTTTTATTTTCCTGCATCTCTCACACATGGCAGTTTCAGTGGGAACTTCAGCTGTGGTACTGCAAGGTGAAAGGCACCCTCTGGGCTGCTGGGGTGGGATAAGGACATACTCTGACACTTTGTGCCAAGGAGCATTGTCTTCCACACAATTAGACTGATCCAAACCATAAGTAAACACCCATTTGAAGTGGGTGCTTATGGCATGTTTGCCTCTCTTTTATGCCAATATATGTTTCATATAACTTCCCAAAAGTCAATGATCAAACCCCTAAGGCAAAGAGCTGTGCCTTTTCAGGACAAAAAGCTATATGAAATAAAAAAAGGATGCATCAAATGACAAGATCTGTATCTTAAGTGGAGGACACTGTCTAATACTAATTTGCTGTAGGTTGGAGATATTCAGCAAAAGTGCTGTTCTTTGAAAAGCATTAAACAATAAAATTTCATAATTTCATGACGTTTGATGGTCAGTTTGAGTTTCAGTTATCTTAAAATCTGATAAACCTCTTTAAATTTTCCTTAGAGGGTGACATTTACATCTTCCCATCTTTTGTTGGACCATTTCTGTAATTACTTATATAGAGATACTAAATGACTTTAATATTCACAGGGTTGATTTGCTGATATATATGGAGTTTATAATCAAAATCCCAGCCCTGAGTGTTCTTACAGATATCAGTGTCCCATTTTCTCTCAAATTAGCAATGTCACGCAAGTTTTGAGAGGCTGTAATTACAACCTCAACAGAGCAGAAAAGCCCCAGCCTCATCTGCTCAAAAATGAATCTTCCCTTGGTTTTAACACTGGAGATTTTTTTCCCTCTTGCATCTGAGTGTTGTGACTGTGATCCAAATTATGCCTTTTTTTGGACACAGGGATGCCATGGGGTTTTTATGTGCAGATGTCAATATGGCAGAATTTGACCAGCTTGACTTTAATCTGCCCTGATTTGTCACACAGTTCTGCCAATTGAGTTCCTTAGATGGTATGGAAAATTGGTGCTGTTTTTCTCCAGAATGCCTGTTCACACACTAGCACAGTCAAGTGTGCACTAAATGAAAAGCACAATAGCTCAGTGGGTTTGCCACAGCCAGCAGGGTTAGTGCCCCCAGTTACTGGGTTAGCTGAGCTGTTTCAGGGAAATTAGGCTGTATGGCAAAATTATGTACCTCGATGTGTTCCTCTGCTGTGCTACCTGAGCAGCTCATGGTGCTTAGTGTTAAAAACAAATGTGTGAAATAAGGCAATATTAGCTTCCATTTTCTAGGAAACATCACAAAAAGAGACAAGGGCAGATTTAAAGATAACTCAAGATGTTAAAAAAACACAGAGAAATAGGTAGTAACTATGAATTTATAAGCCTTCTTTCCTGACTTTTCCCCTTTCCTCTTCTCAGGACTCAAGTGACCTTATTAGATGGGTATGTAAATATTCCAGGCAACACAAGCTTTATATCTTTTCCTATTTAAATATTTTTTCAATCAGTTTTTAAGTGATATTAGCAAGCAGTAGCCCTTATGCCCAAAGAAGCCCCTCAGTCACTGTATGATGTTACTGTTGGGAGAGCTGAGCAGAAGCTCTGTGACAGGCTCTGTGAAGAAAGAGGCATTTCTACAGAGACCAGCAAGGCTAAAATCCATTCAATATTCTGTTTGATGAGCAGCTCAGTCCAAAACCTTGGCAAGCTTCCACATGTTTGAAAAGAAAGGATAAATGTGTGGAAAGCCTTTGCCATGCAGGAATCCAAATGGGCTGGCATTGTCATGATGAACACCGAGGTACAAGTCAAAGGGGTTGTTCCAGTGCACATGAGATCTTTAGGGGTGGCTGTCACCCCAACTTATGCAGGTTTTATGGTGACAAAGTCTCTGAGGCTAATGAGCTTGCTTGAGGCTGGTTACTTAAGGTACTTGAAATTTATGCCTGCACATATCATGCAGGGCAGGTTGAATTAATACTTATCCAGAACACATAGAAAATTAAGTCTTCTAAGTGCCAAATATTGCTATATTTGAAATTGTTTTTATCTGATAAAGAACAGCTTTGTTCTTATTGGTATCAGAAGGAGAAGCCTGTATATTTGTTATCTTTCAGTTGCCTTAGAATGTATATGTGTTTTAAAGAGGGACAGAAGCAAAGACAGAGATTGATCCAAAAGAATTGAGCAGGATCCTGACATGACTTCATATAACTCTCTGTGAGCAAATATTAATTGTGTGACAGGGAGGGTTCTGCCCTTGCCAGCCTTCAAATAAACAACCCCTTTTTTTACTGTTTTGATTCTGCCAAGTGCAGGAGGTTTACTAAGCTTGTATTAGACGGCTTTGACAGAGTACAAAACTAATTTAAACCTCCTGGACACTTGATAAAGAAACATGTATTAAAAATGCCATAAAAAGTATGGCAAAGCTGAAAGTAAAGACTGTGCCAGCCAGTCTCAAAAGGAGTATTTCTACCCATGAGATCATGTTATCCCATTCAGAGCAGGGAACAGAGGGAAAGTTGAGGAATTCAAATCCTTTTGAACATGATACTGTAGCTGCAACAGCAGGGGTGGATTTATGGATTTGTACAGTGGTTAACACACTTTTGAATTTACCAATGTTATGTCTTGTGCATTAGGTCAAGATGCCCAGAACAGAACCATCTGGTTATATCAGGCAGTTATTAAAATGCAGCATAAATCCATTTTAGCCATCACAGGGAGAATCCTTTGCCACTAACAGCAAATGTTGAGTTAAAGTCAGGTGCTTCCAGACTGAAAACTTCTCTAAGACTGAAGGAAAACAGGTATGGCAAAAAGGAGAATAATCACAGGCTGGGTGAGAGCATGAGCCCAGCTGGGATATGCTGTCCTCCAAGGCTGGTATCAATTCAGTAGGCCACTGAACAGCTCTGAAAACACAGGAGGAACCAGCTTTCACAAAGCAGTTGCAGGGGTTAGAGAGGGCAAAAATGACCTTTTAGGCAGCTGCAGCCAGCTACCCTAGGATCTTCTAAACACTGCATACATGTGAGGTGTTGGCAGTAACTTTTGAGTCTATACAGTGGTCCAAGACCACTAAACACATAATTTACATGAGCATCATCTCTTTTTCCTCTTCTTCAATCTCTCTTTTAACATATATTCTCATCTCAATATGCAGAATATGCCAGTTTAAGAGGAGAAATGGGAAGAATTCTTCCAAAGGAAGAGGAATAAATGGGTGTGAAGTGGGTAACAGTGTGATTTTCAGGGAGGATCAGGGATGGGATGAGCAGGATGAATGCATGTAGCTGCATTAATTCTGCAGCCAACTAACTCAATCCCCATCCTGCAACTAAGAAAAACCTACTTGCCAAAAGGGAAATAGTTCAGTACATTGAACTGCCTACTGAGGAAGCTAATGGAGCATTTTATGGATGAAAAAAGAGTGCAGGAAGCTCAGCTCAATAAAGATGGGTTGAAATCTAGAAGGGAAATCAGTGAAAATATGCAATAATAGGACTGACTATTATACAACAGTCCATTTGTGCAGATTTGGGTGGAGAAAATAATATTATGTTGTTTCTTGAGCATGTGACCCCTCACCTAGTGACTATACTACAATACTAACACTAACTAACATGACCAATATTAGTTTTACAGTTGAATATGCTGCCTTTTTTTTTTTTAAGGTAGAGCCATGATTTTTCTGAATATATTTCTGTGTGGGGAATTTTTAAGTCTAATATTATTTTTCCATGGGGATGGAAGCATGCCCATATGTACCTCACAACATCTTCACATGCTCCACTGCAGATAAAAGAAACTATTTCAGAAGATGCTGCTGCTTTAAGGATTGACTTGTCACCTGTTAAAATTATATCTGTCAGAGGGCTGAGATTTAGAGAGATTTTGGACTGCAAACACATGGATTGCCACTTATGTGTTGGTCTGGAAGATTTTATCATGTTCTACATTCCTGGCATCAATTTAGCCAATTCTCAAATTCTATATCACACTTTTTTGTAAGATTATTTTTATAAAGAAGGTTAAGGTAATTTACTCACCATGTTTATTATATATAAAGTTGTTGAAATAATGAGGGTAATAAAATTGAGTTTAGCATTGTTTTATTGGTTTGAAGGTTACATTCATAAGCTTTGTTTGTTTTAATAAGTTTATTGTACAGTCTTAGGCATATGTTATTATGCAGGGATGGATATGCTTTGAATATTTTTGTAATTGTGGGTAGTATAAAAGTCATTTTCTGTTAGATTGCACAAATCCATTACATTAGTAGAAAGATACATTATTGTAATAGGATTAATGTGCAACACATAAACATGATCAGTAATATTCTTTTTGATAAATTATCTCATTTTAATGACTTGGAATGTAGAGAGATTTCAGGATAGTTCCATCTTTGATTTGCATAATTGTATTACAGACAGACAAATTGCATTATATTCTTCATTAACAATAGATGGCTTGTATAACTATTGTATTTTTGAAGGCACTGCTTTTATGTTCATCCTGTAATTCGTCATTTTATGACACCACTGTTTAGCTTAGTTTGGAGAGAATAGAAACTAAAAGATTATTTGATTTTAGCTGAGTGCAGTAATATCTTTGCGTTCAACAGTAATGCAGTGAGCTATTGTTTGTTTTAACAAATTATCATCCACAGCTAAAGTTAGCTAAAAAATATTCTTCTCATTTGTGGCAGATCCCACATTCATGGCATTTCACAGCAAAGTGTCAGCACTTGGAAATGAACTTCAGTGTAAAAACACAACATAAAATTAAATTAAATCCATCAGAATGTTTTCTCCTTCTCTGCTTGTGCTCACTCTCCCTCTTTTTCTCCTTTGCATATGCACACACACACACACAGACATGTGGTCTGTCTTGTTCTCACTGAGTTCCTCATAATTCCATGGGCTAAATACACCTGTATCATGAAATGTATAATTAATTTTTTCAATGGCAAATCCTTCTCTTTTAAGATCTTGAGTTTTCTCCACGGAAAGCGAAAAACTCTCAAAGATGTTTTAGGATAAAGCAAATTATTTTTTAAATTTTTCTCTAACCAAACCTTCTTCAATCACTTTTGACTGCTAAGAACTCCAGTAAATTAAAAGTTAGTAGCTTGAGACAGGTCTGCACTCCTACCATATCAAAATTAGCTTCTTATTTTAGAAAATCTAAGAGTTTTAGTTCCTTATTTTAGAAAATCTAAGAGTTGCACCCAATTCGGGCATCTTGAGCACTGCGATTCTTGAAAAAGAAATTAGCTTTACAAAGAAAATATTATGGCCAAATGACAAATAGAAACATATAATTGATAATGAAACACAGAACTTTGGTTTTCTATCTAAATGCAAGCCAGAATTTGGGCCTAGCTCACTGAAGTTTACTATGTTATACAAACTTTTAAAAATCTGAGCCAATATTCTTGTAATTTGATCCTAAATTTAGGCTGTTAATTTACATTCCAATATTATAAGAGCATATTTATTATTGCATGAAATGGGTAGTTCTATCAGTGGTGTTGTAACAAGTCTCAAATGAAAGCCTGATACTATAAATCAACTGGAGGTGCACTTGTAAGTCTTAGGAGTCCAGGATTTCACCCTTGTCACCCACCTGCTGACACCCACCTCAGCTGTGGCCTTCCTAATAATGTGGGGGATTTTTAATACATTAACCATTGAAAATAAACTTTATAGCAGGGAAAAAGAGAAGGTGTCTGGACCAAAAGTACATATTCCTTCAGCAACTTGAGTACATGATTACAACAGTTTTAAGGCTTATATCTTTTTATGTTTTATAAATATTTTGTCGAAATGAGTCAAAATAAAAAATCCTTATCTTAGATTTTTTAATTGTTCCAGAGAGGAAATATATAATCAGTTGCTGAAACACAAATTCACACAATTTTTTTAGAACACGCTACATCTTCTATAGAATAAAAAGGATAAACTGGTGCAACAGGGTAGAAATATATTGCTGGGTTTATTCATGGTGAAATGAAGAAAACTCTGGACTCCTCTTGAACTTATCTGGACTAGATTTTTTAAGCTTATTCCTTTTCATTTTCTCAAAATGTCATTCATAGAAGCTGTATCTGCCCACCCTTACTCTGAAAATGTTATTGGGTATTTTTCCAAAAGGCAGAAGGCCAATATTTCACTATCTGTTATCTTGGAATCTCTTTGCATGTCTCTACTTTGGCTTGGCAAAACCTTGGTGCTCCAGTAAGAGAGGATAAACATGAACTGCACCATCATGTGGCTTCCATGGTACTGAGAATTAGGAGTTAATGAACTCTGCATATGCAAAAAGAGTTTCTGGAATGCATCAGATTCAGAGACTTCTTGCAGAAAACACCCAAACACAAAATAGAAGTACATTTACTAGCAATTTATGACCAACCAATGACCAAGCAGTGTGAACACTTACATGAGCTCTGTCAAAAGTAATTTTCAAGTATTTTTCAGCACTGATATGTACAGCCCACCCAGTACCATACATTGCTGATGTGTCAATCTGAGAGGGTTTTATTCCTCCTGACACCTTGGATCAAACACAGAGACACACTGTTTTTTTCCCAGTTCCCCTTTTTTGTGTGTTTTTTAAATGTTCACATTGCACAGCAATTGAGACCTAGGATCATACATATTGAACACTCTAAAGGACTCCAGGAAATGTATTTTTGCTGCTTATACTAAATAGCCAGAAGTCTCACAAAACAAGTAATGTGAAAAATGAGCTTATGCTGTTATTTACCATCACAATAACTCCTCTAATCAAATGTACACAGGCCACACTATCTCAAAAGCACAATTCTATAGGTTATTTAAGTAGGGCAAAACAATCACACCCTCATCAGTTGCATTTACCATGGCTCACTGTCACATATGCCCTACCAAATTATCTATCTGTGTTCTCCAGATGGAAAGCCAGAGCACTCTGAATGAAGTTTCACCCACCACAACTGGTCCATGTGGCCATATCTCACATGGGACAAACTGGGCTTGGAAAGGAGTCTGGGGAGGCTTGATCCAGGCTGCTACTGACTCGTCCTCTGGTGCAAGACAAGCACATTCTGCTTTTATGTCTGCTTATGTTGTTCATTCTCTCCATTAAGATGCCCTAGAGAAGGTTTTCCTTCCTGTATGATTTAGCCATGGATATTAGAAAGACAAACAGGGAGAAATATTTTAGGATGTGTATTTACTCTTCTATTAGTTGCCTTCCATTTTCTAACTCTTATTAATAAATAGGAAGGGGTTCCCTCAGACAGTACATACTACAACATCAGTGTTTTTAACTCTTGGAGGTTTTCCTAGTCCACCAAAATAATTATAAGTATCAACAGAAATAAAAGCTGTCACACGTAAAAATACATCAAACTAGAAGAAAATAAGACCCTAAACAAACAAGCATCACCTTTTTTAAAAACATTTTTCCCCTAAAATCATTCTTCTCTCTTTTCTCCCCCTTTAAGAGATTCCTTTGAATAGAAAAACAGGATGCATATGCTGTATTGTCCGTATGGAAACTAAACATAACCCTCTTCAGGAATTAATAAGATTAAGTTACACTTCAGTGGGAAATCAGTGTACATAAATTAATGAAAATTTCGTGTGGATGGTGGCAAAGAAAGCTACTCACTGTGCCAGTGAACTGATGCAAACTGACATTTTTTGATGAGAATTACTGAAGAAGAATTAATAGGAGCTATCTACTGCCTGTGACAGGATATAGGCAACTTCAAGTGTCCCCTCTGAGTCAATGTTTTCTATCATGTCCATAAATGAACCAGTGGGTATGTTCTCATGCTTTCTGCCTCAGACACAAGATAAGGGTTTTTTCAGATGTAAAATAATCTTTCAGGCAATTACATCCGTGTTTGCTTAAAGGTGTGTGCTTAAATGCTTCTCTGATACTTGGCATCAAAAATTGACCAACACCTGCTATTGTCTTACATGCCCTTCACTGCAGGAGAGCACCAGCTCCTGTCAAGTCACCAGTCATTAGGAATTCTCTTCTCCTTGGAATTCTTATCAGTGGCTCTATCTCTCATTCCCTTTCAGAGCTGTGAAGGTCACAACAGACTAATGTTTGTGTCTTCTGGGCCCTACACATTCTCTCATTTCAGGCTCACGATCAACCAGAATATATATGGAAATTCATCTAATCCTATTACTGTGAGGTTACTGAATTCTTTCTGAACACCAACCTTTGATTTTGATATTGATAGCAAGGATCCTTTTGAGGCACATTTTAAAAGTTTGTTCTTGGAGAACAGGCTTGACCTTGAAAAATCTTTTTTTCCCCCCCAAAGAGAGATGTCCCAAGGCAGTATTGGACACCTCCTCTGTAGGTCATCACTCACAAATCACATTTCCTTCTCTTTCATCTTCTACCTGTTATTTTTGTTTGCCATTGAAGTGTGATTTTAAGTATTCTTTGAATACAAGCTATATCTGTATCTTGGCATCTTAAGTTAAATACTCTTCTAATTAGATTTATACTTTCAGAAATCCAGGAAGGAAAGTGTATTTGTGTTTTCTGCAAGATATCAAATTTATTAATATGTTGTCTATCACACTTCACAGTATTAAAGAAGATATCTTCCAATATTACCATAGGGATCCTATTTATTTATTAAAGCTTCCTTGCTCTTAGAAAGTAGTTTCTAGCATTTCCATGTGCTTATTTTTATTCTATTGTCCCTGGTTATGTTGTGGCAAGGATCACTAGCTACTAATTTATTTTGATTGTTAAAGTTAACCCAATAAGGTTTGATCAAATAAGCATAATACTTTTAAGGTTTTCAAGCCTGAAATTATATTTGGTACTTCAACATTTACTGTAGTTGTTGAAGTTCTCAATGCTTTTGAAAATCTCCTTGTGGTGTGCAACTGTTATGTGGAATTTAAATACCTCACCACCAAGTGCTGTGTTTTGTACACTAGAGAAGGATCTTAAAGATACAAAAATATATCACTGCCCTCCTATTCTTTGCCCCACGGTGCCCTACAAAGTGTCCAGTCACTTTAGGCAAATGGAATGATGACTGTTAAAAGACTTAAGTGCATTTAAAATTCCATGCTGAAAAAATAATTGTTTATAACTGTGGGAAACAGGAAGAACTTTGGCTGTTCCCTTCAAAAGTTGTGTTACACACAGAGATCAAAATAAAAGGAAACCTCTGAAATGCTTAGGTAGTGGCATCCTACAGGGAATAAATATAACCACAGGAACAATAGGTATTTTTTCAGAGCTCCCATTGGAACTAATACTTAGCTCCAGATCAAACACAGAGGCTATTCTGGGATCTGAAGATGGGCTTCCCAAAAAGCCCAAATGCTCACAGTATTCATGTTTCCCTTTTAACCACCAAAATAAACACTCCATAGACTTATAAGCGATGGGTTTATTTCATATAACAGTAAATGGCCTTCTAGGGTCAATATATTAGTTTTTCTCTAGATATACAGTTTCAATAGCAAGCGATGCATGAAGTCTGTTAAGCCTTTTGAATTGTCTATCAGTTCTGGGAATTATAGATTTTAACCCATATAGATACTTGGTTCAACCACAAAATGAAAAATCATTAAGAAAAAAGCGTTGTATATTATTACTCCAATATGCACTTGTGATTTAGAACTGGCATTTCAATACACAAACAAAATTCCTAGAATCATCTGGCTAAATGCAAATGGTTCTTTAAATACTTTAAATGATAGAACAAGAGAAAGCTCATCAGAATTTACTACTCATCCAAGTGTATACAGCTTTTTCTATTACACATACATAAACACCCTTTGTACTTCTACAGTTGATTGAATCAAAACATGAGAAGATCTGAAAGCACTTTTCTTGTTTTCTTAAAGTTCTACCACTACTGTAATATGTTCTCTGGTACTGCACAGGCCATACTCTGTAAATAAATGTGTGTTTCATTTTCAAATGGAATCTCATTAATCAAACCACAGTAATAGTAGAGTATTTAAAACACATTTCTCTAAAAAGGGGGTAGAACATGCCAGCAAACTACTGATACAGTCATGTTGCACAATGATTTAAACCATCTGAGGAGACAGACTTCTGCCTTCGGATTCCATGACAATCTGGGCTTGAACTTCTTCCCTCTCTATAGGCTCCCAAAACAACCCTAATGCTGTAATGAACTTTGAATCTTGCTGGATTTAAAGGTCTAATTCCTCTCCTCATTTCATTCACAGGGAAATTCAAGAGAGAAGTAGGTTATTACAGAAGTGCCAAATCTGTGAATCATGCCAAAGGCATACAGGTGACAGTGGGCTACCTTTAATACCAATATCTTCAGGTATATATAAGTCTGTTATATATATCTGCATATACATATAAATATGGCTACTGTGACTACATACAGCTTTTCACCTGGAATTGGAAAAGTACTTTATGAATGAAGAAATAGAAATACCGGTAAGAGAGTGAGATTGAAATGTCATCCAATTGCTGAGCTGAGAACAAAGAGAAAATATCCAGTGTCCAAAACCTCTGCCCCTGCCTTCAGAGAATAACAATGGGGAGCCAGTGGCCTGGTCCCCAGATGTTTCCTCAGATGAATGTACTGCAACAGCAGCACTAAATATTTCCTCGATAAAAACGGGTTGTATGTGGTTTTCAGATAAAGTGTGGGTAGCCAGAGCTCAGCTCCACAATGACAGTCCTGCTTCCCAGGAATACCTATGGATTCATTGTTTAGAACCACAGAATAGAATCAAAAAGTCTTTTAGGCTGGAAAAAACCTTTAAGATGACTGAGTCCAACCATTACCCCAGCACTAACAAGTCCACCACTATGGACAGAAACCCACACTATCCATTAACACCAACTACCACTTGCTATCAGCTTCATATTTTGGTCCTTAATGTGCAAGGCTGAAGGTAGAGAGGAAAGGCTCAATAGGGAGAAGAATTACTTCCCTAAGAATCTCTGAGGATTTCAGGCAGAACAATAAAAAACTAAATTAACTTATTCATTTTTATCACCTGATGAGCATAATTAGCAAACAGCGCATAATGACAGCAAATAATGGCTCTCTTTTCTCCCTATTAAGATAGCTTAATGACTGTATTTCCCACTGTCTTAAAGCTGTATTTACCAGCTGTACTCACCTGAAAAATGTTTTGTCTGTCAATATTGAAGTTAACAAAATGCTTAACTACAGCACGTAATGATGCTGACACAAAACAGCATTTGAACTGAACATGGAGGCTCTTGCAGCTCTCACTGTGCTGAATCCTCTGCAACAGAAACTCAGAGTAGAAACACGACACGGCAAAATTTAATCTTTCACTTCATCTTCCCCAGATGAAGACTAATAAGCAACCTTCATTTGTGATGTGCTTCTTTCCTTTATGAGTTTCACTGTCCATGTATGAATCCCAGAACAGCCATCCAGAGAAACACAATGGTAGAACTGCATTTTAATGTCAGAACTTTAATCTACAGCTGCAGGATGCAGGTACCCTTTGGTAGGACTGAGCCATCCCTTTGGGTTTCAGGGTAGGGATTAAGGTTATCGAGCCGGCTCGCTCTGTACTCACACTGAGAGACCTTGCAATTAAGCCTTGGGAAATGGCTTTGCTGAATTTTCTAGTGTTGAAATCAGCTTTTTGCAACACGAACAAGATGCAAAATGTCTTGTCCAATGACAGAGTTTTCATGCTGTATCTTCAGTAACAAGTGACAGTGATTGCATTGGCAGCTATTGCTATCTACTGCCAGACAGAACAAATTCAAACTAATTTGGATGGACTATAAAATATCCCTCTCCTCAGGGCACAGCCTTGCAAGACCCCCAGAGACTGAACTCCCATTGATTTCCCTTGACTTAAAAGGCACAAATGATTCGCATGACCAGATCCAGAATGGATAAAGATGGAGAACAGCAGTGATACTGATATCATCCTAAAAGCCTCTCTGACCCTCACTGTACAAGCCATCCTTTGAGTCATCTGTCACAGCTGTATCTAACAGAAGTATTTACTTTCAAGGATCTTCCCAGCTTGTTCTATTTCACCTACTGATTCCAAGCCACAGCCTAAATGTCAACTTTTGTCTCTTCTGGAGATCTGTATTCCTTCAACATCTTGTTGTCACATGAAATGATCAGAAGGATGTCCTAGTTCCCCTTTTCTCTATGGACATTGCCCAACATGACAATCTCTAAGCAATACTCTGTGGCCAGTTGAAGTGAAAAATACACAAGAGAAAAACCTAAAGAAAGAAAAAGTACTATTCTTCTTTCTCAAATCAAAGTTTTATCTATCTGGGAAATAAAAATAGTATTACATCTGACACTTACTGATTATCTTTTGAGACTTAACATTGATTTTAACAACATATCAATGCTGTATTTTTTTCTATTTTATTTAATTCCCTGATAGCAGACCTTAAGAAAAACCCTGCAGCTTTACATAAAGACAGCATGTATCACTTTATCACCCAGATGATGACTATGTTCATAGTCTTTCTGAGACTTCTAAATTCTAGTTCATATTGCACACATTTGTATTTACCTGGGTGTATCATGAATATATTATTATACTGGTGGGTGTGTGGCTTTGCTGATGGAAGGTGCTTCTCTCATGCCTGGGGAAATATAGGAGAAAAAGATGTGTGCTAGATGCCAGTGTTGAAAAAAGTGAAAAAGTTTGGGATTTTTTTGTTGTTGCTGTGTTTGGTTGTGTTTTTTTTTTTTTTTTTTTTTTTTTTTTTTTTTTTTTTTTTTTTTTTTTTTTTTTTTTTTTTTTTTTTTTTTTGTTGTTGTTTTTTTTTGGGTTTTTTTTGTTTTTTATATGCAGAGAAAGGCAGAACTTTCACCAGTAATGCCTCCTCCAAAGTGGTTCACATGGACCCACAGGCTCACAGCTCCCCACATAATTCATGCAGTTACTAATTTGTTTCTTTATAAGAATCTATGATTGACTCAGTACAAACTCCTTCTACTTTTTCTGCTTTAATGTAGAGATCAGCAGAATTTACTCTTACTGTCTGTGATATTCTTTCATAGTTTTGTTTTACCTCATTCATCAAATCTCTGTGAGGTGTGAAATGCTGATGAGAAAAAACTTTCCAGCCACTCATGCTCATGTTGCAAATCAGGGCTCTGTATGATGGATTCAAACATTAAAAGAATAGACTTTGCCATACATGGCTCTTCTGCACAGCTACAAAAAACAGATTGACTTTTATTGGATATTTTTGGCTCTGTCCTCTCATTCCAGGGAACATGTGGCATTGATGTTCTCATTCTTTCTAACAAGATCCAGGTAAAGAATCTTATTTAGCAGCAGAGGATAATTCAGGGAAGAAGCTTGGAAGAGCTCAGTCCTTCAGCTACTAGATATTATGCCAACAAATAATCTGACAAGAAACCTTGTCAAAACAAAGCTCGTGCAGCTTGAAGGATCTATCTACAGTCATCCTTCTCATCTTTGTCATGGCTATTTCTAAATAGACTTTAGAACTAGGAGAAATACTCGTGGCTTCTGGACCAAGTTTTTCTGGGCACACTGGAAATCAGGAGCGTTGCAAGATTTGAAATGTACCTTGGGTACAAAGAAGAGACTGGAAGAATGAAGGAGAAGCCTGCATATGTAAATATACCACACAAACAAGTGCCTTCTAATACTATAAATGTTATATAATATGCTGGCACTTGTTCAAAACTTTGAGGCATTGGCATTATTTTAATCATTTTTTCCATTGAAGTAAAGAAACTGCATGTATAATTAAACAGTTGTATTGTATTGTAGAAATAACCATGTAATGACATAGTTAGAAATTCTTGGTTTTTCATGGTAATACCAAATATAATTACCATGTAATCTGCAGAAAGCAAACAAGGCTGTAATTATTCTATAATCCAATTAATTACAGGGTAGCAGATTGGTTATTTCTTCCCAATAAAGTATACATGCAAAGGAAATTAACTGGTAGAGAAAAAATATTTTTCCCTTGAAGAAGCTTATTTAATTATTGAAAAAGGTTTACCTCACCTAGCTGAAGACATGTCTCTGAGCAAACCTTGCAGTGCATATATAATCTGGCATTATTCCATCAGCAGAAATACCTTCTTTACTGTTTTCTTTCCTTTTAAGCTGCTAGAACAGTAACCCTTCCATTGCAGTAACACCATAGATTTGTATGATTCTATAGGATGATACTGAGTTAAAAGCATAAAAAATGGAAGTCTCATAAGTATTCCTAAAATAGGCATTATGTGCATTTGGAAACCTAGGCTTCCTCATGCCACCTCCTGCAGTTATAAGTATGACCTGACAGTGTCTGCTCCATCTTCTGCCCTGACAGCAATCAAATCATGTCCCTGGCTTGGGCTGAGACTGGCTCCTTTCATTTTAGGAAAATACCCACTAAAATGGCTAGAGAGTGCTTTTGGTTTTCCCACAACTGAAACAATTATTTATACCCCAAACAATTATTTATACCCCACAAAACAGTTTGAGGTCACACCATCCCCTAGACAGCAATGAAATATTTCTACAAACTGTATTTAGAGTATTTTGTGACCTCACCCGCATTCCCAGTTCTATAATTCCAGTTAGTTTAATCTTATGATTTTTAAAAAATAATCTTGTGAAGCATGCCACAGAAATCTGGCAGTAAATCAATGAAAGGCTGTGCTGCATGTGCAAAGGGAGAGCTGAATGCAGCAGCTCCAAACCACTCCTGCTGTAACTCTGAATGACTGTACAATCAAAACATCTCTCTCCAGCTTGAAGCTGCCTAAAGAGCTTGACTACTGTATAGTAAAAAAAAATATTGTGTTCCTTTATATATTATTTAAGGAAACCTTTGAAAAGGCTTATGATGCTGTGAGCTGTTTCTACCACTTTGCTTCTGCTCCAGGTATTTATTGTAGCCCACCAGCACTTTCAGGCTACCCCAGCCTTGTGATGACAAGGTCAGGTGCTCAGTCAGCAATGCTCCCCTTCTCTGGGCTGTGTAAGGGTGTGCATAAAGTAAAGACGAAGTCACCAAAACTCAAGATATTGTCCTCAAGTTCTTTCCTGCTCTATTCCTTTGGTTCAGAAGCTTAATTGCTACAACATTGGAGACATAGGTACACTTTGTCCCAACAGGGACACTCAACACCTGGGGACAGCCCTGGTCCCAGCAGCCCTCAGTCTGTAGGTGTGGACAAACATCCTTAGGTGCAGTTTTGTGCAGTCACACTCTGCTTCCTAGACAAGAAGCTGCAATTCTTGATTGGCACCATTAGACTGGCTGGTCACTAAAGAAGGATCCAAACTACTTTCATTCACCATGCAAGCAAAATCAGTCACAGAATTCAGTGGCCATTGGCCTTATAAATTACTGTAAAATTATTTACTAATAAGTTACAAATAAAAATTTTCCCTACTCCTGCCTGCCCAGCCTGCTCTCATCTCCTTTTTTTAACCTTGCACCACTCTAATCCTCAGCATTTAGTTGTTAATCCTTTTGAGAACAAGATGAAAAGTGGTGCAGTAAAGCAATGTTTGAGAGCATGCAAACAATTATACTTCTGCCCTTAGCAGGTGCTGTTTCTATTTCTGGAAATTGTTTAAAGCTCTTCAAATTATGAATAAATGGAGAGTACTCTTTCCTCATACACAACACCTTCTTAATGAACGATACATTCCACACTAAAGGAGTCCCGGGGATCAGGTTGTCACTTAGACAATTTGGGCTCTTCTTGTTAGATATTAAAAAAAGCTCAAGATAACTCTTCTATTTTTATGTAAATATAATTTTGAATGTGGGGAATGTTTTGTGCATATTCATTTTAGAGCATGAAACATATACACCACTTGAATGGATTAGGACAATAGAGTTCTGTCTCCTACAATATAAGTGTGAATTTCTGGGGAGGGGGATAGGAAGAAGCAAATTTCAAGGGTCACACATTGCTGTAATACTTTTTTCCTATTTGCCTCCCGAGAAAAGCTTAGAAGATTGAAGTGAGGGAAGGCTGTTACACAGCAGTAGTTCTAAAAGGGAAATGCTTACACCAGTGTATTAGACAGTCTGCCAAATTTACACTCACTTTTGCCCCAAGTTTTGAATTTATGGATATCCAGTTTTGGGTGAAGTACATTGGCCTGGATGTGTGGAATTGATTTTTTTTGTCCCTTGGTCACGTTTTTGTAAAAGTTGCAATCAGGGAATCACACCATTGCAGGATTAGAGGTAAGATCCATTCCTGCTTTAAGAACACAAGTTTTCTGATGAATGGCTTGTCAGAGTAGAGAAGGAATCTCTGCCTTTTACATGCTTCTATTTCCCTTTTCTCCTCAGGGAATTAAGCTTATGCAATCATGTCACGTCTGAATGTTCCTTCACCCTTTCATTTCACAAATGATTTTTCAGCCTACAAGGCAATGCCAGTCAAATTTGAAAGAAGGGTAAGTATTGAGTCCCAACAAAATTCCTACAATTTCTGTTCTATTAAATTTTAAATACAACAGCTGGGAAGGGTGAGAGATTGCACCAGTGCCCCTGTGGAAGGTAAGATACAGCTTGAACTTATTTTCTATTAGTCATGGGAGAAGCCATATGGGCAAGACACATTGTGAGTACCAGGGATGGAAAGCCATTGGATAGGTCTCACATCAGTGAGCAAAACTGCAGTGCACAGCCCCACAGGGAAGCAGGTTTCATTGATTCCACTTGCAGCACAACTTCCTGATCCCTGCTGTAGCAGGGTTTAGTCTGACATGACAATATGTGAAAAAATCCTCTTGGTATTATTGGAGCAAGGATGAACAAGGACTGATGCACTGAAAACTGTTAAATAACACTAAAATGACATCATGGTGACAAAATCAAACTCCATAGATTATGGCAATGACATGGAAATACATAAAACAATATCAGTATGCAGGGAAGGGCTTCAGTTTGATTCAATAAATCATTTTACTTCCTTGTTTAATACAGCACTACACTAGTATTTGGATCCATCCATCCATCTTTTAGCTCTGTGTCTGTGTTGCACTCTCCAGAGTATCCAGCAGCTTCACAAGCCTAGAGCCCCTGGCATTCCATAGCACCTTGCAGAACAGATGCTACTACCCCCATTTTACAGCTGCAGGACCAAGGCACACCAATCCCAGGCATTTGCCAGAATCCCTGACAGAGCAGCCAGCACCAATCCCAGCATCTGGAATCAGTTTGTTTGGGGTTTTTGTTCTTGAGTCTTCTTGTTGAGTATCTAGCATTGTCTCAGCACTTCCTACATTCAAATCACAGCTCAAGTTGACTCCTGCTACAGCTGTAAGGACTCAATATCCCTCTAAATTTGGCCACAGATTAACTGCACTGGGCAACCAGAACATGAGAAATTCATCCAGAAGGCCCAGCTGTACCAGGTCTGAGCATCTGCCCAGTTTTATAAGGCAACAGAGATGGAATCCAGCTCACTTCACCGCAGGATGTGGCTTTTTCTACTTTTGCCCCCTTGCCTCTGTCATTTGCCTTCCATCATTGGAAAAAAAAAATGGGGTGAGGTTCTGCACAGTGAAGAATTTCATGGATTGCAGTGTACTAACTTACTCCCAGGGCTTGGAACAGTGAATAAACCAGGGTTCTGCTGAAGGATGGTGAAAATTGCCTCATCTGAAATATTTTAAGGACACATCACAATTTGGATACATGAAGCTGCATGTTACTGCACATATGTATTTCTTAAGGATGTTAAATCTGATTTGCTTTGCCACTGAAAACAAATATTCATGTTTAGCATAAAATAATGATTTCTAAACACTGTGCAACAAACCCCCAAAATCTTGATGACAGGAGCACTTATTAATCTGCTAATTGAATAATGTGAATTAGTGAGAATGGTATTCCACTGCACAGTGTCTGCTCATGTGATTAAAGACTTTGTAGTGCAGACAGCCCTATTAATACCATATAGACAGAACAAACCCTGAGTTTTTTATTACTAAAATTCCTTTTCTCAATATAGTTTCTGGGTAGAACTCAGAATAAAAAAAAATAAATTATCTCTTCCTCTATCTTTCTCCACACTTTCATCATATAAAATCACATTGACCCCACCCAAGGTCAGCAGGAGGGTTCAGACAATAGGTATTTTGCTTTTTTCCTCCAACTGTTGACAACTAGGGACTTTAAAAGCTTCCTAAAGTGATTGCATGGACATTGGTCAGCCAAGACAAGCACTGAACTCTGCAGGAAAATGTGGAGGATTGGGAGCTCATTCCTTTGCTCATTTGGAATGAAATCCTGCTGAGGATACAGTTCAGGGAAAATTGGTTAGAATATTGTTAGGACTCACTGAACTCAGTGCTTAGCATGTGCTAATGTGCTTTGATAAATTAACTTCTGAGTAGCAGTACTGGGCTCAAACTACAGCCTGAAATATCCCTCAGCCTGACAAAGTCACAATCCTCTGAACCTCTTGTTCCCTAAATGTCATGGTTTTGAATCTTAGGGGAATGAAAATAATATTCTCACCAGATCTGACATCCTAATAAAATATCAACTATGTGAGTTTTGTTCTTCTGGCTGTGGCTTGGATACTCATTTTCTGTTGTCACTGAGGACTTTTGTAGAGAAGCCAAGTTAAAGATATATTTTGGATTCAGTGAAGTCTTAATTCAAATGGCATCTGCATGTGCATAACTTTCAATTTTTTGAACAGCATTTGTTTTTGTCATGTGGGAGCACGTGTGCACACTGCTCCAAGGACAAAGCAAGAGAAAAATTGGCTCAATACTGTTGAATTATTCTGAATCTAAATGAATGTTAAAACACATTCCTATGTCATGCACATATAGTGCTTGTCCAGACTTTCAGAAAAGGAATAAGGAAAGGGAAGATAAAAAATATGAATAGAAGGATGTAATAATAAAGCCTAAGCAAGAGAAAGAAAACAACTTTCTGCAAGTGGCTCCTTCAAAGCCATTATAGCCCTTTTTGCCCATGCATCCTATCAGAGATTCTTAATTGATGGTTTATTGACAGCACAAGCAGTAATGGCTCCTTTGGAGCTGTTACACTCAGTGCTGTTAGTGTCTGTTTAAGGAACTTTAATCTGCCAATTATTGACATGACAGAAAGTAATGACTCCTTGGAAACCATTATGTTCTATTGTGCCAGGGCAAGTTTTTCAGCCTACATAAAGCAGTACTCTGGGCAGCTCTGTGCTTTAATGAGGGGTAAGAGTGCTGTAGATAGCACTAAGAAATACTGCACCACTGCAGCACCAGAACTTTGAAATCAATAATATAGACAGCAAAATATCCACCAGTGGATTGCAATAATTCATGTTCTGTCCATTTTCATCTGCCTGTGTAATGAAAACAAAATAATAACTCCAAAGGAAAGATCAGTGTGTATTAGATTCATATCAAATGTGGAATCCATTAAAAAAAAAATCTCAGTCTAATATCTTTTTCTTTGTTTGAGATGTAAGCCCTTCATCTCTAAAGCTCCTGGGCAAGCACAGTGACACTTAAAATGCCCATCACTTCTCACAATGAGATCTAGAATAGCTGCTTACCAGCACCACAGCACGAGTGAGTGCCTGGGGTTGAGACTTAGATTCAGAAGAGCAATTTCAACACCATTTCTGTGATGCCAGTGCCAGCATTCAGGTAGAAGGCCAAGCACACACTTATGGAGCTCTTTCCCCATAGCTATTACCTCCTACTGCACTATTGTTTGGCCAGCCCAGCTGTGCCTGTGTCAGGAGATTTTGCCAGCACATTTATATTGGCCACAAACTGCACATTGCAGAGCCCTTCAACGACCTAGTGAAGATTTGTGCCCCTGCAGCATGGTCCCACCATCCTTCCCCAAGCCTTGCATTCCCTTGTGACAGCTCCAAAGACCATGCATCTGACTGTGAGCAAAAAATTATCATTTTGGGGGCAGGGTGTGTGCATGTGTGTGTGTGAGATTTCTTTCGTGCTGGATCAGCTCACTGGTGCAGCCAACTGCACAGCTGTGCCCAGTTAAAGCTAGCACAGGGAAGGAGAGGGAACACACAGCAGGACCCTGGGCTTGCTTTGGCTTAAACTGCTTCACAAACCACACTCTTTGAGTGGTATATCCAGTGATATCTCATCCAGCATAAAGATCACTGGTACAAAGTCATCAGAAGTGACAGCTTTGGTCAAACAGAGAAAGTCTATCCAGGTTTTGGTGTTTTGCATCATTCCATCACAAAATGTTTGATCCAGTACTAGAAAGCAAATTTATTATATCATTGAAATGTGGCCTCAGGCTGTACCCCAAACTAGTTCCAGTTTGAAGAGGCAACTAAAAAAAGGGTGGAAGAAAGGATGCATTATCTACCCACTTTCAGTGGAAGATGTAAGTTCAAGTGACCTGACCAAAACTGCACATCAAGTCTATGGCCGAGTGGGGAATTTAATCTGGATTTTCCAAATCTCACTTTGATGTCTTAACCATAAAACCCTTCCTCGCTCTTATGCATATTCTTTTAATTCCAGAGACAGCAAACTACAAGGCAAGATTTTCCGAAAACAAGCCCTATCCTTTTGAAGTGCCACAAAACACGTTTGAAAATCTGACCTACAAATGCTTAAGTGGAAAGTGAAAAATCTATCTCAATTTACATATGCAGTGCATTGGGAAAATCAACACAGAACAGTTGCTTTAATGATTCGCTGCTTAGGTAAACTTTGAAGATGACCAAATTTTGAAAGTCATAGAGCAAAGACAGGCCAAATAATGAATATTCTGCTCTCTTCCATTTCTTGTCAAATATGGTTAAATTGAACATCCAATACCTAATACCTGAGTGTTGAAAGAGTGGCAGAGTTTCCTGGGTTTCAAAGTATTTCCTTTTCTTATATTGAGGAAAATTAAGTGTAATTGTGATGTAAAATTTTCTTTTCTGATACAAGTATCTATTGGCAAAACTACCATTTTGTACAAAATAAGGCTATTCTAATGAATCTATTCAATCTAATCTTCATAATCATGGTATTTCCAAGGAAGAAAATTAATTGGATGAAGTTAAATATCCCCTTTTCATGTCAACAAAATTGGTTTTTCTAGGGATTAAAGGATTAACGTGGTGTTAAATCCCTAAAGAGGTTAAAATACTTTATTATTCATTACAAAACACAAAGATTGGACTGTTATTTTGTTCTTATGTCACTGTTTGTCATTTCATTGGAAGAATAAAAAAGGACAGGAAAACACTAATGATTTAAAAATCCAACTCATACATATTTTTAAAAGAATGTTGAAATCAGTAAACCTTTTAAAAATCACAGATTATCAATCTATTTAACAATAAATATCTGTAGAGATGTTGGATTATATTTGGTGTATCTGTAGATGAGGAACAGGAGATAATACAGAATGAAGTTGAAGTTCTTCATTGATATGTTAGAATTTCAGGTGTCTCTACAAGTACTCCCAAATTAATCTTTTCTTTAAGTTATCTTTCTTAAAGCTTTAGAATGAAGAAAATGGTCCATTAACTCTGTATTTAGCAGGAATCCTGACTGAGGGCAAAGTTCTTTAAGTAGAAGAATTAATCCTCACAAAACCTTCCTTCATCATTCTGGAACTGATCTTATTAAAGTCAGTGAGAGTCTTTCCAGTACCTTCAGTGAGAAATGGAACAAGTCCTAGGAACTCTGCTTGGTCAACATCATTAAAACCTACATTTTTCTAATCTGTTACAGAAGCAAAACTTTGCACTAAGCTGTTGTTTTGTTTGACATCCTTTATTAAATTTAAATAGATGAAATACTGCTAGTGTTAACAGCTTCTTTTAATGTCCTTTTGCCACTCCTACTTTGGCCAAGTGAATAGCTCAGTTTAACAGTGCCAAAAGTGAGATCAGTGTATGGATTTCCTGGTGGAATTCAAAGATGAAATCCTCAGGACTGTGAAATGGAAATGTGGCTTTAAAACTCTGAGATTCATGGTGTCCTGTCACAGCCAGCAGTATTAGTCAGTGGGCCAGGCATATCTGTAGAAAGCTTTGCATTTTCTAAGTACTCCTAGTGCATGAATAGATTCCCCAGACACGAACCACCTGCCACTAACCTCACCCCAAAAAACAAAGTTCAAAATGTCTGTTTCCACCATCTCAACACATATCATGGGAGAAGTTTGCAGTTTGGAAGCTGCTTCACAAAAACTTCACTGGCACAAGTGAAGTGTCACTTGTGACACTAACTAGCAGCATCTGGAAGGATTCTCTTCAATCCAGTCTGCCAATTATCAGTGATCCACACTGCAGGGAGAGAAGGTGCATGTTTGTGGGCATACCTGCTGAAACACAACACAGAGGCAGCTCTGTCTTCCCATTCTTTCTTAGCTGGGGAAGGTCTGGAGAAGGACATTGAAGAATGCCTTCATGGGAAAAGTGGAAAAAACCTAAACAGGCTGATATTTGTTATCTGTTGCACTGAGGCTTTGGCTTAATGTTCCTGCTCTAACAAGACACAGGGCTCGAATCCTTGGTGCCAATACACCACTCTTGACAAAAAGTGCTTTACAGCAGTTCTTCAGCTTCTGTGGATTTGCCCCAGCATCTGATCTGAATTGCATGATACAGACTGTGAGCCCCCAATGTTTTACTGCTCACAGTGGCCCAGCCAAGCTGTAAGTGCAAGCCAAAATGTGCCAAAAGTCGGTTGCATAATGGGCATTTTAGACAACAATTAACACTAACTCCAGGGGTACAGGATGGGGGGAAGAGAATGTCTTCAAAGATTCAGAGGAAATGGAGAATCAGAGACACATGGGAAGGTTGTTCCAGATGGCAAGAGCTGCAGAGTAACTTGCTTAGAGGTGCTCAGTCTCTAACTGAATGCCCTGTGGTTAAATCTCCATCAGTATTTTGGATGCAAAACCAAAAACTTACATTATGGTTTCCTCCCAGACCTTGCTGTTGGTGTGAAACTATCCCAGTCCCATTTCCTCAGCTGATGTCACTTTGATTAAAGCAGTAAATTCTTATATCTCCCACTGCTCAAGCTTTTTTCTAACCTCAGTGTCCAACTCAGGCAGCCTCATGCTGCCACCTCCTCTACAGAGGTTTTAGTTCAGGCTTCAGCTAGAGAAAAAGGAATGTCAAAGTACAGATAACTGAGAAATGTAGTGCCAAAATATCACAAGAAAGCTCACCTTGGAGCATTTCCAAGCTGAACCGGAACAGGAAATTCTAAAAGCATCATAATAGATATTTTCTTGGTATCTCCTGCCAAATTCTGGAAGTCCAGTAAATAGGAATAAATTGACAAACTGAGAGTTTATCCACTGAATGCAAGCTTTGACCCATATTAGTTGCACCCATCTTTAGTCAAAACTCAGCTCCACAAAACCCCTGGGGTATCTTCTAGTCCATCTGCTTTGATGTCTGTATAAGGAAGATTTATATTTGGAGCATCTCACATGGTTCAATTTTCAGCATTGAAAACCAACATCTTTTCCTAATTCACACCTCATTTATTATAATAACGTCTATATGATATATTATATGTAAAATGTACATATTATTATAAAATATACTATATTAATAAGGAAATCTTCTGCACTCCTACTCCACTGCTGAGTAAAGTCTTTTCCACATCTTTCCCAGCAACAAACACTGTCTTTATAGCTTTGTTTCAGGAGACTGATAGCTAAAGGAAAGGGATGAGGCTCCATGGAAACTTCCCCTGTGCTGGCCATTGCCATCAACAGGGCAAGTGTTGGATCCCTGGCACTCAGGATCCCACAGCTGCAACTATACCAGAAGGGGCTGCATCACCTGGCACGACGTTGAAGCAGATGCTGACAACCCCCCTCTACACACAACACACATTTTGAACGAGGTAATTTCAATACTCACCCCTTTTAAAGGAGCAGGATAATTTTAGAGTGAAGTAGAGAGTAAAACCACTGATGTGTATTGAAGGTAATGCACATTCTTTGGCTCTTTGTTGTGCTCAGCAGGTGGTAATCAATGACCTGATAAGATTACTGAGACCTTTAACATTTCAGAAAGGAGTTTAGGAGCCATGAAAAAGTCTTAAAATTGACAAGTATTGCAGCAAGCTCACCCAAGGCACGAGCATATTGCACTCATCTTTTGTTTATCTCAACCCTGACAGTAGATATCAAACTTGTAATGCATTTTGTAAAAATAATAATGCATGAAGACAATACTCCTACAAGCCTTTTCTTTTTGGCTAACGAAGGATACTCTTTTTAAATCAAAAACTCTCTGGACTTGCAATGTAGAAAAATAGAAACCCAGAAAGTTGTCACTTGGTGTTTAAAGTCATGCTGGGCTCACCTAGAAGTGCTGATTTCATAGCAAAGAATAAGCACTTATGAAAGAGAGAAGAAATTTTGAGGGCAAATATATTGGCTGGTATTAATGACAGCGATATTCCATAATAATGATGGCTGCTGTAGTTTTCTTAAATTAACCCATGGGTCAGCTGGAAAATCATGCTGCTTTTTCCAAAAAAACTCACTCCAGGTAGTGAGCCCTGGACACAGTGACCCCTTTCACTTGGCTCAGTTGCTGTATCCCAGAAAAAGGCACATGGGGAATAATTCAGTACTACTTTTCCTGGCAAACAAGTCCCTTCAGTGCTACAGGAATAATATATGAGTATGAATAGAAAGAAGGTAGTTTTTCTGTCTGGGAACTGGAAAGGATTGTATAGGATCACCTGTTTTTTATAGCTGCTTTGTGTGAGCTTGGAGTGCACCAATTTCAGGCTAAATGTCTGACAGTGAAGCTGGTTTGAGATTTCATCAGGATTCAAAGCTGCAAATCTCTAATGTCTCTTAGAAGTTTCAGCATCAGAATGGAGGAATTCTCACAAGACCAACAATTGCAGTTATTGATGAGATTTGATCTCACTACATACATTTCTGTGTATTAACAAAAACAGTCACAAGCACAACATGTATGTCAGCTCCTGTCAGCTGAATATGGGAAATGCCCTGCTTCTGTCCATAAAGGGTGAGGGCTTTACAGAAATGTTAAAGCCCAAATTTCTGTAAGTTTGGGGCTGTTTCTAACCATACATTTTGCATGAAATAACTGGAAATGCACCAGTAAAGGGACAGAACTTAAAAATTCCACTGAGGTTAATCAAATGATTCAAATAATTATAAGCCAAAGGCTTCAGCAGGTCATCATGTCAGTATAGTCTCCATCCTCACCAACCCAGGAGTATCCAGCTTCTGAAGCAGGTGTTTCTCCTACAATAGCTCCAGTCATCTTCAGATATTCATTAACAAAACTGTATTTAAGGAGAAACATTTTCTTTATGTGTCTGTGCTACGTGACAAAGTTTTGCGTGGTAATGGGAGTCTGACCTTTCCTTAGATTCTATTTCTGTAATTGAAATCCACTGCATTGCATTTTTAGTCAGGTTGTTGATGAGCGTGGGGCTGTTTAGTTCTCTTGCATCTAACAGGTTATACCGAAATCTGGGCTTTGAAAATTACAGAGGAAGGTAAAGGAATAGAGACAATGAGGGTTGAAAATAATTTTTGTTTTTGTGAATACTAAATATGGGGAATTGTTAAAGAGGGGGTAGATGCATGCTTTACTCTGGCAAGGTTTATGGTCTATAAGTCTAATTTGAGGTAATTTTCTCAGAAAGAAGACAGGAATGTAGCTTTTCTCTCTAATTTATGCAGAATCAGCTTCCAGCCACCTGGAGTTAAGATGGTAGATATGGTTACACCTCTGGTATGTGACAGGATGTTTGAGGAAAAGGGAGTGTATTTGAAACCCCAAAATGGGACAAAAAATAAAGACAGACTGGAAGATCAGGACTGAATTATTAAGTGACATAAATGCAAAAAACAACACTTTTGGGAGATTTAGATAAAAATAAGATTTGGACTCTGTGCAGTTTTAAATTGCATTATTGGCCTTTTCCCCAGAAAACAACTGAGAAAAACCTCACTTAGTTTGCCAGAACTCTGGGATGATTCTCTACATGAAAGCAAAGACTTCTCAAAAGAGAGAGAAGATTTCTCACAAGAGGATAGTCTGCTTCCTTCAGAATTAGGCCCTTTGATTTATTTTTCCTCTCTCACATAACCACAATGTAACCACTTCAGTTCCTGGCCAAATATGAGTAACCCATGTTGAAGACTAGAAACTCTGGACAGATAAAAGCAGGTCCCAGATCAACATTTCCACTACCAAACGAGGTAAATCTGATCCTTAAGTCTAGCTTCCGATCTGAATTACCCTAAAACTAAGCTGTTAAGCACCAAGGCAGCTCAGACAGGGATTTTGCAGCTCTGCAGGGTATTTACTGCACTGCAGCCACACATAGACCTTTGCATTAGCTGCAAACACAAGCTTCAAGGGAGCCCTGTGCCAGATGCATGGTGAAGGTACATGGTGAACTGTTTTGAAGCAGTTGGACAGAGCATTATGCACATGTAAATATAATTTTGTTGGCATTATTCCTGGAGCAGCAAGACTCAAACACTTATTCTTGTCCTTTAACAGATTCTCACGTTTGCCCCAAGTCCTGTGCTGCTCCAGTGGCACTAAAATGCTCAGAGACACCCCATGGTTTAATGCTGGTGTTGATGTATCCCTGTTGCATTCCAATGCCAGTTTCCCATCCCCACCTTTTTTTTACCATGATTTCCTTGGGAAGAAGGCAATGGACAGAGCCCTGCAGGTGTCCTGAGCTGCAAGACACCTAAGATGATGCACCTTGTATCATTCCATGTCACCACAAACAAGGCAGAGAAAAGCAGGGTTCAGCAGACACAAAATACCCTCTCTCTGCCCTGAAGGGCTTCAAAAATTAGGCTTCAACCAGGAAGAGCTGAGCCGCAGGGTCTCTTGAAACACCTGAGAGGGTGACAAGTGTCAGGGTGTATCCAAGGATCATCTGCTTGGAGGATGAATGGCACAATGCTCCCTCTGCCTCTCCCTGCCATACTCTCAGATATGGCCCTGCAATGCACAGCTCAAATGTTTTTCAGCAACTGGGACATGAATGAAAAAAAATTAATTTACTTCAAAAGTCCATGAATCTGAGTCATAATATGTAACTGAACTTTGGACAGTAAAATCCTTAGGGCAGGGACATCAAGTTTTATTATCCTGACAGGCACTTAAACATCCACCCACTCAGAGCATTACAGAAATTATCAGTGTGCTGGTTTGAAAGTAAAACCAGTGAGAGACTCCAAATCAGAAAACACAATTTAATAGGAGGTATAAAAGTGAAATAAAATAAATGAAAAATATCCAACCTGACACCCTGTTAGTTAGGGTGGTGGTGGCAGTCCAGATGAAGTGCTCTTGTTGAAGCAGTGATCCCATAGAAAGGTCTGGTAGCTCTGGTCCTCCAGGAGTCCAGCAGGCCAGTGCCCTCTGTGCTGTCCCAGATTATATCCAGGTGGGAATGCTTGGCTCCTCCCCCTGGGTGGAGCATCTCCCAATGGGCTGATATCATTCTATGAGTCATACAATGGGTCCTTGATTGCCAATTAACAGAGATAATTCCCACCTGTGAGTCATGTGGGAGGGCATTGATGGCCCATGAACAGAAGATAGCCCAAAGTGAGGGGCAAGGGAAAACACTGCCCCACCTGGTTTCAACAGCTCCTGAGGGTGGTGATAGAATACATACTTTGGGCACATCTTACATTGTAACCTAGGACAATCAGTGTGAAGATCTGAGCAGTGCAGCACTCTCCCTTTGAATATCCCCATGTCTGGCCTTGGCTCACCTGAATTAAAGGTTCAACAGAGCCAAAACTTGGCCATGGTGATAGATCCCAGGGATCACAGCTCTGCCTGACCACAAAAACACCCCAAGCCATTAAAGGGAAAAGATCTTGCAGGATTACACAGAGGACAATAAAACTGGTCAGGTCTTCCACAATTTTGTCTTTGCCCTGCTAAGGAGAAGGGTTCAGGGGAGCATCCCTATAGTGCATAAGGGAAAATGGACCTGGATGGCAATGGAACAGGACCTCCCTCTGTGCCAGCTCATGGCAATCAAGGATAGCACCATTTTCTTCTCTTGCTTACAGACGAGTACCTTTTATTAGAGGTTGAATTGTGAGCCTCCAAACTATCAGACAATTCTATCAAACCCACCCTCCGTCAGGTTTTTCTGGAGAACCAAACAGAACACTGACAGCAGTGGTCCTGACACCATCCCAGCAGGAAAAATGATAATTGTCTTGCTCAGCCTATCTACCTTGCAAATTTATCATGCACAATATATGATGCTTAAATTTTACTTTAAATGATCACATTTTAAGTGTAAAATAATCATTAACTTACCTGCTATTTTAACAATTAAATTTAGGAAATTACATATAAATCTAAAAGAAGCCCCTATGATAAAATCAGCTTTGGTACTGATCCATAGATTTAAAGCTATGAAGTGTTTTGTTGGCTAAGGAGAAATCATTCCAGCTAAGCCTCAATAAATTTCTATGTTGTAGTTCCTAAAATATTTTCCTGGAATTTATGGCATCATTGGAACTTATTCCTTACAATTTTTAAACACATAACTGTATTATTTTGCCAGTAATTTTATGTTTTGCAGTAAATCACTGGGTTATGAATGTTCCCATTCTTTTTAGTTTGCCTTTTGTAAATCAAATTAATCACAATTTAGAAGTACATAAACTTGATAGAACATTTTTATAACTTTGTTGAGCATTTCAAACTGGGTGTACACAAAACCCATTAAAATAAGAAAAATATCTTGAATCGATATTATTAGAGTTCATTTATCAGTGGTATAGAATATATTACAGTTTCTAGAATCTGATTTAGGCCACTCTGTAGCTTCAGTGACAGCCACAAATCACGCACACACATACAGATTTCCTTACATCTCCCCAGTCTCCTCTGCAGAGAAATCTGTTTCCTTTCTGTCCACTCAGCCTTTTCAATTCTCACTCTTTCTGCACTCTGAGCCTTTGTTTTGTACTAAAACAACATACTCTACTATTTATAAGAGAGCATCAAGAATTAAGAAGTCTGTGTGCTCCTTTGGTGTTGCCCTAGAATTATCTTTCCATACTAGATATAACTTTCTCTTTCTCCACCTTCTGCTGCTGTAAAATGCCAAATGTCTGCAGTCAAAGAGAGGCAGAGATTTATTAACCTAAGCCAGACTTTGAGAACAGCAGAGGAAATTTCTGCTGAGCAGATGCCCCACAGAAGGCATTTGCAACACCTAAAATTAACTTAACTTTCCTTTTCAAGGGACTAGGCAGCCTGCAGGACCTAGTGCAGCTCCCAGTTCTGCTGCTAATGTTATTTCAGTTATAGCTCTTGCTTATCCTCAAAGGCAGAGTTTCAATACACTCACCAAACTCAACAATTCCAGCAATCAGGAGGAATAGCAAGTAACAGCTTAGAGAGGGACTTGTTTTGAACACAGGGTGCAGGTCCCATCAGGTAAAACTGCTGCCAGAGATGTGCTGTGGATGCTGTCCACAAAAAAGGGGCTCATGAACTGTATTAGTCCACTCTGATCTCCTTTGATTTCTAGCAATAGCCCATTTTTGATCCTTGTAAACCTCACACAAACACTGATGAAGTTCACAAGTGTCCTGAAATTCCTCTCATCTTTTTTGCCTTTTTTGATGGGCAGCTGATTTGTCAGCATGTGTTCCACAGAGCTGCTGCTGTCCTAAGAAACATGATCCAAAGTTAATTTGATGACTGGACTATAAAACCTGAAAAGAAGGATTTGTGTAGGATACACTGAGAGACTTGTGACAAGGACAACACAGCAGCAGCTGGTGTGATAAAACTTATACTGAAAGATTGTTTGAAGGAGTAGAACAATTCAAGTAATTTACCTGGCAAGAAAAAAATATGATTTACTGCTGTGCATCTGCCTTCAAATCAAAAGCCAGATAAAATAGTGAGAAATAAGTATATATTCAATGTATAATTTATATAAAATATATCAATGCAAACATATAAATATATGTAATTTTTATTGAGATATTTATAGATGAATAATTCTGTGGCATTTTATTCGGACCATTCAAGAAAAAAACGTCAGAATGGTAGTTCCAGAGTGAGACTCTTCTTACACTGAGTCTATCACACATGATTGTGGAAAATCTGTCAGGCTTGGTATTTATTATTACAGGGCTTGCACAGCAGCACTGGAAATGTGCACATGAATGCCATGTCTGGGGCATGGCCCCACCTAGGCGAGGTCCCAGCCAGGTTTTTCCTTGGGGGAGCAGGTCCCAGAAGGGAACAGGACACCTGGTAGCAATAGCACAAGCAGAATCAGGACCAGCAAGAGCTGTGAGCTTTTGTTAAACCTGACAGTTTAACCTACTGCTGAAAAAGGAATTTATGGGCTTCTAGCCTTGATTTAAATCACTGATTTACTGCTTTCATTCTATCCCAAACTTTTCCCAGTGAAAGTCTTTGCATTAACAACTCCACATTTCTTAGCTGAATTTCTTGGGTGTGATTCCCTACGTGAATCATTAACCTGGCTCTTTATCCAAAACCCAAATTTTGCCTGTGCTTTACAGTCACATAGGCATTTCTAACACAACAAGGTAAATTTTTTCAGGAAAAATAATATACACATCAGGAAATGTAATGTTGTGACCATAAATAGAAATATTTGAAAATTCAGGTCAAATTCAGCAAATAATTTGAAAACAACAAGATGAAATAAACAAATAAGGATAAATATTTTACTCAAATAGTTGATAAATGAAACTTTTGGTCTGCTGATGTCATATTATTGCCTTGTCTCATATTATTTTCCCTTATCTTAGCTACTTTATTAAAGAAATATTTTAATGACATTTTAAGAGTAAAACCAAAATAATGAAGTTGTTTATATTAAAGCTGTTGAGTTCAAAAAATCACTTTAAGCAATTCCATGAAAGAAAGAATTTCAAAAAGACTGCTGGAAGCAATTGTGGACCATGATCCTCTCAATCAACTATTTTGATTTGGTGATTTAATAGGAGGTGGGGATAGGGAGAGGCCTTTTACCCATCTCATTATTACCCCAGACCGTCCCTTGGTACTGAATTATGAAACCAAGGATGAACAACCATCACAATTTACACTGGTACAGCATTATGGCCATGACCTGTCTGAGCCTGGAAAAGTGTGTGAAGATGTCATCCAAGGTGCACATTGAATCTGATTTAAAAACCCCCCAAAACACAGCATTAAGGTTGAAACCAAAGTTTTGTCCTCATACAAGTAGTACCACATATTTCAGCTACCCACAATATGTTAAAAAAATTATTGCATTGTGAGATTGCATATAAATGATGTGCAATATCTGGAATGAGGTGCAGGAAATGTCAGGGACATTCATTTTATCACTGCTTCATAGGATGCCCCAAGAAGAGACATGAGTGAAAACCTGAAAGCAGATAGGTGCATGAAAAATGGGCCTCTTTCCCTTCCTGTCCAGAAATCCTGAAGCACTGGTTCTTCACTGCACCACAACTGCTCCTGACTAATAGCAGTAAGCAAAAGAGATACTGAATGAGAAGAACAATTTTTAGTGGCTGTTTATTATCAGAGTTACAGCTGTTTAGTCTGGTGTGGAAAAACTCAATCCTAAGAAATTTCTTTTTCTCACACTACTAGAAGAGACACTTCTCTCTTTTAGGAGTGTAAGAAAAAGAAATTTCAAGGGCACTGCACTGCCCACGACACAGCTATTAGCACACATTTGGATATCCTGTCTGCATCCTTAGAATATTATACAGCCAACTTATTGTTTTTTAGAAATTCATGAAAGCACAAATAAAAAACGGGAAAAAAAACCCAAAGCAAATATTAGGAAAACAATCTAATGTCAAACACTGTGCAAAGCCAGAAGGGGTTTATGCCATTTGAAAAAAGATCAAGGCACCAGAAAAGATGTCCATATATAACCCTGAAGCCCATGCTCTATGTGGTTTTCCAAACTATGAGCAACACATAAACGTGAGGGGAATCTTATTTTCTTCACAGCATCACACACTAACTCCTTCCATTCTTAAAATAGATCATAGAACTGTTGTGCACTCTTTCTCTGCATTAGGAGCATTTTACCAGCATAGGTGGTATTTGGAATATAATCCAAAGGATCTGCCTTCCCCTTTGCAGTCCTTCAGTTTACCCATTACTGAAACTCATTCCACCACCAAAACTCCCATAAATCTAATTACCAATGTGCAGACTCTACTCAGCTAAGGCAGGTATGTCTGGCAGAAGAATGATAACTGTGAAGAGAGAGAAATAAACTTTATCCACGTGACTGACAATGATTTGTCAAGCTTACCCGAGCCTTGCACTCACTCAGTGGTAGGAAGCAGCTAGACAGATCTTAGACTGAATCCAGCCTTTATTCTGCTCTTAGGTTATCCAATATGTTATACCTTGAAAACAACGCTTATGTAAGTGAAGTTACAGAGGACTCATATTTCATATGTAGAGAAACAGCTGCTTTTTTAATTTAAAAAAACTAAATTAAATCATAACTTAAAAGCTATGTTCCGTCATCTGTAGAACATGCCAAATCATATCCCTGAAATACAAAACTGATGCTGAAATTCTGGTAATATTTAACATGCTCTTTATGAAGAAAACATTCTTCTTGAGCTTGGAAACTGACTGAACAATAGCAGTTTTAGGACCTCCAAAGCCGAAGGCGCACAGAGGTTATGAGAATGTGTCTGCCCAAAACTACAAATCAAAAGAGTAACAATAATACCATATGTTACAGAACATAAAGTATCCTTCACAAACACTATAAAACCCCCACATATCTCTGCCTTGAGAGTCCCACTGGCCAGTGGAGGTTGTGTTTCATTATGCTATCACCATATAAGAACATTTTTTCTCCATTTTTAATGGCATGCCGAAAACCTAGTGGTACCACTGAATGACCTTTGGAGGGGTAAGATTAAGTAGTAGTGACAGAAGATTGTCTTTGGCCTAGTACTTTTTAAAAATGCAGAAGCTGATTTCAGAGAGAGTGACTCCAGCTGTCTTTAAACTGCAGCCAAAAATGCTCTTTATTCATGTTAGTTCAGGATTTTTTTTGTTGGGTTTCTTTTTGTTTGTTTGTTTGGAGGTTTTTTGTTTATTTTATTTTTAATTTAGGGAAGGTATATGGGTTTGTCTACCTCCATAAGATTCTTTCCTTACTGGAGTACTTCTCTTCACACAAAAGTACTACAGGTCCCTCTGCTCTAAGGTGTTACAAAATGTAAAGAAATGGACACATCTGGATGGGCACAGAGGCCCTGCACCCAAACAAGGAGGGGAGATTAGTGACCCTCCCTGTTCCTGCTGCACAGAGCCCCCAGGCTCCAGGATTTATAAACCTTGTCACTGGGTGAGGAGCAATATGGAAGAAATCTAAAACTCATTTCAGCAGTGGGAAGTTTGCCCTGGAGTGCCACCATTTCATCTGGTAACAGATTATTTCTTCTCCTGCTTGCAAGAGAGAGCGATGCCTTCAAGCACCTCCAGGTCACAGAAGTGCTGGAGCTGGTCTGGTTCTGCTCCAGCAAAGGCACAGAGAACTTGGTCAGTCCTTCAGCACAGACTCCTGCAGCAATGAAACCTTTATGAAACCCTGAGCTAAAAGCAGTGAAGATATTCCTACAGTCCAGTTAGGATCATCTAAAATCAATGAATTAAGGTTTACATCACTCCTGTGAGGAAGCACAAAAAAGCACAGAGGAGGTCAAGCTTTGAGCTGTAAAGTGTCTGCCCCTGGGGCCTGTATTAAAGTGTGCACACATGCAGCTCTTTGCTGAAGGTCACCTCTCTTCTGAGAAACATTAGCATAAAACTATCTTTAAGTTCATTAAACATAAACAGGAAGCATAAACTTTATCAATAGCTCCCCAAGATTTTAGGAAGTATCTGGAATACTCTTAAACAGCTTTTTAACTATGAGATAATGAATAACAAAACTGTCAGCCTCTCTTTCCTGTATTGATTTCAGAGAGATTTTCCTTACTCCATTAAAATTGCCTTTTCAGATTCCCAGCAGGAACATTCAATCTTGCTCAGCAGAACTTAATCACAGCCTATGTCTGGTTTACATGGAAGTTTGGGTAGACCCTTTCAATATGGTTATGAAAAGAGAAATTCCCAGGTTGCCTATACAAACACTCCAGTCACATACTGACTTCTGGATTCCTCTGTATACATTGTCTAATCAAAAGAAAAATTACACAAAGACAAAATGGAAATCGTTTATAACTATATGAAAAAAACAGAGAATCTTTCTCAGATCTTCCAGGAGGAGTAAGACTAGAAGAGACATTTACAGATACTCTCTCTTCTCAACTCTTATATCTATTCTTGGACTTAGCAATATAGAAAATTAAAACTTTGAGCAATTATCAGTAATTAAAGGTGTTATAAGTGTTGTGGGTGCTAGAGAGGAAAGCTTTGGTGTACCCATTTGTAGATATTTTAGATCTGGGAGATGGGCTGTAGATGGGAAACACTGTTCAGGTTTCCCTGAAGCATGGAAGATCTGAAAGGAAATTTCTGTAGAGTTCAGCCCAGCCCAGCAGCCCTCATACCCAGAGCACAATCACTGAACAACATCCCTTTTCTTTGCCTCATGCCACGTGAACAGACTTATCCATAGACAGGGCTGAGGAGAGACAGCGACAAGAAATCCTTCCAGGCTAGGACTTAAATCCTTGAATTTCTGATTGAACTGCAGATTACTGTGGCCATATGCTGCCTTTCCACACCAGGTGGAATACACTTTATCAGATCTGCCATTGCCAAGACAGCTATCATTTTACACTTTTAAAAGATTTATGCCTCAATTGTCTTCTCTCTCTCAGACAGAGGGCTTGCCTATGTGGGAAATTTGCTGTGCAGTAAGCCAAGCCACATGCTTTTCCACAGAAATGCTCTGAATGTACACTTTAAGGAAAGAGTATTGTTACGTGGGTGGGTTTTTTTGAGGCACTCTGACAGAATATATAGTTGGAAATTGGTGCAGAGAATTCTGTAAAATTCACAGACTCCCATGCCACGGACTGACTCTGGTGAAAGTTGGTGAAAACAAGCTCCCATAAAACTATCTGAGAGATAAAAAACGGTGTTAAAGTCCAGCCTCCCTCTTTATTGCTCTTCCCCTCTCCCTGTGAAGGTTCTAGAGCTTTCCCAAGTGTAACTCCTTCACAAGACTGGCAGATCTGAGGCTTATTGTTGTGGCCTGTAGTCAGACAAAGCAAAAAAAGATATTTCAGTATTAATGGAACTGAAGCCCTTTGGGCCTGCAAGCAAAAGAGAAGAGAGAGTGAGCCCAGAAACCCTGGCAGGACTTTTTCATTGGAAGAAAGCAATTTCACCACAGTAATGTGCTCACTTATTTCTGCCACATGGGTACAATATAAATATAAATGATATAAATGATATAAATAATGTCACACTAGGGAGAGTCAGCTGGGCCGGACGTGAGACGGACATTGGGGGCTCGGGGCTGTGAGGGGCTCAGGCCACAGCAGCTCTGCCCTTACTGCTGTGGGGGCAGGCTGAGCTCCCTGCAAGCCAGGCTGGACAACTGCTGAATTTAATTTCTTCTGCTTTTTCTAATTTTTCAGTGCCCTTTTCCTTGCATGCTGACAGCTGAGCAGTATTCATCCCTCTCGCAGGGTGATTCCCTCATCCCAGAGCTTCCCTCTGGAGTTGCCTCTGTAATTCTACCCAGGCTTGTTTGCTTTCTTGTTCAAACCTTGCAGAGGAAGAGGCATTGCAGGACAGACAGGGCAGCTTTCATGAGGGGAGCATGGTGGAGTCTCTGCTCCAAGCAGGGCCAACATGAAGTGCCACAACCAGACCCGGGGCCAAGGCAGCCCCAGGAGATCCATCACCCAGAGCAACAGCACAGCTCTGCCATGTCATGGCCAGACAAGCCCTTGGGAAGTATCTTCTTGTGCTTGCAGCTGAAAAGCAGGTAGTTTTTCAGAAAAAAAAACAAAAAACCATGCCTCACTCCAGCTAACTGCATAAAGAAAAGCAAGGACCAGAGTGGGCAGATTTATCACTGAGAGCACCCACATCCATTTAGTTCCAGTAAGAGGTAATTCTGAGTTTTCACTGGAAGTATTGCACTATCACATTTATGGCAGTGCCACATATGGAGAGCACAAGGTGTTGCTGTGCCAGGTACTGTACATTATTATTATTTGTACTAGCACTGTGCCAGAGCTAGTTGCTGTACAACATAAACCAAAAAGTAATTCTCTTCTGCAGACAGGTTACAGAATAATAGCAAAGGTGACCATCCCTGACCTGGACAGCTTAGTCTAGATCAGGACAAAAGAGAACACACATCAGATAGCAGGGTTAGATAAAATATTTGTTATCTTCACAGATAGGGTTTTTGTCTAACAGTAGTCAGGATTGCAACACTTGGAGAAAGCCAGAAGGAGAGAATGGACACCTTTATCACACCGTGTTTGTTCAGGGTCCTTTTTGAAGCATTTTATCAGACACATCAAACTGCTGAAGAGAAAACTGCTTGGAAGCCAGTTGTGAAATTTTAGTCCTACAAGTGGTAGAAACGACCACGAGACACAGAAGAATTAGACACACAGATTTTACTCTGAGTCAATGCTTCATTTGCAAACACATATGCAAAGCACTGCCTTGCTCACACACTGAAAAATTAACATTATAAATATCTCTTCAAGCCCAGAAGATTTTTCTTCTGCAGGTGAAGACTGAAGAACACATCCCTGAGCAAACGGGTTCTTGCTGCACTTGTGTGTGAGGTCAGGCCTCAACACGGCCTGGTAGCTTCTTCATGGAAATGGACCATTAAATCCTTTAAGGAAAGGGGATTCATCATGTTAAACTCATGCTCTTATCTGTGGCCTGAAAGTTAGAGGGGGAAAAAGGAATTCCATACCAACATATTAAGTTTAGAGCTCTGCTTTTATATCAAAACTTTAATTTTTCAAGTGTCCTTACACCAATCCTTATATTCCTCACCATCTGCTGCAGCCAAGATCTAAATTTAAAAAAAGAGCAAAACAAGAGAAAAAAGGTAAATATTATTAATTTTTATAGGGAGAATATTGCTGTGACACAGTATAGTGTTTCAGTCATGGGTGGAAAACTAATCTGGGATAAATGGCATCAGGAAACCAAACTTGCTTCTTCAGGGAACCATCAAGCTGGTAGACCTGGCTGAATGGAAGAGGTGACATAGGAAAAAAATTAAAGACTTGGCTTGGTCTTTTTCCTTTTTCTTGGGCATGCAAATTTCAGATTTAAAAGTTTGAAATTATAGTGGAATTTCAAGAAAATAAGCAACCAAGTGTGGAATGGATTGTAACAGGATTTATACATTCTTTGTCATAAAGACTTTTTGCCTCCTTCATAACAAGAAGACAACCTTCAAAGTATCTAAGATAATTTCATCAAAACTTTGGACCTTATGGATAAATAATATTCTTTCCATTTTGTTAAGAAGATTCTTTAAGGCTTCCTTTGCCAGAATGAGAGTCTTCATGACACAGGTTGTCAAAGAAAAGCTGTAGCAAAGAAAAAGATATCCTATCTTTTTAAAATTATGCATGCCAAAAGTTAAAGCATGCCAAAAGTTTCATCAAAAAGCCCCTAAAAATCATAATGAAATATGCACAAAACATCAACATTTGTTTCGATTTTTCAGACCATGTTACACCATATTCACAATGAAATCTGAGTAGAAAAAAAACAGAAACACTTGTAAAGACCTTTATAAATATCTGTTTAGCATGTCTTCCTTTTGATTTGGCTGAATGAAAAAGGGAAGTTTGAGAAATTTGAGGTTAGGGCAAACATGCCCAAGGAAAATCCATTCAAAGCCCATTCCAGATGCCCCTGGGTTTTGCTACGTGTCCCTCCCCCAGCTCCCTTCATCTTGGTGCTCATTGTCATGTATCTCAACCCCACACACAGGGTCCAGACCAATGAACTGCAGTTTCACCATTGTCCCTATAAGGTGACAGATCACAGTCCTAGTCTTTTACCTGCCTAATCCTTTCTCACAGAGGGATGCCCCTAATTCTAATCAACTGAGTGCCTTTGGGTCCCTAATCTATGCAAAATCCTTTTCAAAATTTGTACTGATATAAGTGCCAGGGAAGTATGTACGTGCCAAGGTCCTATATGAAAAACAGAAGAATTTTCTTACCCAGACATAGTCTTTGTGAGTATTTCTTGACATGTGTGAATCTTGCACTTTTAGTATAGAAACTGCAGGTTATTTGCCAAAGGAACATCCCTCTGAAAGACTTAGGGCTGGTTTTAAGATGGTGAAGGCATTCTGTGGCTAAAACAAAAAAAAATTTTCTAAGTCAGGGTGCAGAAGACAGAGACTAAAAATTTTCCTTGCTGAAAGAGAGATTCAGAGGTGGTCTCAGGCTGGTTGTAGAGGCTGACATTGATTATCATCTAAGCAGAAAAACCAACCAAACAAACAAACAAATGGAGCACAAGGAGAGTACTCAAAAGACAGGCTCTCCTGGACAAGGCTTCAAGGTGTCATCACTTGGCACAGTGTTATCAAAGTTGAGATACAGAAGTACACCCCTCCAGGGCTGGGCACCCTGGCTGGGCAGCATTAGGGGTCTTCAACACACAACAGTAAGCTGTATGGAGTTAGTTCTGTGTGCCTTGGGAGGAGACAGCAGAACAAATGCTGTTCCTGTGACAGCCCCACCTGTGATATGACAGTGCCAGGCTCTCTGAAGGAGATCCTTCAGAAGAAGCTTCAGAAGCTGTACTTTTGGAAAATTAACTAGCTAGCCAAATTTATCCCTCTTTAAAAATGTGTTTTACAATTCCTGGAGCTAGATCTTGACATGTTTACTCCTGGGACCTTGTCCTACAAGAAGTTCCATATAAAGTGCCGTTCCTAGTAAACAATAGATATAAGAATGTGGCTGGGAATGAAATGTATGAAGCAACATCTATTTCCTGGTGAATTTCATAATTGGTGAAAACAACATTAACAAAATACAGCTCCTCCCTCCCGCAGTGTTTCTTCATCTGCTTGCTGAATATTGTGGGTTTACCAAACCCTCTGAAAGCTGAATGAGAGCCCTGGCCTCTCGAGAGTCTCCCAAATCAACATTTCCCAAATGCCTCCTCCTAATTCTTTCTCCGTTAGAATTTGTTTTGCATGGAATTTATTTGCCCGTTTTGCATGAGCTCTTTGGCTGTAATCTCAGCAGCATGCAGCCTTGCCAGATTTCAGAAAGATGAGTAAACTTCTGAATCTGATAGCGACTTCAGCAGAATACCAAAAAGGGGCTTCTTTGTTCTCCATAAACAGACTATTTACTTTGATCTGGCAAAATGAATTAATGAAAGGAAATGACACCTTCCAATTTCATGTGTTCAGAAGAAAGAGAAGTGGGCTTAATTTGGTTTGTCTTTTTTTTTTTTTTTTTTTTCTCTTCCTTTTTCTAAGGATGGAATAGGCTAAGGGGCATCCTTTCGAAAGTACAGCGCTCTTAGAAACAGACAGATCTTTTCTCTGGTAAAAAGTCTCCTCAAAACACTGTAAGGTCCATGTATATGCAAGCAGTTCAGAGTTATTACAAATCTAAAATAGGAAGCTATTCACTTGATCTTTTGGTTCAATCCTATTAGGACCCCCCTGGAGCTCTAAATGGATACCAGCCTGTCACAGGCCTGTTGCTGTGACGACCCAGTCTTTACAGAACAAGAAAAAGAAATGATAGTGATTGGCAGACCTTCCTTGCCCTAGTATGTAACACAAAGGGAGACAAAATGAAGAGGAAGTCAGACTGTTATTATAGGTTTGATGCTTCTTAACCTTACAGCACCTTACACCTGGTAAGTGTCACCCTGCAAACTTAAACCCTCGGCAGAGCACTGTTACATTTCAGTATCAGATGGGAAGAGCTAAGCCAGGCATTAATTTATCCATCCTCTTGTTTCAGTTGATTGAAATGCAAACAGCATTCGAGCAAAACTGTGTTAGCAGAGAAGAAATAAACACAGAGGGCCAAGCCCTGTTCTCCTGGCCCTCAGAAGTGAGTTTAGGGGTGTAAAAGCTGTTGGTCAAGCAGGATTCAGCCCGGAGCGTAAATGAATGAGTGGCCAGCAAAGCAAGGACTGCAAGAGGGAACTGTCTGCAGCCCCTATTTGCCCTGCATGAGAGAGAAAAGAATTTGATAAATTCTACCATATGGTGCCATACTGTATCTTGCTAGCTATAAATAATAGTCTTTCTGTTTCTGGTTTTCTTTAGATTTCCCTGGTAGCTGTGACAGATTTTCAGCAATGGGTATAAAAAAAAAGTGGAAAATGCAGTTTTACCACCTTTTTATTTTTTTAAACCAGATTTTTAAAAAGACAGAAAAATTCAAATAAAAATAATAATATAGGAAAATTTCCATTAGCTTACCAACATGAAAATCCAGATAAAGTCATTGTGAAGTTAGAATATTGTATATTTAATTGTTGCTATCAAGAGCTGTCAATGAAAATGATTGCTTAAGACTGACAGATATACTCCTGCAGCTACACTGCTGGAACTATATCTCTATCTTATACATGTTTTTCCTACACTTAATTATAAACTTTTTTACTATCACATAGGAATCTTGAAAAAAATCCCAAGAGCCAAATACCTTTCTCATAGCACCACAGAGAAAGTTCATGTAAAACTTTTACATTTTCATTCCTTTCCAGGTTTTCTTAAAAGTAACAAAGTTTTTACTCATAAACTTTCAAACAGAATTTCTGACATTTGTGGTACAATCTTGTCTATAAGAGTGTTACTAAACAAATGTTTGCTTGAGTAGTCAGATGAAATCCAGTAAACCATGATCCTTAATGATGGCAGAAAAGTTTGCTGCATTAGTGTGCTTGAAAAATTACATTCTCTAAAGATAATAAGGGAAAGTTAAATTAGGAAGAACAGAAAATCTGGCTATATTCTGAAAAGGCTTTTTAATACTCTAAGTCAGAATTCAAAACATTCATTTTCTTGACTAATCAAAGCTAAACTTTTAAAGGTTTGTAAAAGAGTACTTACTCTTAAAATCAGATTCAAAACAACAGTCCAGACTCTTGGCTGATGTGGGTTGATGTAGATCCACTTAATGCAGTGAAGTCACACTGATGTAAAGCAACAGAGATTCTGATACAACCTTCTAAAAGCTTTTTTATTTTTTAACCTGAAATTTAAAGTAATATGTTATTGAATATTTTGGATGATGCTTTGGATGTTTACAGCTGTCCACCATTCTTCCTCCCTAACCCCTCACTTCCAAAGTGACACCCACCTGCAAAGCAAAATGCAAAATAAATAGGCATATATGTTATTATTAAGATAGGGATTTAAAATCTGTCCAATATTTCTCAGAATTTTAAAACACAAGGAATTCAGCTCAAATTTAATCCTATAGTTTCTTTAATCTTTATACAACCTAATTTCCCCCACACCTTAAAAAAGATTGTTTAATAATGTGTTGAATTGAGATATGCTTCTAACAACATATACATATACTGCCTGATGATCTCTGCATTTATAAAAACAATAGCAGTTTCTGTACCTGGAACATATGTAACATTTTTGTAACATTTATATGTAACATTTTTTTAACAAAAAATATTTGTTAGCCAGGACAGGAAAAAATTTAAAGTTGTCAAAAAAATTATAAACAGGATATATTTTATTGTGTCCTGGAGAAAGTATGGAATATACTGCTTTTTGTGTACCAGCAACCTTAACTATCCCACAACAGACTTTGCTAATCACTGTCAACTGAGAAGCTTAAATGAATACTTCTTCTGCAGACCCTCATTCTTCTTAAAAAAAATACAGAACTTCAAAACTTTTAGGAACAGTAAGCTGAATCTATTTTTTTTTGTTTTGTTTTCTGATAAGCTGAATTCATGTCTATATAATTTATTTTTTCACAAAGCAAAATGTGTTTTCATATGGCAGGTTTGTAATCACACACTGAGATTTTTAAAATGAAGAAAACAGTTCTGTTTGCCTGAAACTAATAAGCTTCTTTTTCTAATGTTTCAGGAATTCAGCAATTAAGCCATTTTTTTGTCACAAAGAAAAATTATTAGTTTTGTTATATTACCTCCAAAAGCCATATAATATATTTAAAAATCCATATCACTAATTTACAATATTACCTCAGGGGAAATGTTTGGCAGTTCCCATTTTAAATATGAGATAACAGATAACACAATTTCATGACATAGCTTTTGTTTTTTAAAAAATTTCTACACATGGATTTTATGGTTCATGAAAATCTATTTATTTTTACCCGTATTAATTTGGTTTAGTGCCATTCAATAAAAAAAAAGTTAAAAAAATAAGGACTTGAGCAAGACGGAAAAGGCAGGCACAAGGGATCTAAAATCGGATCGCATTTTTGCCTCAATTCTGCACAGCAAGAATCGCTTGTCCTGTAAATATAAGGACTTTAGAAGTCATTTGGTAATACCTTTATTTCATTACCACGATTGCAGCATGACAACAGCAGCTCGCAAAGTTCCCCTGCATTTGCTTCCTTTCGCACATCTACCGCTGCCAGCCTGGAACAGCACCCCAAAACAGCAGAGTTGCGGCCGGGCGATGGGGAGGGAGAAGCCCGGAGCGCTCCTGCCGGGCAGCGCAAGGGATCCCCGGCAGAAGGAGCCGTCCCTGCCCGCGGGATGCGCAGGGGCTGGGCACCACCTCCTGGTGCGCTGGGGAACAGCCCGAGCTGCCGCCCTCCCATCCCCTCCTCATCCTGCTTTTCCCTCCTTGCACCGCTTTTACACCTATTTCTTTTTCCAGCCCTTCTTTAAAACTTAGGGGCCAATAGCGCCAAAATCCCTCATGCTGCCCTGCTGTCCCCGGACCCCTAAAACACAGGGGTGAGGCAGAGGGGCTTTACATCCCCTCTTGCTGCCCATCCCCAGGGGCACCTCTGTGGGTAAAGCCAGCGCTGTGCACATTGCTGACTTTATTTTAGTCTGGGAAGCGTGGAGACGCTGGAGGGATGGAACCCCCCCCAAGCCTGCAAGGAGAGGTACAATCTGGACTGACAGTGCTGGTGGCATTGCCACTGGCTGCCAGTTCCAGGCAGGATCGTTTGCATGGGGACTTTGTCACAGCTCTGTCCCCTCAGCCATCACTGCTCTCAAGCTTTCATCATCCTGACCTGAAGGTTCCAGAGAAAACCTCAAGGATCTGGTCTAAGGGCTTTCAAAAATGAAGAGAAATATTCCTGGAGTTCCATCAGGCTCTGAGTCAGGCTCAGAGCTCATAAACTCCAGAGTAAGACCACTCTTGGAAGAGTCTAGTCGTACCACCTCACTGAACAGCATCCTAGATAGGTCTGTGGGGTTTTTGACACAGAAAAGGGATTAAACAGAGCAAAAGGCAAAAATGCAAAATCCCAGAGCTCCTGAACTGGATCCTTGTCTCTTGTATTGGCAGAGCCACTCTGTGATGGGGATTTGGCCCCATAAGTGTAGTAAACAGGCTAGAGGAAAACAAAAGAGCTAATAAAAGGGTTTCATCATCTGCTTGGCTTTGCAATCCCAGCTTTAAACAAAACAAGACACTACCACTATAATACCAGAAAAATAAATGCTTTTCTTTCTTAGGTTCATAAAACACTCATTACCCATAATTAATCATAATGACACGCTGTATTCAGGCCTCTAGCTAGGTTCTGGCTGGAAGCGTAAAGAATTGGCTCCTCACAGCTTCCAGTGCTTTAGCCAGTGTGTTCTTCAGGATGCAAAATTGATTATCCAAAATAGAAATCTCTTCGTTTCCTTTGTTTTTGTTGTGTTGAAAAACCTATTACTTAGTTGTTAAGTCTCTGCATTTTCTACTTCTCTGAACAACAGGCTATTTAACTCCACTGAGGTTAATGGGTTTGCACTACAGTGAAGGTAACCGAGCACCTACAAAGTCATTAAAAGCTTAACCAAAACTTGGCCTCATTCTCACTTAGGACTTTGGGCCCCTACTGAAATTGTTAATAAATTATGTATGTCTTAATACTATCTGCTGACAACAGACCCCAGGATATAATATATAATATTGATTGTAATGCAATCTCTCCTTGTCAAAACAGCAGTTGATACTAGTTCTAAATATGATTCTAAGATTTAAGCCAAAATAATCCACAACACCATAAACAGTTTAATAATAAAATTTCAAGTTATTTTATAAAAATACAAAAAATCCTGGATTCTAGAAGTAAGAGTGCAAAGAGTAAACAAATGTTGGTGTATATCCATCACCCCAGCCAACTGTGACATGTAAACTAAGAGTACAATTCTGCTGGACGGATTTTCTTCACTCTCACATCACTTACAGGGAACTCTGATAATAGGAGGTCTGTGCTTGATCCGAGGTCTACTTAGCCAGCAGTTTTCTACTCATTTTAACATACAGGTCTAAACAGACCAACCCCCAGGAGACCTACCATACCTGTAGGCATCCCCCATGCCATGTAGGATAGATATCAGCTCAGTAACAGAAAAACACCCACTGGCTTTTGGAGTAATTCCTACTTCTTTCACCTCCTTTCTTCCTCACAATGCATGGATACCTGTACCAGCTTGCTCATGCCAGCAGCTCCTTTCCCCTCATGTCCTAGCCAGTCTGGCCAAGACAAGTTTTGAGTGTCCTGGATGTGAACCAGGTTATTTTCCTAAGCCCAGGGAACTGAACAGACAATAGATGCTCACATCCTGAAGCATTTTACTTCCTTTTTTGACAAATGTGACCCAAAAGTATGTTCAGTGTTGCAGAAGTTACCATTCCTGCCTGCTCCTCAACAGGGCATTTGCACAACACAAACAAGGGACCTCCTTCTGACATGCTTCAGAAAATGGATTTGCTTAGGCAAATGTAGCAAACCTACACCAACATTCCCGAGCCTGAGAGGACTCCATCCTGTGATTTTCTCAGAGAGATGGTCCTCAGAGTTTAATTCCTATAGATTTTGATGAGTGTGCACAGGCTGTGTGAAGAATTATGGGTTTGGTTTAGAAATCTAAAAACAGACTTTAAAAAAAAAAATCTCTGAAGGAAAACTCTCAATAAAATGCTGTGGGCCAGACTGCTCCCTTTCTGCTGGGCTTAGTGCAGTGGTAATGCTGTCACTTATGGCTCCCTAACACATCCCCTGGGCTGCTCCAGCTTTCACCAGATGGCAGTGGTGCCTCAGGGACTATCCATCAGATGAGGTTAACAGCAGGCTCTCCTCCCCTCTTCCTGGCACGCCTACTAAATGGGGGGCTTTGGGGAGCAAACCTTCTCTACACTGTTCAAGACTCTCCCATTTCTTATGGCATCTGCAGCAGGATGCTATAGAAAACCTCTATATGTGTAGGAGTACCTAAACAATGAGAACAACACTAGAAAATAGGTGGTCCTGGCAGTTCCTGTAGCTACATCTACATACTTCTGTGAAACTTCATTGATCCCTTCTGTTACTAAACTTAAAAGGACATTTTTTAAAAATACAAGAACAAAGTCAGATGGCATCAGAGCTCATAGATTCAGTTGTGCCACAAGCCTTGTGTTTGAGCTAAGTCATCTAACCTTTCCATTTTTCAGTCTGAATGATGAGCACAGTAATCCTCTTTCAAATAATATATGATGAGTTTTAATTCAGTTGTCATCTGCATAGTGCTCATGGTGATGAATACCATGGAAATATCTATCTGAATGTTTGCATAGGTGTACAGTTCTGAAACATAGGCAATATTTATATTCATGACTGTGGAAACACATTGAAGTTTCCAGCAAAAGATTTCCATCCATTTCTCCTCCCAGCCTTTCCATAGCTCCTGTCACACTCCACACTTATTCATAAACTCTTGCTTATTTTGGTTAGCCTGTCAATGATTAGCCTGTCATTTCTCCTATATAGAAAAGCCATTTTTCTGGTTTGGTTCTCACTTTTCTCCGTTGGTTAGTTTGGGACAGATTTTTTTAGAGCTATGGACAGATTTTTTAGGACATGTGGGGAAACCCTAGAGAAAACTACCAGTAAGTGTATGGATTCTGCCAGAAGTGAGAAAGTCCAGCTGGGACGTGCAGCCCAGCTCAGTTGCCATGGACAAGGATGGTTTGGGAAATGGTACCTCAGCAAAAAACACAGAGGAACACACATTTTCCGAAGGAAATGGCCTCTTGCCATCTAGTGGACCAAGAGATCAGGCAAGTGTAATACAAACCTGATCTGGTCAAAGAGTAATGATCTATACATGAATATCTATTGAGAGATACACATTTATATATATAACAGTACACATACAGGCCTTATGTGCACCCAGCAGAAGCACACGTGTGATCTGCCACAACAGCCTTCTTTGAACTGCAGCTCTGGTAAATGCTGAGGCATTTCCATGCTTGAATAGAACAATTGTACTTTTAAGAGAAATGATGGCTCCAGTGGCATTTCCAGCTCCTCTAAGTGGCAGAGGTTGAGCAGAGAATTGCCTGTGGTATGTGGGCTGAAACCTGGTACCACCTGAGCCCTCCTGAGATGTGAGAAACAATGTATTATCCTTTGTGGTGTGAAATATATTCTGATGCACAGGAGAAGTCTTGTCTGTTACAGGGAGGCAGAAAGTAAAAGGAAAGGCTGGCCTGTAGTGGCTGTGTTTTTATGATGAATTTATATTCTCGCAATGCTGAGTTTTAAGCCGCAGCTCCATCCCCACCTTGCCACAACCCTGCAGCTGTGCAGATGTACAAGCTGTACTGCACGAGCAAGGAAGAGACACATTTTTAATAAGTTGTTCTGACATTTCTACGCTATGGCATTTGTATTTATTACAGCAGACCATCACTGTGCACATTGCAAATCAATACAGTGAATGTGAAGGCGTTCGTAGCACTCAGAGCCTTGTCCATTACTGTACTACCCAGTTGTTTACAGTGCAGTAATGAGGCACTTGTAGGCCTCACTCAAATATGGCTTTCATTCCCCAGCATGATCAAATGCCAACATGCTGTACAATGCTTCCTTTGTGGATCAGGTACAGACTGATTTAGCCTTGGATAACACTACGGTAGTCAACAGGGCCGTAGTTCACTCACATCATCAGGAAAAGATAAAATAAGTCAAAATCTCAGAACCACGCAGTTTCCAGAGTAAGGGAACTTTTGGCTCTGATCCCTTTCTATGAGGAAGAAAAATTTAAAGAGGAGAAAGGGAACACAAGGAGAAGGGGGTGTGGAGACAGGAAAAATATACCATTTCAGCCATACATTGGCAGCTCCCATATGACAAGTCACAAGCACCACTCAAAAACCCATTTTACAGCTTCTTTGGCTGAAACAAAGCCTGAGCAAATGTCTGTATTTCATTTTCTAGTATTACAAACTGAGTCTGCACCAGACAAACTGCAGAGACACTCTGATTCTCTTTGCCATGTACCTTGTCCCTTCACACATCCTAAGTGTGGGCTGTTGAGTGTTCATTTAGGAAACATTCTGGAAATTTGTACTTCATCTCTATGGGAAGAGGTAAATACTAAATTTAGAATGGGTTATTATTATTAGTAATAATAATTATTATTATAATAAAAATATTTTTGTTGGCTTTACATTAGAAACATTAACCCTGTGAAAGGGTTTGTTGACTATAAGCAGAATAATTTCATTCCATGTTTCCAGGAAGGAGGAAACACATCCTGAATATGATTTTTTGTTCTTTTCTCACCAGAAAGACAAAGGGTCTGTAGCAGGTAGGAGGTTTGAGCAGCTACAATCTGGTGTTACAGTGGGAAACTCAAAGCCCAAAGAGCTGGTTTGCATGCAGACCAGAGAGATTTCAATGAGATGCCATGAGCAGCACTGACTGACTTAAAACAGGGCTTTGTCCTTCTCTCAAGCATTTTCAATGACCATATTAAATGTAAAAACTGAAATTTCTGATAGGGAAAAAGAATAGATGCAATACAGGTATTTCAACTTCTCTCATTTTGTCCCCAAAGGTTCATTTCCTTCTGGCAGTTACAAATGTCTTCAAAATCTCCTACCTATACTTCAAATCTCACATTTGTTCCTCTTTATTGTTTTCTAATTTTTTTTTTCAGTTTTTCTTCTCTTTTTTCAGTCTCTCTTTTCCTGCCAAGGATTTCCCTTTCCACATCTCCCTTAGCTAATTTCTGTCACACTCAGCTGCTCCAGTGGCCCTTCCCTATTGGACATTTCTCTACTCCCAGCCCTTCGTTATCTCCCTGCAGCAGCAGGTGCATTATCCTGCTGTTCCTAACCCAAACCCAAGCTACCTGTTTGACAGCACCCAGCTCTGGTGCAGGGCCAGTTCAGATGGAGCAGCCCAGAGCTGCACCAGTGGCTGCTCACAGATGTGGCTCAGGAAGCCAGACTGACCTACCCAAGTGCACAACAGGAATGGCTGCACCTGGATCAGGGCTCTGGCATTCAAGGAGGGGCAGCAGCTGTAAATATTGCTGTCTTGCAGTGCACAGAGGGTGAAGACTCACCTGACCACCAACACACTGAGCAGGGGCTACAGCAGAGAGGCCACAGCTTCAGTGACAGCTTCCCCCAATGAATGTGACATGACTGTCCCCATGTCAGCTCCTGCTCCAAAAACAAAGTATCCCTCAGAAGTCAGTAACTAGGCAGGGTGCCTTGCCAAATTGTTATAGGATACTTAAAAGGAATTGTTGCTTTGTCTGAAATTATCATGTTTACTTGCCTTAACACTTTTCTGGATTTATTTGCTAATCTGAAAATTATAGTAAATCATTTAATTTAGCCAATTAAACAAGATGTGGGTTTGAAATCCCTTACATTTTTAGACACGAACAATCCATAAAATTTACATTTTATTCAGCAGCTCCTAATGAGCTGATTATAATTGGTGTCACAAACGAAACTTATTTCTGCTACTGCAAAAGCAGATTTCTGAGTGTGACAAGTTGGTGCATCAGATGGGATGCAGCAAATCCTCCAGCTGATGGGTTCCCCTGCTACATCTATCCTGACCTGGTATGGCCACATCAGGAGGAGCATTACTGCTGTTGAGCTGTGTGACTCTGTTTCAAAAATCCACACTTCTCTAGTGTGTACAAATAACAAACTCCCTCGCTACTGCTCCAAAAATGTTTAACAGTAGTGGCTCCAGGGATGATTCACATTATTGAAATGTAATTAGTCCTACAAGAAGTGTAGGGACATTTACTAGTCTATTATATTAGCATAAAGAATAATTAAAGTGCAGGGACTTATTTTTAACACAGTTTTAGAGGTACATATTTCACAATGTCAGCACAGGGAAAGACAGGGAGACTTGGTAAGCCCGCAGACAAGTGTTTATTTGAGTCATGAGAAAAAGAAAATATCCAAGGTCTATAAGTAACCTGAAAAGGGGACAAATGTACTGCAGCGACTCGACAAAGTGCTTATTCTAATCCTTATAAATATGCACCACATGTATCTTTTATAACTGTTATGTTTTGCAGTATTTAGGCAATAGTCGGCATTGGAGGCTTTGTCAGCCACGCTTCAGTGCATTCATAAAAGCACCTTCCGTTTAAAGAAAGAGGATTTCATAGTAATGGGCAAAATTGTAAGTGCTGTCAATGGGTACATTTCATCTCATTGATTTACACTGTGTAGGATGATTGCCTGATCTGAATCTCATATGCTGGAGCTGTGCTGCATTTGGTGCAAAACAGCTGGAGTTCACAGAAGAGATGAACTGGCAAAATCTGCTGATTCTCGGTATGGTGACTGTCCGTGGAACACTCACAGGGTTACACTGAGGTGATCTCAGTGCTGCAACAGTGAGGGGAAACTAGCAAATGGTGAGTCTCCACATGCTGTCTGAAATCTGTCTGGGGCCAAAATACACCCACTTAATTAGAGGGTGTTCAGTTTTGGTGCACAACATTGTTGAAAAGAGGCCTTGGGCTGGGACAACCACTAACTACAGCAAAACAGAGGGCATTTCAAGATGGAACATGCAGATTGGGATAGTTGGCACTGGTAGAAAAACAATACTAAAACCTGTGTTTGCTGGGGCTTGTTCTTGCTCTGGTTGGATGGTCTGTAAGGTGGGGGAAGCCTTGGGTGGGTGATAGCCTGAACTACGTGAGCAAAGTTGTTGGTGCAGCAAGGTGGCTGTTTTGCACAGAGAGATAAGCTAGGTGTGTCACACACCTTACCTGGAATTTGTTATGGCCTTAATGACAAGAGATAACACCCTGGCATACTCCACCCAAACTGTGCCAGCAGCAGTAAATCAAAACACAGAGATTTGGTTTGGTTTGCTTTGCACTTCACAGCAGAGATCAGATGCAAACACCACATTTTCTCTTCCAGCCTATTTCATATTAGTCCTCAAAAGTTACATTTCTAATAGATGAAATAAGGGGATAGTCTGGATATTATAAAAACAGTTTAGTTTTTATTTTCTCTCTCTCAAACAGGGATTCAGTCTATGAACTGAGGTGGAGTAAATGCACACCTCTCGCCCCAAACTACAATGGCAGGTTAAGCACAGAGTGAGAATTTTTATCACTTGTAATAGCTTAAAATTTCAGTTTAGAGATGGGCAGATTATTTGAAGCGTGCAATTCACAACAAACTTTCCTCAAATCAAAAGCATCATAACAATGGAACTCAAAATACTAATACTTTCAGCACAACTAAAACCTTTAGCTTGGAAGAGACTTGAAAAAGTTTCCTGGACTTAAAATATAGGCTATAAGCCCAGGCAGACAAAAGGTTAACTCAGAGCATAGCAGAACAGGACAAAGGAGCCTGAGCAAGGTCAGAGGAAGGTAAAACCTCTATGCAGCACAGCAGAGAACCATGCTGAGTTTGAGTCCCAGAGGCAATACAGATGCACCAGTGCACATGTTAATAAGCTTCATTTCAGCAAAAACTATTAGCATGGGCACAGCCTCCTGCTGCACCAATTATTCAGCTTTGAGTGCTAGTTTAGCTCCTTCAAGGTGCTCCACTGAAAACAACAGCCATGCCCTCTGCCCTGCACAGCTCCTTTGCAAGCAAATAAATCTGTGTTATGTAAAATAAATAAACAAAAAAGGACATGGCTAAAAAGGACGAGGCTCAGCTGTGGCTGGGCCTGGCTTCCAGTGTACCTTTTGAAGAGTCCAGAGCTGTAACAGTTTTGACTGTTTGAGAAGGTCACTTTGGCACACTGAGGAGGATTGGGTATGGATTGGGAATGTTTGCAGGACCCTTGTAGCACAGAGCCCAGGCTGGCTGGAGCAGGGGGCTGGCAGCCAGCAGAGTGCTCACCTTTACTCTCACTCTGTCATATGTGGTCTGCCCTGGCTGACCTTGGGTCCCCTCTGTGTACTGAATGTCTCAGAACCAGGACCTGCCAGGAGAGGACATCTCTGGCACGGCTGGCAGCAGCTCTGTGGCTGTCACTGGTCACTGCCTCAGGAATGAGTTTGCCTAGAGGCTGAGGGAGATGCTGCTTGGGCTCAAACACAGCCAGGCTTACTTTGGGTCACATCTGCCCCAAAAATGGTTTGGCTGAACTGGCTATTTCAATGTGCCTCCCATGTTTCTGCTCTCTCTGTTACATCTCTGATGGTGGCAGCCCAGGGATTTGTTTTAAGATTCTGGAAGTCCCCACAGAGAGGGATGAACTCCAAGGGAGAGGGTGCCCCATAGCCAAGAATGTTGGCTTGTGGTGTGACTGACCCTCTCCAAACCCAGATTGCTCCACTGCTCCATGGAAGCCACCAGGAAGCCAAGAGATGTATCCAGGGAATAAGATAAGTTCTGAAGCCAAGGAAAATAAAGATTTAATCATAATTATAAGGTTATTTTATGATATCACAAGAAATCACTGGGAACTTTCCAGTGTCTTTCTCTTCAGACCTATTTTAACTGAGCTAACTTCAGCTGAGTTTTCTGTGAAATATAAGGCTTGCTTGGGGGACAATTATCTCCCCTTGATGTGTTTTTATGCCGGTGTGATTGATATATATACCAGCCTTAACTTCTTAACATGGGTTTTGGCACAGTTCAGGGAGCAATTCTCCTGGTCCCACTCAACTTACATTTAAATGTAATAGCCACTACTAAGGGTTTTTTCTTGCACAAAGGGCCAGATGCCAAAGCAGGTCTTAGATGTCTGAAATTAGATTTTGTTGCTGAAACTTAGATCCTCATGAAGGTTTTGCAAAGCCTCTGAAGTTTGTGTACTGTGAGGTGTAGGAGCATCAGGAACAGCAAATCATTGCTGCATTGGAAAGACTGGGGGGCTTTGGTAGCAGGTAAGTCCAGTAGTGACATTTCATCAAAAGATGCTGTGAGCTCATCCTGTCTCTGCCACCATCCATTTTATCCTGCCATAAACAGAAAACCTCTGTGCTTCCGAAGAGAAAACAAGCCTTTTAGCCCAGCTAGCCTTCGAGGGGCAGACTGTGGCATTAGGATCAGCATATACACTGAATATAAAAAAAGAGGTGTAACTCTTCCAGTTGTGGGGCACTGTGACTGACATCCAGCTTGCATCCTTGCCTAGATCTGTATCTATGACCAGGCCTCATAGGCCTGGACCACTTCCAGATTACTTGGTCTCAGTTGTGCTGCTCTTCTCACCTTTCTTTGCCATTCCGGTCCATCTATGTCCTCCAACTAGACTACTCCAGCCTGTGACAATTTTCTGAATATGTTTTTTGGACTCATATTTCTTAATCCAACTGACTATGAGCTTCCTACCAGCACTAGCACTTCTCTCTTGCAGGCTAAGCATCATCACACATTTTTCATTACCTAGTAGACTTGACCAGCACCACTTCAGAGTCTTAAAAAATGTTGAATCTAATGCTTTCCTGCTTCCTCCAGAGTCTGGTGACTCATCATGGCTGAGAGGAGAGTCAGGCTGAAGTGTGTGCCACGAGTGAGTCCCACACCTGTGTCACTCTGTTTGACTGGGTGAGTGGAGGAGCTTCACTTCCTCTGGCTCGGGTGAAGGTGGTGGAATTAAAAACAGCTCCTTCAGGAAGCTTTAGTCTGCAAGAACAACATGGGAACTGCTAGATATTCAAAGAAGCAGTGAGGAGACAAGAAAAAAAATAATAGGAGAAAAGAAAGTTAGTGTGATAACTAGAGTACTAATAACCAGGGTACAGTATTCAGCGACTGGGTGCCAATTTCTACTCTTAGCTACCCACTTTATTATGTCCTCAGGGAAGACACTTTGGATCCCAGCAGCTGAAGGCCTTGGGCATTTCATGAACCTTCACACCTCAGTTTCCCTTCTCTAAATGAATAATACCACTTTTTTACCCCTCAAGCAGCTTGAAGGAATAAATCACAGTTTGTCAGGACCACAGGTCCTGGTTGATGCACACCAGAAAATATGCCCAGGCTCTTCCAGTTTGAAAATCCCACATGCTGTGAATGTCACATGGGCACTGGATTTGTGGAGCCCAGCTGGGCCTGGGGGGGCCATGCAAACACTGGCAGCGTGTTTGGAGGAGCTGGTGCCATGACAGGGGAGATTTACACCTTGGCTGCCTCCACGGTAATGCCCTTGTGCACATGAGCCCTCACTGTACCTGCAATGTTCGCTGCAGGGATGTGCTATTAATTCACATCCCAGCCTTGTGTGCAATAATTTTTTCCATGGAGACAAACCCTGAGACAGACATGAGAATGGAAATGTAAGGCAGGGCAAAAATTAAGGCCAACTGGAGCAACAGTGTGGTGGGAAAAGACAGTTGTGTACCACTTTTCCTCCACCACTGCAGGACTAGCAAAGACTCCTGTAGTCCCTTCAGTATTCTCTGCTCCCTGTGCCTGAATATGTCAAGGAATCAAATCTTTTGAGAGGAACTTTCATGAGTCAGTGTAGACACTGTGGAAAAAGATGGAAGGATTTGGTTTGTCCTGGGTTTTTAAAGCAGACCAAGCTGAAATTCGCCCCAGAATTGAGCAGTTTGTGCTTGTGGGCTCTCACAGCAGCACAAGGCTGGAGGGAGAGAAATGAGGTCCGCTGAGGAGGAGATACAGAGCCAAAGTAGGCCAGGAGAAATGAGTATTAGGCAAAAAGAGAAAGCCTGTTGTGAGTGAGTGTGCAGCTGTGGAGAGGGGCATGTGCAAGACAGAAAGCAGATGAGGGACCTGCCTGTGGCAAGTATGAAGATGAACACCCAGTAGTGACAATGATGTTTGGGGCAATCAATGATGCTTGATGCATGGAGGATGGGATAGATGTCATTATTCTACAAAACCATACACAAGCAAAAACAAAGCCATCTTTTTTGAATGAAAATGAAAGTGAAATGACAGGCAAAAGGCAAAATATTTGTGAGATGATTTAAACAAAGAGAAGTAAATCCAAATAATTTTTTTTCCCAACCAATATGATGTACGGTATAGTTTACAAGAGAAGAAAAAAAAAATCAATCTGTGGCAATATCTGATGTGCCTCTGTGTAATAAACTGTTCTGCAATTATATGAACAAGGTGGTGGTGGTGACGAGAGGTAGGGGATTTTTGTGTCTCCAAATGTGCTGGGTTTGTATCATCCTGTCACCAGTTGTTCAATATTGTGATACCGGACAATCTCCAGTGTTTTTCCCAGTAGGTCAGTGAACTTATTTTCTTATCAAGCCTTAAGGCAGGTGCAGACATGAGAAAGGCATTTGCCTTTGTTTTTCTCCTTCAGCCCAGCCCAACAGCTCTTTAGTATGCGTGGCCAGTGATTCAACCACACAAGTTTCCTCCTCCCAGTATTTTCTTTATAAGGATTGTGGTGAAAAGCACAACAGGGAGAAGTTTCATCTCTCCCTGTAAATACGAATGAAAGAAGTGTCTAATACCTGTTATAAAAGATGGCATTTTAATTACCACCTGTACTGCAGCAGGCACGGGCACACATCTGCACCCACACACAGAAGCACACACCCCTCACTGCACCTCTCCCCCCTCCCCAGGATGAAGAAGGGCTCCTTTTTCCTCCTCCAATCCCTTCTTCGCCTTTATGCAACCCAGGGAACACGGGGCTGATTGGAAAGGTCTCTTTCCTTGATAACAACAATTCAATGCACCTTGACATTTTAATAGCCTGCCGTCCTAGTGAACACAATCGAGCTGAGCAGTGAAGCAAAAATCATTAGGTAAGCAAGATAATCTAAACGAAAAATCAGCCTCAACTGGTTCCCACATCTGGGGCACATCTGGGCAGAGCCTACCCTTTCCTGCCTGCTTCTGAACAGGAATCCTCTCATGGGAAGGCTTGTCGGGGGAAAGAGGGGCGTCCACGGATTTATTGCCAGGAGAAATCCACCCCCTCCTGCCCCCCTACCCCTTCCACCTGCAAACCCCTTCCCTCTGCTCAGCCCCTGCCTTTCCATAGGAGTGAGATGCTGACTTTGCAAGCCATTCCCTTTATGAATATGACCCTCAAAGGGAAGAAACCCTCTCACAAGCCCAGAACTATGTTATCATCGTTATTAAGGAGCTTAAAAAGGAGCTGGGAAGAGGAGACACCGGTGGAATTGCAGCCTGATTGTGATTGATGTGTTCCTATTAGCTCCTCACTGTTATCTCTCTGGATGGCAAGAACAGCCAGTGGCTTGTAACACAACAGATTACCTGAGTTTTCAGCCCTAGACGGATGTTTAAATAAAATATAGTCCCTTTTAGCGAGAAGCTCATTTTCTCTCCGAGGCTCCCAGACTATTTCATGTCAGCTGTGATTCGCTGTGACTCTCCTCAGTAAACATGTCTTATCATTAATAATTCTTTACAAGCACAATTTCATGGAGTCTTTTTGTATGCGCGCGTGGGGGAGGAGGGGGCGTGCATGCGCAAATGTTGGTCTCAGCCTCATCTCGATACAGTTTGGGAACCCAAGGTGCTTCTCTTCAGAATTTCACCTGCCTTGCCAAAAATGATTGATTACCCCTAGCAAACTGGGTGTCCAGCTATACCCAACAAATGACTTTGGCCCCTAACAACAGGCCTTGGCCAGATAGAAATCAATATTTCACCATTAAAATCTATCAAAGAAGAGTTAAGGCACCATCTGTCCCTGCCGCCTTTCCATGGTGTGTGAACATTAAATCCGACACTTGTAGTACATGAGTAATCAATATATAGTAGTTCACAGATCATTTGTGGTCCCCTTTTAGCAGTGATGGATGCTTGGAATAGTTGTGATTCATTTTGTCACACCATTAAACAAGATTCTGTCCAGTTCCTTCCTGATTTCATTTAGAGGATCATTCTTCACAGTTCATAAGAGAGAAACGGTTTTACCAATCTGCTTCTATTTCAATAAGTCACTTTATAGAGATTTTGTGTCCTGCAGACTGTAAAAATTCTGGAGAGATAGTACAAACACACCTCTAAAACTATTCACTGCATGACATATGCATAAAGTGTGAAAAACTGAATGTAAATATGTTTACCTCTTTATCTACAAATATTGGTTTTAACCCTTCCCTTGCCAGAGGGGATTTGAGGCAGAAGTGCTTGGAGACACAGCCTTGCCTAGGGCAGATACAGCCAAGTTTGGGAATGGGATGTAATTAAAAGCATGAATAAAACAACTGGAAACTCAGTGACAGAGCTCTATTCCTGAAATTGAAATGGTGAGTTCTCAGTAAAATAAACACCTTTCTTAATTGCTTCTGCTGATATGCACCCAGTTTTTTCTGAACTGTTTGTTTTATACTGACAATAAATGTATAATTGCTAAGCATGTGTAAGTGGTTCCAAATAAATGGCCTCTTTTTTTTTTTTTTTTNATAATTGCCATTATTATGCAGACTTCTTCCTTTTTGGAGGAGGGGAGAGAATTACATATTAATGTTCCGTAGATTATTAATCTCATAAAAGACCTGCTCTTTCAGTCTCCAAATCGTTCAATCAGATCCTCAGACAATGCTATAATTGGGCATCATGATGGGGCTTCTCACATTTAAACACTTTAGGAATTGGCCCTGTCTGGACTTCCCCTGGCTGCAGTAAGAGATCCAAATAATATAAGCAGCAGGCTTGGATGCAGAGATAAAATCAGAGGGAGCCCTGAGGATCTGTCAGAAGACATCTTCTAAAACCTGCATTGTGCTGCAATTTTCCTAATTAGAGGACATAAATAGCAGTGATTCATGCAAGTATCAGTGCTAGCCTGTCCTCTGTGGAGCACTTGATGCAGTAATTTTTAATCAGGTTGGTCATTTATAACCCATTCATTTTTAGGAATCCCATTTGGTTGCTGGAGTGTGCTGACTCATTAAACAGAGGGCAGAGGAGGAGGGAGGCTGTCGTGGAGGGCCTGGCCTAGGCTGGACCAAGTTCCACCAAAGCTTTCCTGGCAGTAGACCAGAACCCACAGACATTTAATGCAAGTGTTCCTGGAGGGAGAACATATTTTTTAGAGTGCAAACCACCTCAAAGTGTGTGGCTGTGTCCCAACAGTGTCAAGTGGCTCTGGGCAGATGGGAAGGGGCTGAGGAGAAGGGAAAAGCCCTGTTGTCTTCAATGAGATGACCAGGAGGAGGAAACAGGTTAAGCTGATGAGTTCATGCTCACACGAGTAAAGGAGCCAGTGTATTAGTGATAAAATGGTGCAGATGATTTGTGTTAGTAAGGCTGAGTCACTGGAGCAGAAATCCAAAGTGAAGATGGAGGGGTGCAGGAGGGGCCAGGCCTGGCTTTGTCACAGCTCCTGGGTGGCTGGCCTGCCTCAGGTACAAAAAATGGCTCCAGGTAGAAAAATTGCCCTGGCTAGACATGGGCTGGTGTCCCAGGAAAACTGGCCATGGTTCCACACACATCAGAGCAGGGGCAGGAGTGTGGGAGCTGTGCCCAGGAGCCCAGCTCTGAGACTCAGGCCTTGGCTGCAGCTCTACCTTGAACCTCTTCCTTCATCACTTGTTAATTCCATAGACAGAGCTGTGCTCCTGGGAGATTAAAAATGCAAAGCATCATTGTTAAAAACAAGCTAGTTAAAAAACTAGGGCCAGAACTTCAGCACAAATCAAATATCTAGCTGGATTTCAGTGAAGATGTTCCGATTTGCATACATGGAAGGCCCTATCCTTTATGCTTAGGATTACTGTATTTCAGAGAAAAGAAATGTCAAAATAATTACTTTCCAGAAAAAAAATACATGGAATCCCTGTATGGAAGCAGTTCCTAAATTCAGCCATCTGCCTGGCATCCTGGAGCTGGAACTTGCTGAAGGTACTGAGGTCCTCCTGTAACCACTGAGAAATTCCTCAGGTGCAGTGCACAAGTCATAGAAAGAGATTTTTTAAAAATAAATGGAGTAAGAAATCTGAGTTATTACCAGTAAAGACATTGCACAGGGAAAAGAATCAAAAATGAAAACATGTATAGTCTTTACTCTTCCAATATTATGCAGAGCACCCCTCTTTGGCTGAATCTCTAATAGGTGTAAACAGATACAGGTATTGATTTTTTTGCTAATAAACTGCATAGCTGTGATTCCCTTATTATAAATCTTTTCCTAAGCAGAAAAGTGAGTAAAGGGAGGGGGAAGGGGTTGTAGGGTAACAAGACTAATCAGGACTTCACCATCAAAGTAAATACATCCAATTAACAGCTATTAAAGAAGAATTTTATGGCACCGTGCACAGTGAAGGCCATTAAAGCCAGTGGAATTAATCTTAATTATTTGTACCTGTGTACATACATGCAAAGGAAAGCAACTCACATTAATCTACATTAAACTTAATACACAGTTGGTGTATTATCTTCTGAGTCAAAATTGACTGCTGGTTTCTGCATATGTATCTGTGGTGCTATCTTCAGTACATATGGGATGTCTAAGGGCAGAATTTGCTCCATATAGAACAACCCAGCTGTTAAAGCCTTTTTTGTGATTTCTAAAAAGAAAAAAAATCAACCAAACCAAACCAAAACAACAACAACAACAAAACAACAATCCCCAAACCCCAAAGCTGATATAGACAGATATTATAATCTCAGAAGCCTTTCTTAAACAAAAAAAAAATAAAAAAGAGACACACACACACACACCAAA
>WEIU01015398.1:316383-348341 GCA_013389925.1 Aegithalos caudatus
AAAAAAAAAAAAAAAAAAAGCCCAGAAGAGGATGTATAGATTTATTATCCAGCTTAAGGGGAAACTGAACAAATATAAATCTGTGGCTTTCTGAGGTTTAAATAACAGCAATTACTACCCCCAAAATATTGCATTTCATGCACTGTGGACAACGCTGTTAAAACCACCCACGATATTTTGGACTGTGGAAAATTTTTTTCCAGGTTTTTACAGAAGCTGACAGTAAATTATGTTGGTTGTTCACTGGGTTTGCATTATTTGATAGGGCTGGCTGTGGAGGTCTATGCTGTGGTAACAATAATGAATGGTGTACTTTTTGCTTAAATCCCTGTCTAATGAATATAGACATAGGCAAACAGCTAGTTAGGATTCCAAAATATAACTAACCACAAAGCAGAGCTCCAGCTGGTCTTCCCTCCTACTGCATTGTTCAAGGGCATTTTCCTTATCAAGAAATGCCTTTCGAGCCCTAAGAAGGAAAAAGAGAAGCTGGTATCCATTGTGCCCAGCAAAAGCAATTGAGATGTGGTGGTGATCGAGCACTGAACTGCTTAATAGTCTTATAAATGTTTGCACTTAACATGGGTTCTATCCAGTTCATAATAGGCAAAATCCTGACTGTGCAGAAATCAGCAGGTCCCAGTTTGATGCTGTGTCTCTGGTCAGAATCCCCAGAGCAGATGTTACCTACTTTAGCTAACACAGATCAATGCCTTGTCCTGTAAGCACTGCATTTTAGTTATGTTTTTATATATGTTATTGACTTTCAATAGCTATCAGGAGATTAAAATCTCCCAGAGTCACTCTACAAAATATTTCTCTTAGGGCTAACCATAGCCAGCAGCAAGTTAAATCTTTCCATGCCAGCATCTGCAGCGGTGTCAAAATCTGGATCAAAGTCCTGTTATGCACTTCAGTTGTTATTAGCAAGCATTTTGGGTTAAGAGTTGTAACTGTGAACCTCTGGTAGTAAAACTGGCAGATTCATGAAGATTTAAAGAAAAGGCTTGATAATGTCTCATGTTATTTTCACTCCTTCAGCAATGTTTAGTCTGCTCTTGAATGTTTTAGGAGCTGTTACATTTCACTCTATGATACTTAAAAATTGATGCATGTTTCTCAGTTATTTAACCATTATGGCTGAAGTGATCTCTGCTGCCCAGGCTGCTCCTGGGGCTTGCTGCAAGTTACACCTGCACAGGATATTCAGTGCTCTTGAACTGCTGTGCAGTCTGGCATTTTAGCATGAAATCAAATTCTTATGTCAATCTTCATTTTTGCACTGTCAGGGAATATCAAAAGGGGTGGTGTCACTGCATTTGCTTTAATTCAGATGCTTACTGAAGTCTGAAGTGACCATCCTCTCCTCTGCTTGTACAGCAAACCTGAGGCTTTTCCCCCAAGCCCACATCACTGTCCTGTCTTTGCACATTAGCCATAAATCCAGAGATTATGTTGCCTTTGGGTTTCTCCATCAGGATGACAATATAAGCACCACAAACCAGAAAGTCTCCCAGCCCAGGGGCATCCAAGCAGCAAAGAAACTAAATGGAGAAGCTCCTGCAAAGGTGGGGAGTACAGAAGATTAATGGGGATGAAGGGAAACTAACTCAGAAGAAAAAATACGAGAGTCACCTGCCAAAGACTGATGTTTTCAGAATGACCTCAGTGACTCTTTTTGAGAGGATATTTGAAAATACACCATTTCCTACTGTAAAATGGTAAGATCAGAGCCCTTATACTCTTCAGAGAAATTCTGCACTGGGATAAGTTTGCAAGTTAAGACAATGCAGGTCGTAGTGAACTTTTAAGAAAGCCAATGAGCTCCACGATGAAATGAAGGCTGAAGGCAGAAGTACAAATACCATCATTAGCTACGTTCCTGAGGTCTGCAAAGTACAATAGCAATGCCTTTTCTTGCAAAAAGTTGTTTGCAAACCTCAAAACCACCAAATAAGTGGGTGTGGATAGAGAAAAGGTTTGTATACAATGCCGTGTCTTTGTGAGTAAAAAAAAAATAAAACCCACAAATGGATGTTTCTGAAAATATCTCAATCCTGAGAGATTAGCCTCAGCAGAAGTGTCAGTGCAGAAACCATCTGCATATTGAAGAGGTTGCCTAGCAAGGTTTTTTTTCCCTCATTATTATTTTCTACTTAGATTGCTAAGAAAAGATCTCTCAGGAGAAATAACAGTAGGATCTTAAAAATAGTTCTGAATCTGCCATTAAAAATTCAACACAGATATTGTCTAAGCCAATTCAGGTTGTTTTGGAGTCATCACATTAAATATGCTGAGATTCTCTGCTGAGCTTGGTTTTAAATCTAGCACCCACTAAAGTATTTCCCTGAATTAGATGGCCAAAGAGCAATCTGTGCTTGGGGAGCAGCTTGTGGGTTTGAGGGTACCTCAACACCAGGGCACAGAGAGCAAGCTGCTTCCTCCTAATGGAATAAAACAGGATGAGGAATTGCTCTGAAACTAGGTGAGGAGATCCACAGGAGTTACCATGAGGACAAGGAATTGCACTCCAACTAGAAGAGCTGATACACAGGAGGTACCACGTAAAACCCAGCCAATAAAAATGAAAAGGGAGTGAACCAAAACCTGATGTTTTCTATGCTTCTCCCCTGTGCTATGTATTTCTATTCCTGTAGTGCCATGTACAACTCACACTTCTTTGATCCCAGAGTCATCACACATGAAGAGTGGGATGTAGCACTCTTCCATGGAGCAGATGTTTATATTTATATTATTTACTGAAGCAAATATTATTTGGATACATTTAGTGAGGATGAATGCAGCAAGCAGAAACCTATGTTAAATTATGAATGTCTACATTTGGAGGAAAGGGAGTAAAATATTGACATTGGTTAAGAATTTTCATAATTCATCTTAATGTGGAGAATATAAGTGGAAGTGGGTAAAACCTCAGCCCAAGTGAATCTAGTGGAAAACTACTGGACTCTAAAATACTCAGCAGAAGCCATAATTTTAGGTGGATGGGAAACACTGTGAGGATTTATTGTGTCCTAAATTCTCCACCACTATAGCCTCTGAGCACATCTCAAGGAATATGAGTCATTGTTTCTCTTGACCTTCCACTGGGGACAGCAGAGAATGCACCATGAAATGGTTTCTTTAGCCACCAGCTGTATTTTGAGGTGCAGGGGCTGCAGGTCCAGTTTTCTCCTGCAAGAGGAAGGCAAGGTGGAGATGTCTGCACCTGGGAGGGCAGGGAGTTGTGCCTTTGCTGTCTGTCCATTCCCAGAGGGGTTGGCATGTCAGGCTGGCACTGTGAGCACCCATCCTTGTAAAGAGAGAGCCAGGAGGATGCCTGGAAACGAATTCCAGCATGCTGGAGGCGTGGGGTGGGCAGGCAGGGCCTCTGTCTCCAGCCCTGTAGTGCACCCTGGTCTCCAGGTCTCCAGCCACCACACACTTTAAAGCCTCAGACCTGTTCAAGCACGTCAGCGGGTGCATAAAACCCTTTGTGGTCCCACACAATAATTCAACTTCCATCACTGCTGCTGATCTTGCCAATGCAACAATACCAGCTACCACATGCCAAAGCAATAAAATAGCTGTTTCCATGAGCAGCCCGATGTAATTTGAACTCTTCAGTTCTTTCCAGTTATTTACAAGCATTGTATGTCACAAACAGACCACCTCTTTTGCAATGTTCTTTAGGAAAGCTGTGTATTATATTGGCATAATAGTCTTCTTCAGGGAGAGCATTTTGTTTTAATAAAATGTGTGCCACCATATTTAATCAATCAGATTGATTGACACCAGCACTAGCTGCGTCTCCCAGCAGATGCTGCTGCTACCTCATTCTTATTCCAGTTTCATTTCTCAATCAAATCCATGTGTAAAAAACATAATGTGCTGCCAACATAATGTAATAAAACTTCAACTGAAATGCACACCACCACGACTGAAACTGATAAGTCAAAGTATGGGGAAAGTTAACTTTAGCAAAATCATTTTTGACATGAAAATATTAAAGTTTTACAGTTCAGATATGCCTTGGCTAACCCTAACATAAATGCAAAAGTTTCTCGGGCGTTTAAAAAAAACCAAAACACCTATAGAAGAGAAATTCTTCTAGAAGTTACTGAGCTTTAAGCTGGCTCCTAGCATTTTCTACTCTTTGGAGTTTGCTGGTGTCATTCCAGTTCAATTTAGGGCACCCAGGTGAGATGAATTATAACTTTTACCTGGACAGTTCAGGTGCCTGTGTTAGGTGAACACTGAGTTGTGGCAATGCAGGGCCCTGTGCCAGAGGCGGAACTAGCAGCTTTGGAAGGCAAGGATTCCTACAAGCACGATGGAAACCCTGACTGGTGGATGTCACACACAGCATGAAACTACTCTAAACTGTTTCAAAGTTCACCTTAAATAATCTGCACACCCCACGTTACCCAGAGGGCATGTGTGGGTCACAGAGCACATTTCTGGGGAATTTGCCCTTCCTGTACTTATGGCAGCTGGTTTCAGACCACTGGAGTTGAGACCCCTCTTGATACAGGTGGTCCCACATACACCTGAGGAAGTTGCACCTCAAATCCCAAGGTCAAGCTTCATAGCAATCCCCAAAGCCAGATGGGAATTAAAGCCAAGCACCTGATTGACAGATTTTATACTATGTGCATGATGTTTTCATGTGTAATTACTGAAGGAGGTATGAAAAGAGCTCCAGAACTGTTTTCTAAGGCCCTGCAATAAATGACTTCCCTTTCATTTATTTTATATTTCTCACAGTGATTATATGATAGGAAACACATGCCATGAATTCACATGCCACCAATTTCCATCCTTCTGTAAAAGAGGAGAACAGAGGTTTTAATCTTAAAAGATGCCTGATGCTTCAGAACACCTTTTTTCCTTCACCACTAATTTTCAAATTAAAAAGTTTCATTAGCTGAAGTCCTGCTGGACAGTGCTTTGGGCTCACACGGAGAAGGAGAGATTGGGAAATTTTAGTCTGCAAGGAACTTGCCACAGCTGAAAGTTTTCAGTCTCTTTCAGCAAAATGCCCAAATGGTAACTATGTAAATAAAAATTACACTTTAAGAAATGGCAAGGCTGACATATTATTGGCCCGTCCATTTTTGATCTCCAGTGAAATCCAGCAGTGCTGGAGTCACTGTCCCATCACTATCATCCCCCTCCTCCTGTGCCTTCCCAGAGATGAGCCAGGGCTCCCTGCCTGCCAAAAACAGCAAAGGGACATGGGCAGCCTTAAACTGATTCCAAAAAAGAGCCAAGGAAATAATTCAGCCTTTGGAAAAACCTGCTTTGTACTGCAAAGATCAGCCTATGTAATTCAGTAAAATGAAAATTCAGCAATAGTTTTGTTATCACCTACATATAATACCAGGAGAGGTAATTCTGACAGCAGAGGGCTCTTTAAGCCAACAGGCTGAGGTACAGAAGGATCTGGTAGCTGCAAGCTCAAGCTAAACACATTTGGACTGAAAATAAGCTGAAATTTATTTGTGATAGCAAAAACCTCATCCCTAGGACTTCCTTGCTTTAGAAATGGGTTAGATTCCACAGCAGTTAGAACTATAGTTCCAGTTGGATTGTAACTATAATTTTATTTAAAATTAAATGTATTTTTAAGAGAAAAAACTTGTTAAAAATTGCATTTGTTATTATGACAAGCTATAGTAAAACCTAGGCTTATTGTTATCTTGGAATAATTCATAAAATACCACATTGCATGGATGAGATAAAAGTGGCTTAAATTCCATAACCACTGCATTTTAGCAATGAAGAAAACTGAAATTCTTGAAAGACCCCAGGCTGCAAAAATACTGCCTGTATTTTTTTTTTAAGTTTAAAAGTCCTCAAAAGTTCATTTTTTGTTCCCAGCTCATTTCAGGATGAGACCCCATTGGACGGTATCAGACATGTCTTTTTGTTCCCTTGAGAAACACATGCCCTCCCCTTTTGATGGAGCATCCTGTGTTGAAGGGATTTTCCCCTCAGGTCACAACTTGCTGCCTCTGAGAGCTCAAGCACTGTCTCTGAAGCCATGAAGTGTCCAGTATTGTGAAAATCTCATCCCTGTTCGTCAGATCCAGGTAGATAATTCCATCAGAAAAAAACAAAGCAAACTGCCCATTTTGTGAACAAAACACAGTGATGTATTGCATATTTGAGGAAAGGCAGAGCCAGGCAAAGCCAGAGCAGAGCTTTCCTGGAGATGGTACAGTGAAAACACTCCCATGTGGAAGAAAAGGAGAAAGCTCTCCAGGAAGTTTTCCTCAGCACTGCTGAAAGGAGTGTTATGCCTCCGTATCACATAGCACAGCGGCTGGGGCAGGGTTTTTCATGGCATCTCACGTGTGCCTCAAGCAGAATCTGGCTCAGTGTGGCTTCAGGAGACAGAACTGATGGCCAGATTCCAGTGAAAAATGGCTCTATTAAAACTTGGATGAAAAGAAAACAGCAGCATGATTTTCAACCCTAAGATATTTTGATTAAATTTCATCCACATCTGTACTAAGATTCTTTCTGGCACAGCCCTAGCAATGTCTTTCCAGGTTATAACATTCCATGTTATTCCAGATAGCAACAATGGAGCCCAATTACATCCAGACCCATTGCTGCCATTTTCTGATTAGCAAAACAGCCACTTATCTTAGAATCTGGGCATGTTGTTTCTCTTAAGAGTGATAATTTGCACCAGAGACCATAAAGCCTTTCCCCTCTGTACCTGAATTACCCCTCCCAGAAGCTCTTGGAGCAAGGCTCAGTTTGCCAATGTGTATGTGGAGGAATTAAAGCCCAGAGGGTGAAGATCAGCAGCTGAAATTTCAGTCTCTAGTGCCAGGTGGGATTCTTGGGGCAGCTGGAACACGGGTGTGGGGCTGGCAGGGAGGGAGGGTGGCTGGTGTGAGACCCCACATCTGCAGGGGAGGGCAGATGGAGTGTGAGGCATGTGATGGAATCAGCTGAGCCCCCTCCAAGGTGACTGGAACCTGCCTGAGCTCCCCACCAGCAGAACATTCCACAGAGCAGAGCAGGAGCTGGGCATGGGCCCTGCTCACAGCTCAGAGCCCCCATCAGTGCCTTTGGTACTGACAGAGCCTCGAAAGAGGGAGTGAGGCTCCCTTTGTAGCAGGGACAGACAGTGCTTGTCTGAGCTGACACCCTGCTCTGCCACCCCCACACAAGCATGTCTGTTTGACTAACACCTTTTCATGAATGTCTCTGTGACCTTTTCTGGTTTTTGTTTAACACACAGTTCAAGCTTGTCAAAGGCCTGATCACTGATGTGTATTTTTGTGTGTACCCTTGGCTCTGAACACTCCAGCCCATGCGTTTCAGCCTTCCACCACTTCTACCTGTTACTTCCTGATATTTCTATGTGCATATTTTTAATTAAGTTTCCCTTCTCCCTCACCCCCCAACATAAATTCTTGGTATAAGTAAGTGGAACAGTGATCCTCCCTTGCACAAGCATTTCAGGAGTGTGTGCTACCACCAGGTCACATTTTCTAGTGGAAGTGAGGAGATGTGCAGAGGGAGACAGGATCTGTGTTCCAGATGCCTGCGGTCAAGGTGGGAAGGACACATTTTCCTGCCTTCTGCTCCCTCTGGCTGCCTTTTCCTGCCATTCCCTAGTGCAAGGCCAGGAGTGTCGATTCTTTCTCCCCAAAAGCCTAAGAGCTGTGATCCCATGGTTTGACTCTGGATGACAGAGAGAAGACAAATGAGGCCCAGAAGTGGTGATGAGGGCAGAAGAAATGGTGCTACTGCTCCTCTCCCCATGGCAGCCAGCACCATGATCCCCTGGCAGCTGCAGGCATTCCCAGCACAGGCTGCTCCCACTGCCTCAGCTGCACCGCTCTGCTACAAGGTTCCTGCCTTCTATTGGGTTTGGCCACCTTCCAGAATTTCCCTCAGGAATGCAACTAGAAGAAGGGAAACAGCAGTTTTTAACACTTCATATTTCAGCCTGAACGGAGTGAAGCTTCAGTGGAGAAAAACCATGGAGGTTGAGCACCTCTGGAAGCTGAGGGCTGCCTGCTCACCAAACCAGCCCAATGCCAGCACTGTGAAGGGAAAAGACAGAGGACAGTTGTGTGAGGGGACCTGTTGCAAAACCTGGAAAAATATTTCATGGCACACCCTCCTCTGGTACATGGCAGAGAAGTCCAAGAAAATCTGGACATGAATGTTTCGGAAAGTATTGAAAGCTTAAACTAATACAAATACCCCCAAATTTTGGAAATTTTTCAATTCCTATTCAGCATCCATGGCCTGACTCCATCTCTTATCCATTTGTTACTGCATAGACTTTAAAAATCCTGTCCTGTTCCATGTTGGGCTCCCTCCTTGGCACAGTGGTGTTTGCAGCAGGATTGCAGTGTCTTACACCCACGCTGTTCACTCGGAATTTGGCTAGGGGGTTATTTACAGCCCTTCCCATCAAATGAGGCAAGGGAACAGTTGCCAGCTGTGCTGGTGGCTTTTTGTGGTGAGCAAACTGAATGCTCTGAATTTGTCTGGAAATGTATAATTCATTGCACTTAAAAAAAATGAACATATCAGATGTGAGGGTCCTGTTAAGTGCCCCACTGCTTGGCTCAGGTTTCTCCTCATCTGTGTGAAGAAGCTGTTGCACAGCCCAGGAACTATGGAGGAGCTGGGACAGCAGCTGTGCTGCAGTCATCCTGTTGGAAAATTGCTTCATTTGAGGCTAGTTTTACAAAGACTTTGGCAAGGTACAGAGAGGAAGAAACTTCAGGATATGTGGCCAAGCTTGGCAATGTCCCACCAAGGAGAAGCTCTTCAGGTTTAGGAAGTGATGTTGAAACAAGTTGATGTCATGCCAATTTACTCTTTCCTAAATAACTCAAAGAACAGTTGAGTAGTACCAGGAGAGGCCAGGGAACAGGACATAAGACTGGAGTATCCTCATCCCTGCCCATGGGCAGATGTGCAGCCATCTTATAACAAAGAATTTTTTGCCCAAAAGGCTTTGTTTTCTCTCATTCAAATCATCTGTCCTAATGTTTTTCTTGTTTCATCCGTTGTCATGGCTCACCATTTATACTGATAGCCTGTTTGGGACTAACATATTCAGAAGAATGGAAGTGTAACAGAGTCATGATTTGGGTAAAATTATCTGTGCCAGGATGGCATAAACCAGAAGTTTTCCCATCTAGGATGGGAGAATATTTTGGCCAGAAGGCCTCTGTAACAGGTATGAGAACTTCCTTGCCATGACATTACAATCTCTAGATTTACCCAAGTGATTGAATTCTTTCCTCCACAAAAGAAACCATATGGACTGGGACTTGATGAGAGCCATTCAAAGGACTGCTGTTATCCCAAAATTTGAATAACATCTCCCAGAGAAAGTGAGGCAGGAGGATCAGTGCTTAATCAAATCCACGCTTTCATTTGCTTGGACTAGCAGCTAAGGAAACTGGTTTAATTTCTTCTGTGAGAAAAGTGAGATAAATGATGTGTGTATGTGTCTCCAGGTAAAATATTTGATCACTTACCTTCTTAGTCATCACTGGTGTTTAATCGCACATTATGTAACATTACACCCAATACAGATTACAGCGGGGGGAAAAATCACAACCATGCAGCCTGCAGAAACTGGAAAGTAATTTGTCTCCAGGAGGAAGGATGCTCTTTTCTGCACACTCCATGTACAGCACCATTCATCATCTGGGAGCGGAGCCGCACTCAGCTGAAGTCACATCAGAACAACCCTCCTCTTCCAGGCGCCTGTCCCAGGAGCAGCCAGACCCTACAGCTTTCCCAGGGCAAAGGCCTCTAAAGCAATGCCAAACCAGTCAGCCCAAACAGGTTTATAAGACCTTTTAAACTCTCGGGCTCTGCTGTAGTGAAGTACAGCCTTTTCCAGGCTACCTCTGTGACAATGCCATATTCAGAGACCAGCTGCACTTGCAGATCTATTTGGTAATAACAGCAACAAAAAAAGTCTCCTGGAGCCAAACCCTCCAAACAACTTATTTCCTACTGAAGAAACTTCTCTGAGCCTATGAAACCTAACTACTCTTTGGCATGTCTTCCCAAACACAGCATGCAAAAGTAGTAATATTTTATGTTTTGATTACAGGACATTGCGGGTTGCTGCCATCTGCTATGAAAGGGACGTTCTGCTCCCTGAACATCCTGGTTGTAATTTGCACAATATTTCAGTTTCTCAGAGATACCAGGAGTTCCAATACACTGTGGATACCCATCAGCACTAACAGCACTTAAAAAATGGGAGAGGCGACTTGAGGGTGACAGTGGATTTTGGCACCCCGGAATTTTTCCCCAGGCAGTGGAAAATATTCCAGCATGCATTAAACATGTAAGAAACTTTCCCCAAAGCGCATGCAGCCCCCACGGCAAAGTGAAAACATGAAGGAGTGCCTCACGCTATAACATCATCTCCCTTTTCCGGAGTTACAGTTGGGTTCAATTTTCTATTATTGCAGATCGTTGGGGTGGGACTTTTTTGAAGGGCTCAGCCTTGGCCCAAATCCTCTCCCGTTGGAAAACAATGAGCCCCCCGACCCCCTGGCTGCTTTAATGGCAGAAGAGCGCAGCCAGCACAGAGCGCTTGGGGAAATTCCTCTCCTCCACCCGCTCCCGGACAATGGGTCAAATGTTTCATCCCTGCGTGAAGCCTGAACAAACAGGCATTGCACAAGGAATCGCCACGGGGAAGCGCAGCCGCCCTGCCAAGGGCAGCCTCTGACGCCGCAGCCCCTCTGCATTAACCATTGCAGCTCATGGACAGGGATCCTTCCCTGGAATGCTCCTGGGGAGCCTGTGTCCCCCAGCTGCCTGACTGATGCTTGTGAAGCCCTGCAAGTGGTGGCTGATGGGGCTTGGCTGGCCATGACGTGGTTCATACTTCCATATCCTCCCACAGATAACAAAGATGGTAATTTCTGACCTTGAGGGCTATGTGCTGCATGGTCAGTTTTGGTTCCCTGGTGGCAGATTTTGATGCAAGTTCGTATTTTTGAAAATTAACCCAGTTAATTTATTAATGAAAGAACAGCGTGCCCATAAATCATTATGTAGGACTTTCAGAAGGAGAAGTGTAATTTATTGTTGAAGTGTCTGACCCTACCAAACTCAAAGACAACCCAAACCTGGGGACATCTACCTGCCACGCCACATCCTGGCATTTCTTGAGAAACCCTGTCTGACTGCCAGTTTGGCATCTCCCAGGCTGCAAAAACAACCTGTGCTGAAAGACCTGCAGAGTTCACCCATATTCTTCTCCTTGGGACTATGGATTATGGTACAGAAAGGAATTATAGATGGAAATGTACAGGCTGGCAGCAGATGGGAGCTTCTTCACCTATGGACTGCCTTGCAGGAGAAGGTGGCATGAGGACCAAATACAGGCTCAACAACCTTGAGCCTGTGCCTTACCTGGGCTATTTCTGGTGTGGTTCATCAGTGCTTTTGCCCTAAATCTCAGGATGTGTTTTTATTGGCTGAAAGGAATAAATAGCTTTTTCTTCTGCATTAGGTAAAAAAGGCACAGTAAATGAGCTGTCTCAGTTTACATTATTTGAGGATCTGTCTCATCATCTTCAATGCCAAGAGAGCTGAGCGTTTCCTATGACCCTTCTGCTAAAGGCTACAGCAAAGCACTTTCTCAGGCAGCCCTGTGAATAGTGTGCTCATTTGAGGGGTAAATAAAGAAGACATCAATGGCTGGATGTGCGTTCTCTGCTAGCAATCAATGCACAGCATACACTTTTGATGAGGTTAGATAACAAGCTTCACATGGAGAGAGGAGTACCATGCACACACAACCTTCTGAATATATGTCAGCAATAAAGTGATAACTACAAAGGCAAGCAGTAGCTGCCCACTGTAGGATGTCTCATCTAGTTCAAGTTCAGCTGTGCAATACAAGCCCAGCTCCGTGTAGTTTGATAAAAACCCACCCTAAATCAACAACAAATCCCCTATACACTGCTCTGAAGGATTAGCATGAGGATATATCTTCACTGAGCCCTTTTTAATCTCGAAAAAGGAATTTCTTACATCAAAAATAGAGAATTCTTTCATGTCACTGTCAGCTCCGTAGCCCACCTAACCCTGCATTATTACCACTGACAGAAAGACAGGTGTTAACAGCTGGAGAGAAAACAAATGTAGAGCGCTGTGGCAAAATTTGAGGAGAAACAGATGTGTGAGCAACGCTGCCTTTGATATTTATTTTAATGGTGCTTCTCAAACGTGTTCAATATTTATGCAGCCATAGGCTCGGCTTTCACTGGCACACGAGAGCCCGCACGGTGCATTATTCACCTCTGCCACCACCTCTTCTTTTCTCTTCCTCCCTTCCAACCGTCATAAAAACCAGCAAATCTCCCAGGAAAAGCTGGCTTAGTCCTCCTCCCCTCCCCCAGTATGAAATGGATAGAGTTTTTCAGCAGTGGGAGTTCAGTGTGATTAGTATGCTAATACGGGAGAGAGAAAAGGAAATGGAGATGAGAGATACGGTCCTTTAGCGAAGAAAAGCAGGAACAACTGAAAGGAGGATCTCTGCTAATCAATTAACCTACAATGGACCTAATGCCACAAGAAGCTATTGTGCATAAAGGGACAGAATTCTCGGTGACAGATGGCACTTGGGCTCATGATATTACAGGGCTGCTGCTCGAGAGCTTGTTTACCTCCCATACAGGGGTAAGCAATAAAGCAATAAAATTGCTTATTTATTTTAAAGAGAGAAGTTGAAATGCTTATTTACCAAATCAATCAAGGTTTACTAAGGCAGAACAGCCACAATCCTCATGGCCCTAAAATGCTGGATACTTCACTGATTTCAAATAGCAATTATCTATTGCAGTTTCTTGAACCCGCTCTGACTGCAAAGAGACGTTTAATTTGCAAATTTTGATGAAAATTGTCATTTTTTTAATTGCCTATTTCACCAATTTGAATTTTAAAACAAACGATTAACTAGAAACTCATTTTTAGTTGCCTTGGGCAAGCCCAGGAAAATATTTGTCAAGACCCAAGCCTGTCTGCTTAGCATTTGAGTTGAGAAATGCACAACTGCCTTCAAGTCAACATTAGCTGTGACAGAAGCAAGACTATTATTTAACAGTAGCTGAAAATGTCAAAAACAAGCAGCATTTGGCATTTTGACAAGACGGCGCTGAAAAGAAACTATTTTTTTTTTTTCTCAGCACTCAGATAACTGTAAATCAAAACTGTACAATTACCACTAGGCTCAGAGTGCTGCTTTTGTGGGTTCCTTTGAACCAGTGGGGAGAAGAAGAGCAGGCAGATCTCCAGCTTCTGCTTGCAGCTACCTTCAAGGTCCCAACACAACCCAGACCCTCCATACTTCAAAAACCCCACGTTCTGCTCCCAGGAACAGAGGTGGCATCATCCAACAACTCATGTCAGACCTCAGGCACATCAGCATGATGAAGACATCCCAAAAGCTAAGGATATACGTAAGTGCTCCAAGGTATATGCTTTAGGAGTTAGCTATCTGCCAGAATAAATTCAGATTTTTTTTTTTAAGTAGGTGTTGTGCCTGGGAATTAATCAGCTTTTTTACATTAGAAATCATAACAAAGGGTCAGCTGAATTAATTAAAAATAGTACTGTGTTGAAGAAAAGCCTGATACTGAAGAAGTGCAGGAAAATTAATATCTAAACCACTTTGTTCTCACAGCAAGATTAAGTTGGAAGTTACTGTTTTAATCAACAACAAGATGCCACAGTGCTCATGGTAAACAATATTGTGAACCATCTCAGGGAAACAATGACTTGATGATAAGATATTGCCTTCAAGAGCTTTAGATTACCAGAATGAACAGGGGTTAATAATCTTAATAATTTAAGAGATGCCAAAGTGATGAACATATGTTGATCTTCATTGCATGCACCAGATACTGCCCACCACTTACCTGGACTCCAGGAGAACAATTTTTCTCGCAAGGTTTCCCACTCATAAAGTCCCTTTGATGTGAGTCAGCATTAGGTAGGGTATCAAATCCCATGAAGATTTGTTTTTACAAGTGTCAGTTGCGTGTTTCTGTCTTTCCTCAGTGAAATCCCATTGTGCACCTCAGAGCAGCTGTGCAAGAGAGACATCAGGAGGGTGTTGCACAGACCCCTTCCTAGGTCCCATCCCTTAATCTGCCCTGTAGCAGCTCCATGACCAAACTCACCACATCCCTCTGGGTTTCATTAGTTACTGTGACCTTAAATCACAAACTATCATGGTCTGACAGCACCAAAGTGAAAGTATTCCCTGAAAAGCTGATTCAGAAAGCTCATACTGTCCTCAGAGCTTTGAAACTTCCCTGAAAGTTTGGGGGGTTCTGGTAGCAACTGGTTCCCTTTCCCTTGCAGAGCACCTCTGGTGTCCTGCTTGGAAGGCAGGAGGAGGAAACACCATAGACAAGAAGAGGCCAAGCCTTTGCACTGACCTTGCAGTGATGGAGGAACAACTCCAGCTTCAGGAATCTTATTGCCTGGGAACAGATTCAGGGACCACAATTGTCAAGCCACAGGCTGTGAGAGCAACACATTTACCTGTGAGCAGATCCAGAGTGGTGAAACATGGTGGGTTTCACATCCCAAAATGCACTGCAAATCCAGGGATGTGAGGTGCAAAAAAGCATCCTGACTGGGTGGGTCTGAAAAATCAACTCTCCCTCACACCTTCAGGTTTACTCCCACCAAGGCTAAGGGTTGAATGCAAAAGCAACCTGTCATACCTCTCTTTGTCTTTTGGTACTTAAAGATGATTCTTTGTAAATTTACATTAAAAAAAAAATCAAAAAGCCCGTGTGTGTACTAGACAAACACCACTGGTATTTGTCTTTGAGCTGGGCATTTTGACCTGACATCTAAACTGAATTCCCTTTCGTATCCAGCCAGCTTATCAAGTGACCCCCCATCTTGCTGCTCTTCACTGTCCCAAAGTTCATCCCCTGGACCAGTGCAATGATCAAAGTCTGCAGAACTAACCTGGAAAAAAACACATTTCCAGAAACAGGTACATACTTCCCTTTCTACCAGCTTCATTATTTCTTAACTCTGAATCTCTACACTTACTACCTACATACATGCCTAATGCTTCTTATACCACCTATCCTCACAGTAGACACATCACCTTATCAATTCATGTCCATAAAACATGGATATTCAGGATCTTTCAATTCACCTTCAAGCCACTACTCCAGCACCATTTTCACTTGATAGACTGATTTGAGGAGACTGGTTGGTAAGAGGACACTGAAACCACACAAAGCAGTATTATTTCTCTCTCCCCAGTTTAATCAGAGCAGGCACAGGTCCAACACAAAGCCTCAGATGAATTTCCTACAAGCAAAATACTGGACCAAAAAAAAAAAAAAAAAAGGCAGGATTGTGGCAAGCATCTATGACAACAAGCTCATCAGCAGCCAAGATTATGTATTTGCATCATTATTAATCTGCTCTGCCAGATCTGATTCTCCTGAAGAGCTGATATCCCATATAAAAAGCACACACTGCAAATCACAGAGGATGATGACAGTTTTCATCAGTGCTGAAAGAGAGGAGGGAAAGGCAGAATCTGCGGTGTGCTGCTCTTACGTGTTGCACAATGTAGGTATATTTTTGACCTGTATCAGATGAGAAAAGAAGTAAGGTCCAAACAATTTCATCCCTTTCAAACACAGTGGGCCAAATTCCCAACCAGCATGAAATGCTGCATGTCCACTGAAATGGATGGAGTTATGCCAGCCTGGCTGAGTACTTGGCTTTGCATGTCAGTTCATTCAGCAGTGATTGCACTTGACGTGCGGTGCAGAACAAGCATTTGTTCTTAAAAAGAAACAGTGGAGTCTTTCAGTGCTGTCCCAGCCTATACATAGTCCTGGCTCCAAGTGCAGGATTAACTGTCCTTAGCTCCTATGTATATGTGCAAAGGAAGAGTAAGGAGTAGGAAGAAAGCACATTCTTCTCTCTTTGACACACTTTGAGCATGTCTCACCACTCGAGACAAGAAATGCAGAGCAGGAGGACTTTGCTCATTGTTGGAACCTGTAATGAACACATGCACTTGATGTCATTACAGGCACTGGGCATCCTTTCACCCCACCTGAACACTGTGGTGTCACATCCCTCACTTTACCTCAACATCACCAACCAGTGCCCTGGGCCAGGCCAGCAGTTTCTCACAGAGTTCAAATGGAATGTGTCCATCTAAGCAAGAAGTTGCTAAAGCCTATTCCCATGAAAATTCTCTGGGGGCAGAGCTAGGCTTACCCCAGGCACCACTAGTCACTGAGGGAACCACTGGCACAGCTGGGATAGAGAAAAACAGACCAGCCAAAACATGTTCTGGTGATCACTGCCAATGAGGTGATATCTTTGGACAGCAGCTGAGACCAGAACAAGTCAATACAAATACATTTGTATTGACTTGTTCTGGTCCCCCCTTACCCTTGTTTTGAAACCCAGGGTACAATCAGAACGATCACTTACTGTCCTTTTCCTTCTTGCAACAGTATGGAAAATGCTGGAGGCTCTCCTGGCGTAACTTCTATATGGTAAATTAAGAAGCAAACCTGTTCCTCACAGCTTTCCTTTTAGTGCAAACATTTCTCCCCAAAAAAAATCTTGAAACAAATCTTGCTTTGAGGTTTGATTACCAAAAACTATTTGAACAGAAACAGCAAAACTACATCATGAATTCAGAAAGTAACTTATTCATAAATAGAGATTTTTCCTTCAATGAATATTTTGCCATATTTACTTCAAAGGCACAATTTCAGGAATTCTACCAGCAAAGTCATAAAAGGCAGATTTTATGGCTACACCCATGGACCTTGCCTCTGCAAATGCTCTGCCACGTGTGCACATATCTCTGCAAAAGTACAGATCAACAGGTCACCTCCTGCAGGGATGTTTGACAATGACAAGGCAGAACTGCTGCCTGTACAGAAAGTGAATCCTATGAACCTCAATCTGGAAATGCTGTGGGTTGTGCATCTGACACAGATGTGCAGGGCACACTGGACACACAGCACTCAACATGCTTGGCCTGAGGAAAATTAGTAGCTGCCCATTCATTTTATATTCCTTTTTGTTTCTCTGTATTGCCTCCTATCTGCTACAGTGCTGGACAGGCTAAAAAAATGGGGATGTGCAACAGGAGCTACTGAACTTCTGTGAATCAGAATCAAAGAACAAGAAAGAAAAACCTCAAGAAAATGCCAAAAAAACTTTCAACTTGGATTTCAGCTCTGATCAGATGAAGAAACAACCCCTACTTCTTCCCCAGCACGGTTTTTAAAGATTCAAAGCACAGACTCTCAGTTGTGCTGAAACATCCAGCCATAAAGTTTATCCTTTAATTTGAGGCTTTGTCATTTGACCAGGGAGGAGGTAATCAGGACAAGGCTCTGGACCATGCTGCTCAAAACATGACAACAGGTACACCAAAAAATCCAATCTGGCTGCCTGAAGCAATTAAAGGAGTGTTTACTATTTCATGACAGTTAACATGTTGGACTGACCTTTCATTTACTGTTTAGTGCTGAACATTAAGCAGCAAAATTACTCATGCTTTGCATTTAGTACTGGCATCAGAACTAACAGCATGAGATAGCTATTCCCACGGCGAGGCACGCGTTCCCTCTGCCCAGCTGTGCACGTACTTTCACAAGCACTGAGCTGATATCCAACATCACTGCCACTGTTCTGTTCACCCACTGCCATCAGGAATTATCAGTAACGCTGCTCCAAAATGTAAAAAGCATATGCAAAATGGCCAGGGTGAAGCTGGTGGAATTATGTTCCTTCCTTACATACCAGAAAAGAAAAAAAGGGAGGACTTGTGTATGCCCACGGGTCCTTGTGGCAGCTCCCAGCCAGATGGCAGCAGGGAAGTACAGAAGCTATAGAGGAAAAGTCTCTTTGTTTACTCTCCTCCTAGCAGCTTACAGCAGCCGTGTTGCAATGACAGGCACAGGATGTATTTTTAAGAGCCTGACAGCTCAGCATTTGGAATAGTCCCTCAAAAGCCAAGGAACTTTCCATTCAACACCCTCAGGCTGGAAGGACCTGGAACTTCCATTCTCTGAGGCTACAGATGGAAGGGAGAGGTTAAATTTCCAGGAAAACACCTTTACTCACGTGCTTTTGGCTAATCTTAGTGCTTCCTATCCAAAATTATGGCTATTTCTACCCCTGGCTGTAACCTGCCTGGTCAGACACACGGCATGTTCAGGATGCTGCATTTTGACAGCAGTTAGGAATTTGGGGCCAAAACAAACAGGGGACTTTTCCACTCACCCCCTGCTCTCCTTCCAGCTTTCAGTTGTGGTGCTGTTCTGCTGTCAGACTGCATCCCAAACCCCCATGCACCTTTATTCCCACCCTTTCCTCACCTCTGCCTGGATGTTTTTCCATTACATTTCCAAACCTCTCTTTATCACACCTTTTTTAAAACAGCGATGGGCACGATGAATGGAGTCTGTGAATACCAGAGTAAAATTCAGTTCATATCCAGACCAGAACATTAATAAATAGAAATATATTATGCATTTCCCTACTATTTGTATTTTGGGGGATTTTTTCATATCCATGGTAGCTATTTATATCTAAATCTCTATTTTCTGTATTGTGAGTGAAATTATCTTATTCCCACTGCAGATTCAAAAGAGTAGATTTTCCAAGGCTGCTCAGCATGGTAATTAAGACAGAATCACGGCTGATTTGATCTTCCCTGCTTCTTTTGCACTATTTTTATACAGATGTGCAACCAATATGCCAGCTAAATGGTCAAAATTATCATGATATTTCTGATAGAAGGCAACTCATATATTTTAAAATATCAATACCAATAAATATAGTATATTTTAGATATTAATATAATTTCTTAAAGAAAGAAGAAACCTATCAATCAAGGTTGTAGTTGTGTTTAATGCACATTTTGCTTTTAACAGCAACCTGCCAGTTTAAACAGCATAGACCTTACAAGGGTTAATTGGTGAAGATGTTAGAGTGCATTTAAAGTTGTGTCTAACTTATATCTTGTTCATTCTTTATTGAACAACATTTTTAAGACAGTCTAATGTTATAACTAGATGCCATATAGTAGCAGCATGTCCACACCACTAAAGTTAAGGCCGTGTCAGCATTGTCATCGTGAACCTTTCTCAGGGTTTGAACACATCAGCCATAGAATCACAGCAGTTTGAAACAACAGGACACCCACAATGAGATCCTGTATTGATGTTAGTCAAGTAAGAATAAAAACAGTAAGACACACAGAATAAAGGACTCCACCCAAATTTATTTTGGATGATTGCTGCCTTTGCAGAACATGCTCAAAATTTCCAAAATGAAATTTAAAAGTCAGCGGACAGCACAGTCTAACCAGGTTTAGCTGAATCTGAGTGCAAAGTGCTGCAGAGTGGGTGCCACAGATGCACAACAACCACTTCTCACATACTGCACATTTCAACACACACAAGCCTGCCTCTGTGTGAGTATCCAGACTGGTCACAGCAGTTCTACCACCAAGGGAATAACAAAAACAACTCATCTTCAGTTGTACACACTCGTTGGTCATGATGAAACTACATTGTTTACCAAGTCAGCACACTGGCTACTGTGGTACCGTGCTATTCCCTACAGTTAGGATAAGAAATATCTCAATTTTTATGCCCAGGTAACTCAATAGGGACTTCTCACACTGTCCACCAAGCTGAAGCCATTTGCTGAAGTAAAGAAGGTGGATGAGGTGAAATACTGTAAGAGACTCAACAGCTTCTTCAGAAAATTGCCAGAACCTGCCTAAAGAAACTCACCCTTCATTCCTGCCCAGCTTCTTGGTTTTATTAATAAAAAAAAAATTGCCATATGGTTTGAATAAGAGAAAATCTCATGTCAGGGATCTACTTTGACATGCTCTGCCTCTGCTTAAAGCAAAGAGCCTCTGTAGGTGCTTTCCTGAAACACCATCCCAGGACAGTGTGCTGCAGGTGATGACACTTTGTGGAGCTGCAGAACCAAGCTCTTCATACATCACTCGCTTATTTATTATTTTTACAATTTCCCATTCAAGAAGTTTTTCTTTTGTGACCATGTCTTTTGTTACAATGCTTTTGGAAGTGCTCATTCCACTCTTTCCAGACTTGGAGGTAAGCAGGTAAGACTGAAAAAGTTGCCTAGTTCAAGCTTTGTGTACAACCCATTCACACATTTATTAATGAAAACTTGTCTAAACATCTATTTGTTCTTTGGACCAACTCCAGCCTCCCTAGGTGACTGTCACATGTCTTATAAACTTTACATGGAAGACTTAAAATAGTACTTAAAGACAAAAAAGGAAAACAAATACATTTAAACATCATCAACAAAGACAGAGGGGAAAAAAAAGTGGAGACATCCCATGCCAAACTCACTGCAGGCACAGGTTAGCAGTGTCCTCTAGAAATCTGCTTTCTGCCTTCTTGCACTTCTTCCAGCTCATGCTCTTAAAAGGGAGCTGCAAAGTCAAGAGAAAATTCCCTGTGTGCCCCCAAATATGGGTCACACACTAAAATCCCTCAGAAGGAGGAAACTGCTCAGCACACAGCCTATTTCAGCTCGCTGTCCCATCAGGCTGTCTGTGCACAGGCACCTCTCAAACAACATTCCTCTGCCTCAGAAAACTGCTACAAGAACAAGTGCATTTATGGTTGCCTGGACACAGCAACAAGGCCTCCATCAGTACCTAAAATACAGCCCTGCAGATCCCTGCCAACAGAGCAGGGGGTGGGCAAGGACCACCAAGAGTAACATTGGTAATGGAGGTGTTTATTACACTTTATGGTAGTGGCTGATTTATTTCAGCAGAATTAAATTTTGCAATAAAAACTCCCTAAAGTGTTTTTCCTATCGACACAAATCAGCTTAAAGGATTGTACAAGAATGACCTGAACTGCATCCTGTTTTGCATACAAGTAGTTGCAGAATCTGTCCACGGTTTACATAAATTCAAAACCAAACAAAGATGCTGGATATGCCAGGGGAAAAACAGCAACTCAGTTTCCATTTCTGTGATACTGGGCACACACCACAGACAAATGAAATGCTATGGCAACAACCCATGAAACCTGCATTGAGTTTCCTCACCTGTAATGTGAGTCAGAAGAATTATACACTGTGTTAATAGGCATAAATCAATTACTTATTGCATCCAAGGTCACCTGTAATCCATACATTTCATACAGGTATTAGGGCCTATCATCACAGAAAGGGATCTTCACTGCTAAACGTGAACCCCTCTGTCTTTCACTAGCTGTTAAGAACAAATTCCTCAAAACTTTCAAGATAAAGTGAATCAAGAAGTTTCAGCTACAGAAATGTAGTGCAAAGGTTCGGTTTGGCACTGCAACATTACAGACAGACAGGAATTTATGGTAAACTGTTTAGATTTGGAAAAAAGAATCCTATAATTCAGCCAATATTGTCAAATGTATTGCATACTATTGTAACTTCACAGTAATCAAAATCAGACATCAAGGTTTCTAGAGAAGCAGCAATCACAGATTGCAGTAAAGTATACCACTCAAAAGAAAAAAATTGCATTTTGGCAATTTCATAGTCAAGTGTTCCTTATGCTCCTCCAACAGTCATTTGTCAGACATTTTCCTGTTTAAAGGTGCATATTGTTTCCTCTCAGTCTTCGTGAGACTTCTCTGCAATGACTTTGCATTCATACTGAAAAACAGAAGTTGAAAAAATAATATTAATTTACATAACTAGTGAAAAAGACTTAAGATTAAGTTATTTTTCTACAAAATGGGTAATAAAATAGCTCTTGTTAAACTCCACCCAGATAAGTTTGATCTCCTGACGTTCTGTGCACATACTGGTGGCTGCAATTTCTGTCCCCTGGGCGGGTCAGACTTTGGGGGCAGCCTGATTTCTCCCTAAACACAGGAGCTCTTACTTAGTTCATGGTCCTGAAAGTATGTAACAGAGTGTACAGAGCAAAGCATGGGTGTGCTCTGATTTACAGTATGACCAGCTCACTAAGTACATCAACAAGAAATGATTGCTGATTCCTACATCACTGCACACCCTTGAGCCAAAGAGCTGGCTGGTGTACATGGAGGAAGAAATGAAATGTACATTTAAACTTTTACTGGAAAGAAAACAACCCCCTCCTCCAGACTCACCATTGCCAGCTGCCTGCCAATATTGCCCATTGTTATTCCACCAGCAAAAAATATACATGGCAACCAGGAACGGACATAGAGGAAGTCTGGGGATGTGTATCTGAAAAAGAAGGCACATTTTTGAGCTCAGTGTTGTGCAATACAAAGAGTCCTCCAATCATAAGGCAAACTCACAATAATAGGATACTTTAACTCAAAAAGATTTCTTGCAGCAAACAATAAAAAGGAGGCTTCTTATTGATTGTATCTGCATTTATTCAACCAAACATAGCATGTTAGATCATTGGCAAGGTAGCAATTTTATTTCAATTGGCATTTCCAACTAGATTTCTTACTTACACATAAGAGCTTTCATAAACAGTCCAATTTATGCTGTGCTCAAAATTAGGTGCTGTCAGCTTTGAAAATCATGTCAAATCGTACCACTTCAGTTATTCTGATTTAATGTTACAGCTTCAGAACATTATTATTTCACCTTAGGGGAGCAAATACTTACTGATAAACTCCATTGTACACCAGAAGCTGTGACACCAACGTGGCCAGGAAAGCAATTCCTACTCCAAGGCCAAAGCCACTTCGTGACCTGTCAAAGGTCCACCACAGCCCAATGGACAGGGCTGCCAATGTCAGAGACAGCTGAATGTTGTTGGCAAAATCCACCTTCTGTGCTGGCTGTTAAGGACAAGCTTGGAAATACCATGTACAAGGAGAAAGTAATTTTTGTCATTGTCTATTTTGGTACAACAGAAAAAAATGCCATTAAGACAAGTACAGTATTATCTGTATCATCTCTCATACAGCTATCAGATGTGAGAAATTGAGGCTTATAATTGTAAGTATTTCAGGAAATTAAGAACTTACAACACTTCTTCAAATTTTAGGGTCTTTGCACTGTACAAGACTGAAGAGCCTCTTCACCTACCAAGCAATCAAGCATTTTATATAGACACACAATGCACATGTTACTTCTTACCCTCACCTGGCCCTTTATTACACTCAATATGAAATCTTAAATCTAGCATTAAATTTCTTCACTGACAGGGATTTACCAAGAAAAGGTATTTATCACTCTTAATTTCAATTTTGATTAAATTACATGATGCTTTACATTCAGCCCAACACTAAAATGTTAATGTGTCCTATAAATCAAAATGAATATATTACTGGAAAGTGTTCATATAAATCAACATTGAAAGTCAGTTTTGTCAGCTTGTGAAAGAATTGTGAAGTCACTTCAGATATCTTTGTGTGTTTCACATCCTTCAAAGTGTTTTGGAAACACTAACTCATCCTCATTACTCCTGTCCAAAACAGATAATTAAAAAGGGGCTTGTCATGTTTCATAGGCCTGGAAGCAAATTTATGGTATGACAGTATAAAAACCACTGTCCTATTTCCTCACAAACATCTGGAGGGAGACATAGTGGAAATGAGAAACAAGCTTGACTAACTGAAATAAATAATTACAGGATAAAAATCAATAGCTTCAGAAGAAGTGTCAAAGAAGATAGAACCTTTACCAAATCTGGCAATGTGCAGAACTGGCAACAGCTGAAGAGAAAGCAGTCTGGAGAGCTGTCAAGCAGGAAATACAGACAGTACATTACTGATGTCCTGGGATATGGGGAACAGCTGTTAGAGAGCTGCAGAAAAATTGCTGCAAATAATCAGACCTGTGTAATAAGAAGCTGTCAACTCTTATTTCTTAAAAGCAGCCAGGTTGCCACGGGCTCACCCAGCAGGTACAGGCCAGGTCAGTGAGAACCAGAGCACCAGACCAGTGCATCTCTGGGAAGGAGAGTGAGGTTTGTGAGGAACAGTGGGAGTGACTCGGAACCTCGGCAGCTCCAGCTCATATATCCATATCCATACTGGATAGCAGAGTGTGGGGAAAAAATCCAAAGCAACCTCAGTGAGAATTCAGCCAGCTCTCCCACCTTTCACTTAACCTGCCCTCTCTTCCTGGGAATGAGGAAATTCAGTAGCACCAGAACAGAACTTTTAGCACCATTTTTGTGAACCGTGGTGGAGCTGACACGGATGGAGATGAGCACTGCAGAGATGAGCATTTCTCTCCAAGACCCCACTTTTCTCCAGCAGACCCTGGTGTTAGCTGACAGAGGAGGCACTAGGCATAACTGCAGAAAGCCTCTCAGACCCACAGCACTGCCAGGAAGGTGCACCAGTCCATGAGAAAAGCATCTTGTCACCCAGGGTACTCTCCTGGCATCAAGGAAGGCATCCTTCGCAGAAGGGGAGAGCAACATCTCCTGCCATTCTGTAGTGCTGGGTATTCCTGAGTTTTCCCCACTCTTTGCAAAGTGCATGTGCTCCACTCATGACCTCAAGACAGGGCCTCAAGCTCTTATTATTAAAAGGTATTAAAAGGACATCAGCTTGCAACATCCTAAAGCGCTTTTCTGTAATACCTACTTGCACAAATATCTTCCCATACTAACTTTAATTATTCAAAGAAAATAAAGACTCTGAGTAAAGACACAGCCCCATATTGAGCCATTCCTAATGAAAATATTTTTCAGAACAAAAGGATATGAGACTCATCAGCTCCAATACTGCTACAAGTTTGACACTAACACATACACTGCATTTCCCTTGCAAAAATGCTGCATGTTACACCTTTAACACCAATTCACCACGACTGACTGCGTGAGCTTTTTTTAAGAGGAAAAGCATTTGTTACCACCAATGTCACTGGATTATAGGATACAGCACTGGCATGATTTATTCCCACAAAGACTGCTACACATCGCATTACACTGGACCATTCTCTCTTAAACTTGTGTGGCTCTCCCAGATGTCTGTCCATGCAGGGGTACAATAACCCAATCACAGCTGTGGAGACAGGAAAGAAAAAAGGCCCTGAAGTTAAAGCATTTAACTAGAATAAAGGCTATCTAGAAAATTATAGTCACTACTAAAACACATCTTTTAAGGATAAACAGCACAAAAACACACATTGTAACAGAAGAGGAATTTCAAAGAGTTTCATTATTTAAAAGAGCCTTGTAAAGTTAAGCAGCATCTTCAGCCACTGCATAAGTAGAAATACAGAGACAATTTGAACCAGGAGCAGAGGATGACAGAGCTCTCCCCCACACCAAAGTCTGCACTGTAGTTCAGAAAGAGCATTAATAGCTTACAGGTTGGCACTTCCAAAAATCCCACACATCAAACATGTTTAAAATAACTGCAAAACCAACACACCACAGTACTGGTGTGGTTTATAACATCAATATTTTGTGTTTTCTTTTGTTCTTGTTACAAGCAGGCTTTGTTTGGAGAATCTTTTTCTTTCTTCAATGCTACTCTCAAGCTCACCCAGAAGAGAGAAAGCTAAGAGCCAATGGTAGCTGTGGAATACAGAAAGCAAACAGTAATTCCAGCCCCAGGGAATTGTGATGCTCTTTCAATATTTCTTCACAAATGTGTTCTCTACTGCAACTGCAGCTAAAAAGACTTTTACCAACTCCACTAAGGAACAATGATGGTGCCTTAATGTTAGACTGTAGTGGTGTGAGCACAGCAGAGCCTGAGCCATCAGTACAGACTCCAGTGCCTTCAGTCCAGCACACTGCTGGGGGTAACACTGCAATGCTCTTTATTCTGCCACAGAAGAAATTGATCTCCAGGATTCGGGAAAACAAATCATCACTAAAGCTGGAGAGGAAAAAAAAACCTCCCTGGGCAATTTTCTTGCCAAAGGCCTTGGGCCAAACTCATGACTAATAACGGTGACGGATGAAAGGACTTCTCTGAATGCAGCCTCGATCACCACTGATTATAAATATGCAAAATACCTTTATTCTGTTCATAATAATAAACCATACTGCAGAGAAATGTGCACGTCAATTCCAGGAAGGCTGTGCAAGTACAAATGGTAAGAAAACGGGTGAATTATCAGCATTTACCACAGAGGTTCCCTGCATGTATGCTAGCAGAGAAGATAAGGAAAGAAAATGGAGAAGACAGATAATGAAAGAAAAAACCCTGAACACCTCAACAGGGGTGACTCCTGCTGGGAAAAGCCGATTAAGACTGTAGTATCTTCAAATCAGGCAGCTTAAAATCAAGTACTAAAATCAAACAGTACACTTTACAAGCCATATCCAGTCTTTCCATCAAAACCACCAACCCCTCAGAGCCAGAAAGGCCCTCAAGTTTCTTGTGAGATGATGGCAAGATGTAGCCTTCCCAGATTCCACTGGCAGCTGCAGCATTCTCAGCTGGCCCAAGATAGCACAAGGTGCAGCCTGATGCAAACAGCAGACAGTGCAAACGCTGCAGTGAACACTGCAAACCCTGTGCACTGCTGCTGCAGCAAGATGGGGTTCATTTCAACCCCCACTAATCCATACATAAGAGGCTTATTTGTCAAGACAATCAGTTTAAAGCATAAAAAAGAAAAATGCAGGAAATGCAGGATATGAACCAAAAGCTAATCAACAATCTTGGCAAGACAAGAAGAGGACTAAGACAACTAAAGATAAAGCAGGTATGTAACTGCCACCATAATATGCCAAATGCATTTCCACTGGAGAACACAACATTCAGGGAGCTGTTTGCAGAAGGAATTTTGGAATGTTTCCTTTCCTTTCTCTATGACATCTGAAGTGTACTATTTCAAGAAGGTATAAAAAAAAAAAAAAAAACCAAACCAAAAACACCCCAAACAGTCTACTAGAAAAAAACAGGCTTAAATATTACCATTAGCAAAACAGTGATGCCTTCTCAAAAGCAAGTTTATTGACTCATATTAATACACAGAATTGTGACCTTCTCAACCTGATTAAAACTTGCCTCTAGGAAGATACCCCCTGTAAGAACAGATTCAGCAAAGCAGAATCCTCCAGTACTGGCTGCAAAGAATATTCCCTTAGTAAAGCATGAAACTGAACCTAAGGACCAGGTAGAAAGTTAAACTCCATCATGCCTGTAACATGGAATATACCTTGATACCTGAGAGGAGAAAGAGGGTATTTCTTAGCACCTACAGCAGTCCCCTCTCTTTGACTGGCTAAACACAGAGAATGCTCAGCTCCCTGCGTGGCCACGGGAGAAATGGAGCATGTTCACATCATGAGATACACAAGTGCACGGAGGTGTCTGTTCTGCACTGTGCCCCTACAGCTGCCAACTGCACACCTGGACTCAGCTCCCAGAGACACAGGACTAAAGCTGGACCTTGAACTGGAAGCAGCAACAAATGGAAAGCTGGACCACAAAAGGGAGCACTTCTCAGGGTGTTTGCTGTGCTCAAACAAGGCACTGGGTGCTCCACAGTCCCATACCACCAGGTTATTTTCAAGGGAGCACACTTCCATAACCCAGCTCCAGGTCAGCAGCAGCACCACCTCCTCACATCTGTTGAGCTCTAACCCAGCAGAAAAACCAAAGGCTATGCTCTGTTAGCAATATTACAGTAAGACAAGTTAGCAAAAAATTAATTCCTGGGCACATGCATATTTGTGTATACGTGGGGAGATCAGGGAGATACTAGCAGCTCAACAAGGACAGTGATGCTGAAAGGGATTTTTTTATCTTCCCCACATCTCACACAGTTTTTTGCAACTACCTAAACACCTCAGCACACCAGGCATACACACGTGACTGAACTTACCTGAAGCTGTGCCACAGCAAGGTGGTACCCACCAAGCTGAGGAGAAGATGCTTGTGATCACGTCAGGAGGGAAGAGAGTCACATTTCGCTGGATCTGAAGCAAGTTTAATACCAATGCAAGAAACACACCAATAAAAAACAGCACTACACCACGGATTACCAAATTCATGCCACGACTGGTTACAGATGAAATGTATGGGCCACACTTTTTTGGTAAGGTTGGTGTTGCATCATTTTCTGCCATGGCTTCTCAACTTATCAGAGGCATCCAAGAGGCTGACTGAGGATTCACTTGTAATCAGTGTTTCAACTCTTCAATTAGGAGACACCCAGATCCTGAAAAATAATAAAAAAGGAGTGAAAATTCAGATATAAGAAATATTACATATATTTTTCTCTTAACTTACTCGGAGATTAGGTTAAAAAAAATGCCTATTATATTTTTTCTGATTTTTCTGAAGAGGCAGTTAGTCCTTTGATAGCAGAATCAACCACAGCTGCAAAAATGCCTTACAAAGGGAACAGGTTTCACAAACAGCTTTTTCTATGAGGAGACAGAGGAGGAAACACATGGGATGGGACAACTCTAGGAATGTGAAAGTACATTCCAGGAGGTGAAGAAATGGCACAGGTATCAGAAGGAAGAGAGGCTTGCTTTTCAGTAAGAATAAACTGGTTTTTTTCCCCCTCCTTTAAGCGACAACTGGAGGTTATATAATTTAGCAGCACACAGCCCTCAATTCTAAGTCAGCCACAGAGGTTCAGAGATCTCTTTTCTTGAAGAGACACCAAAAAGCATTTCTCACTTGGAAAATGAAATCTGAGAAGTAAATTTCAGGCCGGAGTCAGTATTTCAGCAATCCTGCAGCACATATGTTTTGTAACCTCCAGTAAGAGCAGCCAGCTCAGCAAACCAGAGCAGCAACTTCAACACAGAGAAATATTTACCAAAGTAACACACACATCTGGTGAAAACTGCCCAGTTTTACATTACTATAAACCCTGACTGTATCAGGCACAGAAGCACCTGAGGGCAAAGGAAAAGAGCTCCACCTGCCTTCGTACTAGGAAGCCTCTGACATGAGTAACTGCCAGCACTACAGGAATGGCAGAGTTCCCATCCCAATCCCTTTCAGAAAAAAAAGCAAAACCTGTCCATCATGAGTCTTGTTATACATGGTTTCAGTGCCACATTCATGTATAACAACGATTGTGATCGACAGCTTAGCCACCTGGAACTTCGGGGAAAAAAAAAGCCCTGACATTGTTTTTAAATCTGAAACTGCCAGCTGGTAGCAGCTCCTGTTAACTCTTATTTATGGCACATGGGGAGCCAAACCAGAACATCCATCCCTGTCCTCTCAGCTCCAGCTGATCCCAAGGAAGCCCTCTGGAGACACAGCAGCAGAGCAGAGGACTCAGCATTCATTCACTTCTGCTGACTGAAAGCCAAAAGGGAAGTTAAATACATCCAGGTTAGTTAAGATACTGCAGTCAAATGCACAGATGTGATGCCCCACCGTGGCACACTCCATTACATGAAAAAAGTTGCAACAGACAGGAAAAAAAAGAGAAAAAAAGCAAAAAGTTCTCTCTTCACAAGACTTCCCATGGGCAGTTTGGGGAGGCAACAGTGTATTCCCAAGAACACAGGCTCTCTTCTACACAGCCAACTCCCCATGCTCCTTGTAATCTCAAACCTTGGGGGTAAGAGAACCCCTGAGGTGTCAGGCTTTTTAGTCTGCTTCCTGACTCAGTCTGCCAGCCTTGGTGTCCACTCAAGGCTGGCACTACAACAATTCCTTCAAACAAACTTCCTTCAAGCAAACTTCCTTCAAGCAAAAAGGAGGTCCTCCAGAATTCTTTTTCCTGCTCTGGATGGCACAGCACTGGAGCTTGGATCATACACTTAGCCTCCAGCAAAGAAACCGTGGAGTCACAAAAACATCACTTCAGTTGAGTCTCCTTTGTGTCCCTTGGGGCTTTGCCCACCAGGTGATCACCAGAATTCTCAGAATTTACAGGAATAAATTTCTTTTCAACACACGGCATTGGGGGCTGTAGCTCACAATTACAAACTCTGCAGGAATACTGTGCATAACATGGTTTTTCAAACTGTTATGTCCCTTCTCAGCTTTAGCTTGCCTAGAGGAATAAGCTAAACTCTTAACTCTTCACTTAGTTCACCATCCCAACAGCTTTTGGCACTTCCAGAAGTTTGCATATTCCTTTTTTGAATGCATGACCCAAGCTGATATATAAGAAAGTTCACTCTTTTAGGTCTTTCCTTAATGAGCAGGATAACAGTTTCTTTTTTCACTCATAAAGTGGTTTGCTCATGTCCTGTGATCCTTTACTACATTCAAGTCTCTCTTCTTTCCTGTTACTGAAGTCCTTGCTATTTGGTACCAGCTCCAGACCTTGCACACTTCATTTCAGCCCATAGATGTTATTTAATTCTAACTTCAATACATTTTTCCTGCAGGATCTCTCAGTCCTCTTTGGCCCTGCCAATGTCATCAGCTTTGTGTCATCAGCAAGCATCTTACATCCTATTTTGTGCACCAAGGTTATCAACTAAAATAGAATCACAGGATGTTTTGGGTTGGAAGTGACCTTAGAGATCATCTAGTTCCACCCCCCAAATACTGAGAGAGATCAGCCCAAGTTTCTGTATTTGATGAAATTTAATAATAATTTCCCTGCATTGATTATTTCCCCATTTTACACTCTCTCTCGAATTTCCCTCTAACAAGACTCTGCTTCTTTAGTTCTTCATACTACAGGACTCTCCAGCCTAATTAAGAATCATCAACTCTCCCACATGGCAATACTGATGTAAACACTGATCGGCTCTTACTGGTTTTTCTCCTAGAAATGCTGATGATCAAATGAAAGTCCAATTTTATTATAGTATAAATCACTTTCAAATCATAAAGCCTTCAGTTGTATAATTTCCATTTTTTTAATATGCCATTCAGTAAATACATATTTAATTGTAATGGCTTATCTAAATGCAACAGGAAGGAAATAACTTACTGCTTCTACACAACCACTGCAGGTGCAAGATATTCAAGACATGAGCAACATATTTCTTTTAGCAGGTAAACTGCCTGACCACAGTGAGGGCACCTGGCTGGGTACATATCAAGAGATGTTTATAAAGGTAATCCAAGGTCTGCCACTGGCACTTTGCAGTCGTTTGCACCTGGTGGCTTCTCACCCTACACATATCATTCCTAGTTGTTTTCTATTTCCAGATTTTCCACTGACCCTAAGACCTGCTGGCACGCCACAGAGCAAATGGGGAAGGGAGCAAAGTGATCAGTGCTCAGGAAAGATTCCTCAGTGCCCAGACAGCCCAGGCTCACAAGGCTCTGGCACAGCACACATATATACTATCATCACCCTTCATGGCAATTAAATTACTACCCCTGAAGACTCCAGTTCCTGCTGACTAGGAGGCCACGGTTCCTGAAGACAGCGGAGACTGTCTCCTTTTAGGCCTTATGTTTCACTGCAGGTTTCCTCTCCGATAGGAACAGATCACAACATATTGAACCCACAAGACTTCTGAGCTTTCATTTCTTAGGAAGGCACACTCACAGCTGTAACACCGCACTGCAAGCTGCAGGCTTGGCACTGCCCGAGTCTCAGCTGCATTTCCTTCCTCGCTGGCACCCATGGACTCAAGCCCAAGCTTTTCAACACACCGTGCACCGTACACGACTTGCAAGGCAGCCACACGGTGTCTGGCATTGCGCAAAAAGTTAACAAGTAAATTATCACCCTAGACATTTTCAAAACACTTAGTCACTTAACTGTCTCCTAAGGAGAAGATCCGACCTGCTCCCCTGTGCTCTCCCTGCACAGGGAGCGATTCGCAACTTCTAATGCCACGCAGACACACCGGTCTCGGCGCGGTGAGGCCGAGAACAAGATTTATTTGGGCAACACCACGCAGGAGATGGCAAGAAACCATCCTCCTGCAGCGAGGCAACGTCAAAAGCGCAGCAAAGCAAAGCATCGCCTCCCAGGCATCGGGCGCGGCTGCTCTGCCCCGGACCCCGGGCCAGGGGAGCCCGGCCCGCCTGGGCAGCGCCGGCACCTCCGGC
>WEIU01015398.1:350444-382387 GCA_013389925.1 Aegithalos caudatus
TACTGTAAATTCTAAATATTCTTCAGGAATATAAATCTCTTCCAAAGCTTTTTTGGAAGTTCTCCATCCATACAGAAGCCTTCTGGAAGGCCTTCCTAAATAAAGAATAATAGAACTGGGCACGTTTTCCAGAAATGCCTTTTATCTCACCAGCTGAGGATGCTGTTTTGTGTTTTATTATCTGCAAGAGGAGGTGCATTAGCCACCTAGGTTAGCACACAGCTGGGCCACAGGCAGAGAGCAGTAGGGCTGACAATTCCTGCAGCACAGGAGCTTGTTAGGCACAAAGAGCAGCGTGCTGTGAACTACTCTGGGGTCTTGGCAACAGCGCAGCGAGCAGTGGACAAGTTCCATAAAATTGATTTTCCAATAGTGTTGGCATTTTAGAGAGGAAAGGGAGAAGAGACAGCAGCAGCGTGAAGCCATTGGATCACATGCGTTCTCACATATGAAAAGGGCTTGTGCTTATCTCAGGTTAGCAACAGGATATGCAGTTTTAGGGCTGCTATCAAAGGCATTTTTGTTTATTTATTTAGCCACTTGCAAAAGCTGCTGAGTTGTCAGCTCCAGGAGGTAAAGTCCTTTATTTATGTGCTGAAAGGTGCTGCATGTACGAATGCAGCCTGGGTTTCCCTGTGTCACTCTGCCAGCGTGGCTCAAACCTGATCTGGTTTCCACACTCATTCAGCACTTGCTGAAAGAGTCACCTGGGGAGTAAACACTGCCAGCCACAGCTGTGGCTTCTGAGATATGGAGTCCAGCCCAGTCAGAAGTTTGCCAAGATAACCTCATTGTATCATGTGCCAAAGAACCACAAACAGCTGGAGCATTGAAGGACTGTGACTTTTAAACAAGATACTGAAAATGCAAGGTAATCATCATCATGTTAGAATGCATCCAAATGTGGAATTTAGAAATTAAAGACTTCCTACCATGTTTTTATATATGCACTAGGCAGCATCTAGGTTCAAGGTCTAGTCAAGACTAAATAGCTGGGACACTGATCTTCAGTGGGGAATATTTTTTTCAGTGGTACTTTTTTTTTTTTTTTCCAGTGTTGGTTTCTGGTCAGAAGCAAAGACAGTGTGGAGCCTGAAGGTACCCAGGGAATGTACATGAATGCATTCTAGTCCTGTGAGTGCGTGCATCTGTCATAACTGTGTCACTTGCTAAGAGTCAAAATAAGGTCAGTGCAGATGAGTAAGTATTTGTAGAAAAGGGCAGGGAGTAAATTCATGTCAAATCAGGCTAAAATAGATGGCTGAGTAGATGAGGAAAATGGCATAAGAAATGCAAATAGAAAAACTGCAGTCTTAGAACGAAAGCAGCCTTGCACAATAAGTTAAATGTTTTTCTGGGCTTGATTAAAAATATTTTAAGTATATATCTCATTGAAGTTAGAATGAAAATTAGCATGTTTAAGTTTGGAGGTTCACCAGTTTCTCTCCCCATGAAATTAATATTCTCTCCCTTCCTGCCTCCCTCCCTCCTTTTCCCTCTCCTTCTCCTTCATTCCCTTTGTGGCATCTCAGATCCACAAGGAAGAAGATTCTAGGAACTGCACTGGAAAGCTTCTGCCCAGGATCCCAAGGTTTTCTGTGTAGTCATTAGCAGGCAATCACAGTGACAACTGCATTTGGCAACACTGTTGGCTGAATTTATTTCAATTGGCACTACATTTGTAGAGATACGGACCTTATACTTAGGCCTACGAAAAATATCAACAACTCATTTTAAATTACTGTGTGATAGGGCAATAACCCACCCTGTTTTGCCCTTCAGTGTACAAAGGCAGGATGTGAACCTCCCAGCACACGTATTGGGGTGGTGCTGTGCAGGCTCAGGAGTTGGACTCGATGATCCTTGTGGGTCCCTTCCAACTCAGGATATCCTATGAATCTGGGAAAAAAGCCACTCCTGCAGAGTTTACAGTCCAGAGAGAGCAGTAAATTCTTCTGCAGGTGGTAGAAGGAAATAGCACACACAGAGTGTGATCCTTGTGCTCATTTGATACATCTATTTTAAGTTAAAAAATTGTCTTCTGGAGAGGTCTGTTTCTTTCCTTCACCCGTTGCAGATGGAAAAGGTGCCAAACTTCATAGACTTCTAACTTTTAGGCCTCAGAATAAGGAGATAATGATGTTATCCTGTATAATTTGTTCAATAGCACAGGTTATCTGGGTCAGTGTTGAGGAATGTTTGTGTTGCAGCAGTCTCAGGCACTTCTGTCAGACAGCAATCACTGCTGGCATTGACAGTGCTGGGAAGGACACATTACAGAACAGTTTGAAAAATGTCTATTTCTCTTAGCCAGCAGAAATCTGCAAATTTACAATGACAATTCAAATATTAAAAGTTCTCATTTCCAACAAATATTTCCATTTTGCAGCATTCAGCTTCCTCACAAATTTGACCTTTCCCTCAGAAAGCACAAGATGCAAATGCAAAAATAAAGGAACCAAGAGCTCACTTAGAAACACAATTTTCCATTAAAAGCAGTTTTAATGAAATATATTCCATCAGCTGGAGTTGCTTTTGACAGTCAGTAAGTGATTCATGTACCTAAACACATGGTTCATGGTCTGTCTTAGAAATACTTTAAGGCATCCAGGACACCTGCATGGAGCTGGGGATTTGACAGCCACCTGTAAGACCCCCCCACCTCGCTGAGGCTGGGCTGGGGCTGGGGAGGGACACTCCAGGGCATCTGGAATAGCATTGCACACCCTGTGGCTGTGCAATTAGTCTCAGAATCCCTGCAATTTCAGACAACAAAACATCCCATCTGATGCCATTACTAATGGGCTGTCAGAGCCTGATAAAGGAGAGGGGGCAGCCACACAGTGCCCTTGAGTCTCACCTGAAATTCATGATGCTCTTTTGGTTATTTTGCACCAGAGCAGCCAGGAATTCCTGCACTGTGCTGTGTGACCTCCAGCAAGTGCTGAGCACCAGGAGCTGGCTCACCCACTGCCTCCATGCCAAGGCCCAGAGCAGGAGGCAGGGTGCAATGCAGGCACTCCCAGCAGGAGCCCGTGCTGTCCTGGGAACACTCTGAGCACATGGCACGCAGCCACAGCGAGCTCGGCAAGAGAAGAGTGAAGTCTGGCATTGGGCAACTGGATTGTGCAAGGAACACCGGGATGAACGGAACAGTTCCTAGTAATCAACTCTGTGTAAGTCTCCCTGAAGCTATAAAAATACAAGGAGGATTCATAATTGTCTGAGTCAGCGTTATTGTATGCATATTTTAAATCTTAGGGTCATGGAGGCAACACTGGAGAGCCGTGTGCTAGAGAAGGAGGACAAGAACACAACTGGTCCAGGCTGACTGTGCCTCTGGGCAACCTGGTCCAGTGGAAGGTGTTCCTGCCCACGGCAGGGGGGTTGGAATGGGATGATCTTCAAGGTCCTTTCCAACCAAAACCATTCTATGATTCTGTGGAAATATAATAAAATTGGAATTGGTATTGGAGAGTTCTCAGGCCTGTTTCATAATTATATTACCGTTTTGGCTGTAATCGCTGTGAAAAGATAAAGAATTGTCTCTTTATTCTATAGTGACCCTCTAGTTGGTGTCAGCAAAGAATTGTTAGGCTGCCCTGGATTTCTGAGCAACTGCTTAAACTTGACCTTTTCTGATGAAAGCAGGGGCTTAGACCTGTTGTGTAAGATTTGATGTTACTACCAGAACATGGGGTATGAACCTTCTGAACTTGTATTTTAATGTGATGGCAAATGGATCTGTTAACAGAATCACTTGTGTTCTCTTCCACATATTTTTAAGGTTTAATGAGGAAGGCTTAAGAAGGTTTAATGAGAAAGATTTTTTTTTAAATTCTTACCTCTTTTAGTAGAATTATCACACACAAGTTGAACCAAAGTACACAGGACTTCAGAGGTAGTGAAAAATACGTGCCCAGTTGTGTTGCTGATATGGAACACTGAACTATGACCAGCTTAAACTGGCTCCTGGATTTTGTCTTAGCCCTTTACTCCTATGCTACACGTTTTGAATGTGAATTTCTGCTGGCATTGTGACTTTACCCCAGTGAAGAATTTAGCCTTCATGTTGCAGAGACAAAGTCTCAGTATTGTGTTTGTGTTTGGATTGTTCTTAGTGGGGTTTTTTTGGTAAGTTGTTTTCTTCTTTTTGCTCGAGTGATTCATTTATGAAACAAGATGATGAGATTCAGGTTTCTGATGGTCTTTCCATTACCCAGGAATTGAAGTACTCTGAGCAGGCCAGGACTCGCATAAAGATAAACACACATACTCAAAGTGAACACAAACACTTTAAATACAACTTGTGCCCTGTGCTATTTACCCTGCTGCTCTTCTGCTGTGGATTTATGGCTGTTGTCACAGTACTTTCTTTTCTGGCCTTTCTTGGAAGAAAGCTTTTTCAGGAACTAAATTAATTAAATTCACAGAGTGTTAAAGTAAAAATACTGTCCATGCAGATATGCACGTATATACGTGCATATACCTACAATTAGAAACCAGTTCTTCTGGAGATTTGGTATCAATCTGGCAGATTAGATCATCTGATAATTAGTTTGTTTTGAGTTTGGATCTGCAGGGCAGATGCTGGACTCCAGATAACATAATTACTTTGGGAAAGGGCACCAGCTTCTCATATGTGCATCCTTAGAGTCTTATGAAGATCCATTGCAAATAAATTCAAAGCCATGGGTCAGTTGCCAAATATATTATTAAAAAAAAAAAAAAAGGAATTTCATGCACCAGTCTTTTTGAGAGTAATCTGCTTATAAATTTCTGGACTCTTAGATAATTTTCCAGCATTTGTGGTGCAGCAGAATAAAGATTGTGTTTTATTCCAGTAATGAGATTTTAGCTATTTATTATTAGAGTCTTTTAAAGTAGTTTTACATGCTTGTAACCAGGACATGAACCAAAATGAGTAATGTTTTGCCACTTCTGCTTCAGAAAATGTGATCTTAACTTCAGAACCAGCAGTGATGTTATGTCTTATGCCTTTAGATGAAACTTGGTCTCTTGTGGCTGTGCTAGGAAACTGATGCATTTTCTGTTTGCTCTATAGGCAGAATTTCAGTCATCCTGGCTTTCTCTTTTTCTACATAATAAATAAGGAGTGTAATTCAGGGTTGGTTTTTTTTCCGTATTCATAAATAAGAAATCTCATCCTCATTTGGTGTAGAGCCCCTTCAGATGCTTTACTAACCTTTTATTGTCTGCCTCACTAACAAATACATTGTCTACCCAGAAACGCTGTGGCTTGCCTTAGATTGTTCTATTCATTTGATTCAAGTGGACAATAAAACATGCTGAATGACAGAGTGTCACTGATGACTAGAGAGCTTTAAAGGAAAACCATTCTGCCTCCTGTCTTTTCATCCATTTTCATATATCTGAATGTACCCTGCACACACATACACATGCTGTATCTTAATGGCCTTGTTGATAAATTTCTGTGAATTTTTAGAGATTAAAAAATTAGTGAAAATAGTACCCAGATGTTTAAGATTAATAAACAACCTGCTATTGAGAAATGTTGGTTACATGTATTTTTTGGTAAATAATTTTGCAGTTCTTGGAAAACATATGAAAGCTGAGGGAAGTACTTTAAAAGGAAAAAAAATATATATTTCCATCTGCTCTGGGCATAGATGAAAGAGATGACTGAGAAATTCCAATTTGTGACTTGTATCAGGGGTGGAATACCTGGATTGGTAACAAAAGACATTTTTTCCTCTCAGGCTGGAGTTTGCCATGCTGCAGAGCCTGGTACAAAGCCAGCACCTCTTGTGTTCCCTTTTGGCTCACACAGTACACAGGCCTCATGTGCTGCACAGGGAGAAGGTGTTATTTACATTTGTTTTTTCTTTTATCACTCTTCCTAGTGGAGCAGAGGTGTAAGTGACTGTAATTCCTCTCTCCATTAACTAGATGTGACACTTCAGCAACTTTTGCCCGACATACATCTGGTTTTCTGGAGCCCCTTATCCTGAGGGATCTACTGCACCTTCAGATGCCCTTCATGTATTAGATACCCACTGTGTGATTTTCAAGGTAACTCAGGAGATATTTCTTTCTTTCTGAAATGCAGGTGGGGGTTTTTTTCACGTTTATCATATGTTCAGGCACTGCAAGATGGATATGGTGTAAAATACAGATGCACCAGGAAGTAGCAACGATGGCAGGACTGGCGAGGTAATTAAATGAACTATCTTGGAGAGGGGTGATACTGGATGTTCAGAATGTTACAGCTCTCCACCCCTAAAAATTACTTAAATACTCTTGGTTGAGTAAGAATTTATTTGTGTTGCTGCATGTGCAGCTAAATGTTAACTATGACATCAGGCAGTGCTGCTCTGTCTCTGGGTGAAGGTGTGAGTGGAAAGATGTACAGAACTTCCTTCTGTGACATTCCCATCTACAGACACACATGAACTGATAGAAATAACCTTTCCTAATACCCACAATTTTCTCTAGTTCTAATTTTTATTGTGCCTGCTGCCTGAAAGATGATAAGACTTATTCATAAATTCACACTCCACTGGTTTGATAAATATATAACAGTCTGAAAAGGAGTTTCTTGGTGCAGTGCATGTTATTTATCAGGTCTCAGTTTTCTTTGGGTTTGGTCCTAAGGTTAGTTGTTGGTTTTTTTGTGGGGTTGTTTTTTTTTTTTTTATTTTGACATTTTTGGCTGACTTCTCTGATTCTCTTCCTACTAGGAGCCACAAGGAAAAATAGCGCTCGGGACAACTAAAACTAAATTTGTCGTGACAAAAAATATGTTTATATACTTTTATTATATTATCTCTTGCTCTCTATCTGATAAATGAGGAGGCGAGAAAATTGTAAAGTGATATTCTATAGCAGGCACAACGCTTATCAGTTACTTTCCTTTGACCTTCTGCCTTAGAAAATTAATTCACTTGAGCTGTTCGTACACTAGAACATTAGGAAAAAAATAATGTTAGCACTGGTGAATATAATCTCTGCAGGAAAGCTGGGCAATTATTCAGTGGTCTAATCTTATCTCTTGTTTCATTTTTATATGGCAAGTCTGCATTTAAAGTATTAGATATACTGTGCTTCTGCTCAGTACCATCAAACCCCAGTAAATAAACGCTGCTAAGTGCCACCATGAGTGAAGGAGCTTATAATGAGAAGTGTGAGCAGCCTTGTGCACCATTCATCATCCTGTTCAGGCCCATATTGGGGCTCTTTTTATCAGCACTACTCGGAGTGGTGTCATCACCTCTGGTATAAATCTTCTGTCAGTGTCTGTCGTCCCCGTGCCCTATTAAACTCATGCTCTCACATAATCACCAAACGACCTTTGGATGTCTTTCATTAACCTCTGACCTGAACCCCGCTGCCTTCTTGTTGGTAGGTAAATCTATAACATGACATTTGCTTATGACTCAACCTTTATCCCTGCTTAATAGTTGTGCCTTTCAATTTTTTTTGTTGTTGTTGTTCTGGAGTGAAAAGATAGTTACAATCTTAAGGCACAGCTTGGAATTTAAAGGTTGGAACACAATATTCACCTAAGTGTCTCCTAATAGACTTTCTAATATTTTTCCACAACTGCATATTGAATCTTATCAGTCGTAAACTGATGCAGGATATTAGCCTCTCAAGTAATAATTTCATTTCTGATAGAAGTTTTCTTTCCCTCAGATATTTTCTTCTTGCTGTGTTTACCTAATCAGGGATTAAAGATTGATTAATTCAAATTCAATTGTGCACCTGTGCCACAGCTTAGCCTATAATTTCTGATCCTACAGATGAGGGTAGCTACTACACAGGAATAATGATAATAAAAATAAGGCAAGATTTTGTTCCCATGAGGATCAAGTGGGCTGGAAAGTAGTTCCTGCAGTGCTCTCTCTGTGTTGCCGATGTCTTACTGCAAAGCCTTGGTCAAGCTACTTGCTTTTTCTATGACTCATTTACCTCACTTGTAAAACAGGCCGTGGTGAAACTGTGCCTGCAGAATAAAACATGAAAAATGGCTTCTATTTACCTCTTGTGTGCTCGGGAACCAGGCTGATGCTCTTATTAACCCTGCTCAGCTAAGTGTGTGTACAGAGTTGAAAGCATACTGAATTATATTTCTCCCCCTTCAGCCCTCCCTCCCCACTGTGAATGAGCCTCTAGTTACTCTTAACTATAATTAGTACCAATTAACTAAAATTCTTAGCAACTGCAGTGCTGCAAACCCGTTGATGAAAGGGATTCTTGGCAGTGAAGAGGAAAGGCAGCAATTGGGGTTTGTGCAGGCACTGGAATGAGGGGTTTGTGGAACAGGCAGGAGTGGCTGGTGTTCCCTTGGTGAGGGTTGGAGGAATGGGCTCAGCCTCTGCTGGGAAATGGGAGACAGGGAATGGATGGATGTGGCACCAGAGCAGCTCAGGGAGCACAAAATGCAGGTATTAAGGTATTAAGGGTGAATGGGATTGTGGGGAGAGAGCAGGGTGGATAGGTGTGATGGGGGTCTGTCTGCAAGGTGCTGTGGTGCTGATTCAGTCTTTGGAGTGACCACAGAAAAGAGCACGGGGCTTCCTGTGGGAAAATTGGGGTGAAAATATGAGTGAATGTACATGGATGGCTTTTGTAATTCTCTGCCAAAGTGCTGTAAATCATCCTGAAGCAATGGTAAAGTAAGAAGAGATTAGATGGTTTTATCTTCTGAATTTTTTACATATACCTTTAATCAGAATATTTTAGCAGAATTGTGTATGTATAAAAATTTCAACTAATTTATGTAATGGTGACAGTGTTTCCTGAGCCATATAATGCACACACACTCATTAAATCTGTCTTGATTTTGCTATGCAGGAAGCTAAAGCAAAATGCCAGCAGTTTGTTCCTGAATTTTCTTTTACTGTATTCAGGAATGGCAAGTAGGTTAGGATTCTCTTTCCTGTTTTGGTATGAGGCTCTCTCCTCACAGCTGGAAGGCCCATCTCTTCTCAGCTTGTGATCAAGCTCCATCAAAAATGGAGACAATTTCAGGGAATTGGGAATGAAGAAATAAGCAATTTCTCTCTTTTTTAACTCTCAGTGTTTTGATCTAGCATTTCTCCCTGGTTTTATCAGTGTTGCCCTCATTTCTTCTTTTTCTCTATCATTTTCTTCTATGCCTGGATTTGTGTTTTTTGATACCAAGGGCAAAAAACCCCCAGTGTTGATATTTTTCACTGATGAAATACCTGGAATAGGTTACAGGGGTGGCAAAGGATGCTGTAACAAAGCCCAGCTGTCAGCAGATACCCATCCCTGGTGCTGGCTGACAGCTGGAACTCCTCTACCTCTCTGGAAAGAGAGAGGTTGTCCTTGGCATCAGCCATCTCCACTGGAAGGTGACAACACCACATGTGCCTGGGACTGGTGTCCCCTGAATGTCCTGGGCATTGTCTGAAACAGCATCAGCCTCCTCCTGGTGTCTGAACTGGGACAGGGGACATCCCAGGGGATGAGGCTGCAGGGGTGACAGTGTCACAGAGCTCACTGTCACTTCTGGCAGTGCTCAGGTAACACTGAAGACTGCAGTGGAGCTGCTGGAAAATTGAACCACGAGCTGGTGAGGTGGCAGTTCCAACACAGGCTGCACACAAATGTCCTGGCAAGAGGCTGTTGCTGGGTCAATCTGCTCTCATTGGCAAAAGGGAAAAAACTGGGCAACACACTGTGTGATACCAGTCCCTGGGCCATTAGAACCTGTTGATGTCCTTGGGACACTGACCCCAGAGCCCTGCAGTGACAGGGACGCAGGGACAGGGAGCAGGGAGCTACAGAAAATGTGATGGAAAGGTCATTTCCCTCATGTGTGCCTGGTGTCAATCTTCACTTGAGCCCCGGTGATACCCCAGCATCCCTGGTGGTGCCCATGGTGTGCCCTGGTACCTGGGCAGGTACTGGACAGGGATCTGTTATGTCAGGTTTCACTGGGACTGTTATCATTCCAAATAATGGTAACACTAGGGAAAACAGCAATAAGGTACAACGGTACTCCAGAGCTCTAGATCAGAATTATATTGTGCTGGGCATGGCAAAGCCCTTTCCATCACCACTGGAGAGTGGGATGAATAAAATCACAAAAGCATGGGAATAGAATTAGAAAATAAAGGACTGCGTCTCTCTACTTCTTTTTTTTTTTTTTTTGGGATTTACAAATACATTTGGAAATGCTTGTCAGGGTCAAATTTGGCAAAATGGAACCTCTGGGAAAAAATGTATTTTGAGGAGAAATGTGTAAAGTCTCTTAGATGGCTGAGTCCCACCTGAGAACCTGAGTGTGCTTTTGATCTGGCCAAGGCAAAGCAGAAAATTTTCAGCGGATGACAACAACTGAGAGGATTTTGGATGACGGCAGCAAAGAAACACAAAGGGGTGGTTAATTGTGTGACCCACAGGGAGCACTGGATGACATTAATGGGTATAAAGAGGCCATATTTCCATAAGTGACCATTAGTCTTCTGCAAATGTTCCTCGAAGTATAAAGGAATGATTTTCTCTCTCCAATTAATCATCCTAGAAATCCTCCTTCGTGTAATCTCGAAAACACGGGAGAGGACTTAGTATCAGTAAATGTTGCCAGATGTACAAAATGGCAGAGTAATGTGTTGTATAAAATGATTTTGGGTGGCAGAAACTGGATAGGAAGCCAAGAATACTGCACCAACATTTGAGCTTTTCTGTGAGAGGCGTTGCCAGCCTTGGGAGGGAGCACTGGATAATTTATAGGTTAACATTTTCTTTTTATGTGAATAGCATTTTTTCTCATTTATAGTTAATTAGGTTAAGCATGCATGGGGAGTGAGGGAGGAAAGACTTTCAGACAGAATCTAAACGATTAGTAATTTGAATGAAGTAAAAGAATCTGCTAAAGGATGTAGCTCTGGAATTAAATATGTTGCTATAACAAGTGTAAGTATCAGATAGGAATTTTAAAGGTTCTTATATTAATTATAGCAGCGGCATAAAAGAGATAGAGCATATTTACAGATTTGGCACATGGATTCTTTTCCCAAGTAGCTGGTGTTTTATTTTACTAGAGGAGGAGAAACTATCTGTCCCATCATTTCACAGGTTTATATCTTTTGCACACATTTCTTCTTGTCTCAGGGGTTTTGGTTCACATGCAGGATCAGTTAGGGTGAATTACAAAGTAAAATGAACATTCCCTTAACCACTGAGTTTCTTCAAATCTTATTTCCTGTATAAAATTTTCTTGACACTTTCTGGTTGGATGAATATTTTTCTGGCAGATTCTGTGTGTCCATCTCTACTCAGGGACCGGAACAGTTTCATATAGAACTCTCTAAAAATTTTGCACCGTATCTAGTCTGGGACAGAGTTTTATGCAGACATTTAAATGGCTCAGAGTGTTGAAAGCACCTGGGCTGCAGTTTTTTTACTGGTGCACAGACCTGTCAAATCCAGCATGTTGATGGTGAGGGTTACACAGTGGGCTGGCATCTCCCACCACCAGGGTGGTGCAGTTCTGCTTTGCAGTGCTGCATCACAGGCTCTGTCCCATCCTGATGTCCCCTTTCCCTGGAACAACTGGCTGGTTCACTCTCTGCCTCTCTTGAGTGATCCAGAGCATAGATGCTATGACCAGAGAGAGGATTTTGTGTTTCGGGATATCTGTGATGAGCATTTTCACCTGGAACAGCTTCCACTGTGTAATTTTTGAAAATGCTCAAAACAGCTTTTAACTGATTTTCAGTACTCTTAAACATTGGGTGAAGTTTTTAAATGTAAGCATATAAGTTCAAAATTAAGCACTTTTGTCCAAAGGATCTGATGTACAAATTCTCCCAGCTGAAGAGTGTGTAGTACTTCTGATGATCAGCAGGACTTTGAGTTAGATACTAAATATAGATTTAAAAGTTTATCCCTTGGCACCCAAATAATTTAAAAGGTGAATGATTTATGATTTCAAGAAATTAGTGATTATTTGTACTGGAAAAAACATCCATTTTTATTGCACATGAGCAATTCCACATGGAGAGTTATTCAAAATAGTTTAGTATTTGTGCTGTGCCCATAAATGCCAGTTTCTTTTTCTAGACAAGGATCTTTAAAATATCCTAAAGGAATTGAATGATGAGGCCCAGTGAAAGTCAGGGAGAGATGAGCCCTGAATTCCCTCATTTTTAAAGATCCCAGGGTTTATTGGCTTCCCCCCAGCTGAGACAACAACATTTTAGGATAAATTTGGGGTTCTTCTAACATGACAAGTGTGGTGCAATGAGTTTAAATGCCCTGCCTGGGGTGACCCAGGGAAGCAGAAACAGACACAGTAGAACAGAGGCACCTGACTCAGAGCCCATTCACCTCCTGGACCACAGGCCTTCACCTCTCACAAGCCAAAGGGATTCTTTCACATGTGCAAGGAGAAATGTCAGACAAAACAACAGTTCAGCCAAGCTCACAGTGGGTTTGGATAAATAGGTTTTGGCCAAGCAGCTCATACTGAGGAGCAGAGCCCAGATCTTTGAGTTTGCTTCCCGGCTGACTGCACCTGTACCTCTGATGGCTCCTGGCAAGTCCTTCAGCCTGAAAATCTGGGCAGAAATGACATGCTGAGTTGTGAGAATTAGCTAACTAACACTGCAAGGGCTCTGCCGGGGAGCTGCTCTGCCCTCAGTGGAGAGCCTGAGACATGTGCTGTGTCCAGCCTCTTGCAGGGTCGGACTGAGTTGCACAAGGGCTCTTCTGTTGCTGCTGAGGTCATTGGGAGGTATTTTGGTGCACCTTTAGCCCCTGGACTTGCCCAGGCCACCCCATGGACTGAAGCTGACTGAGACTGGTGCAGTTTAGGCATTTTAAGCATCAACCAGTTCCCACAGGGCAGCTCAAAGAAAGAGTTGCAGAGCTCACTGAGCACTCAGCACCAGATCTGAAGGGCAGGTCAGCCATGCCTAGTTGCTGCACCTCTAAAGCATGTCCACAGCTATCCATGAAGAGATTCCAGCACAGTTAGAATGGTAACAGGACTTGTCCTTCTGCCCACTGTTGGTTCCCATATGTGGCAGGAATGGTCACAGCAAAAGGATCCAGGTGAGGAACCACAAGACTCTTTATTTCCTGACATCCCTTCTGCTGACAGAGTCTGGCCAGTTTGCATGAGGACAGCTTTGGAATTAGACAGGTGGACTCTGCAGCTGCTGCTTTATTTGTCCCAGCAGCATCAAATGTCTCCTCTCTTCATCTGAGATGAAAGAAGAGAGGTAGGCGTAATTTGTCAGTGGTAAAAATGGCAATATCCAAGGAGAGGGATCAAGGGGGATAAGAAGGACTTGTGTGCCTCATCAAGACCTGGATCACACCACTGACAGGTGAAATGTTTCTCCTTGGACCAGTTGGTTCTTTGGGAACAGTTCCTTCCCTTGCACCTGGGATTTTTCTTATCTCCACTTCTATACTTGATCATCAGGGCAATGGGAGGTGCAGGGTGCACTAACAGTGCCTGGAGAACTGCATAGCTCTGAATGGCTTTTGCTTTTTCCTTGTGGGATCTACCCTGGAGCATGTGCCAGTGGATGTTCCAAGGCTTGGCTCATAGCAACATTCCTTTGAGAAATAATGGTTTCACTGGGAGAAGTTGCCAGTACATTAAAAATGTAAGAAGGACAGCATTTTTCACACAAATGCTGTCAATATGGATAATGAGCTACGTGCTGCTGGTTTCCTTCTTGGGGTGGGAGACAAAGGAGGACTGGACTTTGTGCTGAATGGATGCTTGTGAGAAGCTGGTACTATTCAGTGATTCATGAGCAGCTTGCAGACATCAGGAGTAAAGGTTCGTTACATCTCTAATTTTTTTCTTCCTTTGGGCAGGTGGCCTAACAGCCCAACAGCTGATCCTACATTTTAAATTTAATTTTAATTGAATGCACTGTTAGAGATGCCTTAAATTGACTCTTTTTGTTTGAATTTCCTAAGGGAGTTTGCCCCAAGACCTCTATCCTAGTGATAACTTATTCTGGCCAATGGAGCCAGTGTGTATTTATTGCACAGCTCTCTGTCCCCTCTCTGGCTTCTGCTCCCGTGAACACTGCAGTTGCTGATGACTAGAAAATTACTCAAGTGTGAACTGTTTCACTGTCTGTCACTTTGCTCATTAGGCTAGTGAGAAAATGTATCTATGGCTCTGTCACACACGGCCCTCATTAGGTTAGCAGCACATTGAGATCATTGCCTTTTTTAAAGATGGCTGCAGGAAAATGGCTGGGTAGTTTGGTGCTCCTCAGTAATAAGTGGAAGTAGCAAAACCAGGGCTCGCTGCTTTCCCTTCTGAGATAATTGCATTGTTTGCAGAGCCTGATCAATGGAATGAAGTGATACTGCTGGGCAAGGCACATAATCCCACTGAGTGGAAGGGGCAGAAGGTGCTCGAGATAATTCAGTGTGCAGAGATTGAGGACAAGGACGGTCCATTTTTTGCATTGGCTTCTCCTTGTGCCTGTTAAACTGGAGGAGCCCCACTGAGGGTGGTGTGCTATTGTTTGTATCAGCATGAGCAGAGTTTAGATCTATCAGCTATAGACTAACTGGCAATGAGGACTACCAGGGTTTCTAGTTCCTACCTCCAGCAACAAGGCAAAGTAGCACTAATCAATACAGAACCATTTTAACCATTCCTAGGAGGTTGCACCTCGACACTCTCACTGGCAAATGTCTGTGCTGTACTTCTGCTGGAAAAGATGTTCTGAATGACCATGTCTTCCCTTTAATTAATGCTTTTTTTCTAGTTCATTTTTTTTCCTAAGAGTGCCACTAACTTCCACACTGGCATTTCCCCTGAAGCTGATCCATTAACTGTTACATCCTCTGGAAATCCAGGCAGCTGTTTACTCCAACCACCAGGGCAGTAGGATTTGCAGTAGGACCACAGTGCAGGATGGGACCATTGTATTGATGGGAACTGCTGCTTGCCTTGCTGCAAAGGGTGATTGTGGGAGCTGCAGTACAGCCTTTTTTGCCACAGCTTTGGTGTGGACCAAGTCTGGCTCACCATCTTACTAGATGTTGTTAGCATTGGTAGGTGACAGTTTGCATGTCACTACAATTGCTCAGAAAATTAATTTTACATGAGGAATTTCTTCTATGCTTTCACTGTTAAGTATTTCTACTGGTGATTTGCTTCTGTGTGGTGATCCCAAAGACCTGAAAAGCAGTTTACACACAAATTTTTGCATCAACTGAATCTTTGTAGAAGTGTGAGGGGGCAGTGTCTGGTCACCCCACTGGACCTGCAGTGCTGATGATCCATCTCTATTCCACCACAGGAATGTTCATTAGAGGATCTGTGGTGTTCTGCAGCTAATTAGGTTCATAGTAGATATGTATCCCCTAGGAATAAGATGATGAAAAAAACTTAAGGCCTTTTTTGCTTATTTAAAGTTGATATCCAGCTCCAAGTTAAATTGGATATCAAGTACTTGCTCTGCATATATTCTCTTCAATTCCATATACATAGGATTCTTCTCATTATCTGCATTTACAAATTCAAAGGCAATTAGCCCTGAAATAGCTAGAAATGTAGAGAAAAAAAAATATTTGAATTTTTATTTCCCATAAAGTTCACATTTTCTTTTTCATTTAAGTGGAACTTTAATTTCTTTTGAAGCATGTAAGACAAGTGTTAAAAAAAAAAAAAAAAAAAAAGCCCCTCATGGGATGGGAGGCTGAAAAGGACCATTATCATGAAATAGAATATTTGCTTCCTAGGCTGGTGATTCAAATACTCCTTGAGAGGTTGAGTCTGTATCCTGGCCCTGGGATGGCTAGGCTCTGGTGTTTTAGTTCTGGCAGCTAAAGCTGGGCTGGGAGCATTTCTGGGTGTTTCTAGAGGCCAGCCTGGTTTGTGTGCTCAGGACCAGCCTACAAGGTCACCACAAAGCACAGCCAAAGCTGCAGCACCTGCTGTGCCCAGCCCATCCCTGCCATGGGCTGGCATTCAGCTGGATCTACACTGCCCAGCAGGAGCTCAAATCCAAGCCAAGCTATTGGAGGTACCTGGGCAGGAATACCTGTGTTCAGGCAGAAGCTGAGTGGGTGTTAAAGAATGTGGGAGCAAAGAAAGGGCTAAAACTCTTGTTTCAGACATAATCCTATGTGAAATAGGCCACTCCAGTTCCAAAGGAAATGGTGTCTCCATAGTAAGAATGAGCAGAGAAAGCTTGGCTCTCATGAACCCCTAGGATAGGAGCCGATTTCTTGGGTTTTTCCTTTGTGTCAGAATGGAACCAGCCTGGTGAACAGCCTGAGCTGTGGCTGCAGTGCCTGGGTAGGGGGCAGCTCTGGGGACCTGTCCCCAGCTCTCTGCAGACATTCCCTGCAGACCAGGCTGTCCATCCCTGCAGGGTTTCACAGGGCTTGTCCCTGGCCACTGGGAATAACAGGTTCATGCTCCGTGTTGATTTTGCAATTGTCTTCAGGTTTATATAAGTATTTAAGTTTCCTTCTTATACATAACTTGTCTTCAGACACACCAGCTTTCACAAAAGTAAGTAATTTACAACAATATTACTTATTTCATCCAGCTGGCTGCTTATGCCTTATTAGTGCTTAGGAACAAGTCTGGGTTTTTTCTTCTTTCCGACAGGGATTCTTGGAATGAGCAATTAGTTAAAAAAAGCTGTCCTGGGGAGACAGAATTAATACTAAAAAGCCCAAGACCTAACCTGATAATCTTTGAGATGTCTGCAATTCTGTTATTCTTTTTATTCATCAAAGGATACATTATTAAGTAACAATCTTCCCAAAATACATATCACCTATTAAAAAAATACTAACAAGTTTTTTTAAGGTCTACAAGTTAATTTTAATAATTTCAATTTTAAGTAAAAATACAACATCATATTCCAAGAGATGAATGAATGTCCTGCTGAATAGGATCTTTCAAGTGTTGTTTGGAGTTTTTTGTAGAATGACTTTTTATAAAGCAACTTCCCAAAGCAGAATTACTGCAGGAGTTGATTTTCAAAGGACAATTGGTGGCATCCGTTGTTGTTTTGGAGCTGGTGGGACCCAAGACTAGACTATAGACTTTTTAACTTCTGTAAACTCTGCAATATCTGCTGCAGTAGGAAAATAAATAACCAACAGTAATACATGAAGACATTATAGGTAACATGGCCTGAACTAGTACCTCACTAATGTGTACATAACCTGCTTTGTAAAACCATATCTTATCCAGGCTAAGGACTTAATTATTATTGATTAGTTCTGCCCACTCTCCAATATCAGTCATTATTGAAATAATCGCCGTATCCCTCATTAAACATGCATCTGTTTCCATGGGAATGCATTTTAAAATAAGAAGTGCTATTTGAATATTATTGGTTTCACTGGTTGTTCAGGCACTTGGTACTGTGGTTGCCCAATCTGTCATAGTTAATCAACTCTCATCTCTTAACACTGGCTGCAGTTATCAATGAGTTGAGGATTAATATTCTGGGCGAAGCAGATGATAAATCATTTGTATATAATTAGTGTACAGCAAGGTTACAGCTGACATGAATTTTTATCTTAATTATGAGAGAAATTTGTTCCATTAATTTAATTTAGTTTGCATGAGTGGCTAGACACCTAACAAAGTTAATCTTACACCTGTCATTACAACAGTAAGGAGAGGCTCATTTTCAAGCTGTAGACACAGAAACTCTGGTATATAAGGATAATGTTGCTCATTCTGATGTGAAAATAGATGATCGTAGACAGAAGATACAGAACCTACTCTCCTTAAAGGCTTCCCAAAGGATTTATGTGTGAATATTACAGGGCTTCAAATCTGGTTGCTTCTTTACCGAGCAGATTAATTTTTCTTCATTCTCCTCCTGTACTTCTTCACAAGAGAAGCATGCAGTGCCTACAAACAAAGGCAAAGATTTTCCCTTTATTTTCATTTTCATTACTTTAACTATATACATATAGTTAATGTGTGACAATACCATAGCCCTTGTATGACATAATACCTGCATTAATAGCTATGGGTGAAGGAAATTGTGCTGCCTGCAATCCAGCCTTCATATTTATGTGAAAAAGAATTATTCATAACTTCATCTACTACTCAAATGGCAATTACGCAGGCATTTCTGAGGTTTCAGCAGACTGAATAAACCTAAATTCTATGTTAATTATCCAAGCAATTATTAAGTCTGATAAATCATACATGATTGATAGATAAGGTGGGGCTGTTTGGGTAACAGGATATGGTGTAAGTTATTTTGCTGATAATTAACCAAGCACCGAAATGAAAGAAGACTATTTGTGGCATCTCTTATAAAAATGTTTATCTTTATAGATTTGTTGATTATAGTTATTTTATTCTGGTAGGATGACATGGAAAAAGAAAAGCCAATACCTTAGTCTTTTTACAGCTAATGAGATGAGACTGAATACAGTGGAGAGAGAAATGTAAGTGAAAATTGCATTCTGCACTAGCTCAAGTCCAAATACATATTTGTAACACAAGCCACAGTCTCCTTCACATTTGCAGCATAAAAATAACCCTCAAACAGAAACATTAATTGAACAGTAACTCAGATTAATGTTTTGTAATATTAGTTCACAATTATTACTCTCAGCTAAGGTCAAGAAGTATATAGTTGGATATTCACAAAGAAATGACTGATTTAAAAACAAAGAGCTCTAATGGAATTCAATAGTGCTTTTCAGTCATTCCAGTTGGCATCTCTATTACCTGAAATGATTCACAGTCCATTATGGGAGCTTCCATGCTAATAGAATGTCTATCTTCTGTAATACAGACACATCAGGGCACTAACTGAGAATCTGTCACAATGAATTTCATCTAGATTTCACTTCATCTCTTCATGGACTGTAAAATTTGCTCTTGTACAATGCCTAAATTTACTGTGGGTAATTGAGAGAGATCTATAGATGCAGCACACAGTAAAAAGCAGTTTTCCAAAGATCTATTGTAAATTGTGAAGATTTGGTTCGGTTGGGAAAAGATTATGAAATGCTGGACACCACAGGCTGCTAATTAAATGTTTTTGGTGAGCTCTGAAAATATTTTGAATGGATCACGATGAATAGAAAAGTGAAAATAGCAGCCTGGGTAAAATATCTCTCTTGCAGCTAGAAAGGCAATGAAAAAGCTTTTGAAATCTGAGAAACCCAAAAGAAGAGGTAGGCAAATGAGTAAAAGTAAGCTCCATTACCCCTTGTAAGACTTATGGATCATATCAAGTAGACCTATGATATTTTTTATCTCTCTTGTGTTTACATAGTGCAAAGTGGGATATTATCCACTTAATCTGACTTCTTCTAGTCCTTTAGAAAATCCTTCTTAAATAGGCAGGCAACTCCATTTTATTTTTGCAGCTGAGAATATCCATCCTATCTGAAAATGTTGCTGTTAAGTTCTATGCATGGATTCTTGATAAAAAATTAAAATAACGTTTAATGCGTGGCTCATTTTTTTCCCAGATGAATACTTGCTCCTCTGCTCATAAAATAGATATCCTGAGCATTTTCAACCATTTCTGTCTTTTTTATTTATTTTTAATTTTACTTGTTTGCATTAATAGCTAAACAAAGTTATTGGTATCCTTACTGATCACAGGCACTAATATTTGTTAGCCAGTTGCAATTGTGATATATTCTATAGCTTTTTTCCTAAGCCACAAACAGAATAATAGCATCACGCTTCACTGCAAGTGAAGTGATCTCAGCCTTTACATTAGGAGAAAATCAGAATGGTATGACTGCAGTTCATTACTGAAATAGGTAACTGATGAACTGAAAAGACAAAGGGCATTGTTAAATGAAATGTCATTATTAGAGCTGCTCATGTTTAACAAATGTACTGTAAGTTAATTCAGTGGTGTTTTCTCCAAAGTTCTCTCTAGGACGTTCACCACTCATGCTTATGTCTTCACGTGTTCAAATATTTTTATTTTCTTTGTGGAAATAAACACTAACTAAATATTGAGTAAACACCAGTTAAACCATTGTAAGAAATGCTATATCAATTTTTGTCCAAGGTTTACTTCCAGACCTAAGACTCACCCAGTGAGCTCTGAAAGACAAGCATTTTTGAATGTTTTTGAATGTTTCTGTGTATTATGTTTGAACAAATGCCTTGTTTTCCTTGAAGGAAAACAGAAGGTAAATCCAGAATTTCATGGGATAAAAGCTTTAGTCTTTAGGCTCCAATTCAGCAATTTGTGACTATGCAACAAAGCACTTTGGCACGTGTTTAATGTCAGGACCTGAAGCATCTGTTTTAATATGTTACTGAATTGGGGCCTTAAAGCACAAGCAGAATCTTGGACCTTGTATTTTAAGAGCCATGTAAAAGTGGTGTTCTGATATCAAATAAAAAACATATCATACTTTCAGCATCTGTGGGAAACTGTTTGCATTGCCCCAGAGGTGATAAAAATAATTTATGGACTCAGTATTTTTCACAACAAGGAAATGACCTCAGCTCTGGCAATTGGAGGTAGTTAGTGAAGCTTTTCTGCTACATTTATGGATTTACTTGAGCTACATATTCTCTGACCTGTATGTGAGATTTATTGGCAGATACATAAGTCACAGTGAATAACCTAAAAAGAAATTGATGCTCCGTGCATTTTGTGCATGGATTGACTGACAGGGCTGCATCTTCACAAGTGATTGAGACCTGTGCCCTTGCTTGTCATAAATATGTCTGCTAGGGTGTCATGTGAATTTTTTAACTAAAAGTTTTAATACAACTGGAAGATTAAAAGCATATTGAGACTATAGGGTGTGTGACTATGAGCTTGAGAAGAGAATATATGTTATGGATGCCACAATAAGGCATCAAACCATCAAACTCCTGGGAGCAGCCCTCTCTTCTCTGAGCAGTCCCACTGGCCTGGCACCTCTGTTAAGAACAGGAGTGCAGAGTCCAAGTCTGTGCTGCAGAGCATTAGTGATCCAAAAGATCAGGGCAAGAAATGTTCCTCTGCTTCCTCTCTTGCTGCTGTCCAAGTAGTGACACTCAGGTCAGTGCTGAGAACAGCTGAGGCTTCACCCAGAGCTTGCTTTGTCTTGAAGGGGTTTTGAAATGAAGTTCTGGGCCTTCAAGGTACATATTCAAGGCACTCCTCAAAGCTGTGCATAATCCTACAGGGCTGAGTGATTACCTCAGTACGTGAGGGATGAAGCCTTCTGGGTTTCCTCAGGTGGATCGAGCACTGAGCAGTAAATAAGGGAAATAGATGCTTTATTTGATGGTCTGGCATCTGACTGGAAATCACAGACCACACAAGCACTTTTTTTTCATGACATTGCCAGGAACTAAGTTATTAATGACATTATGCAGATACCCCTAATATCTTGTCATCCCCTTTTCACTTTAGGCAAGGAACTTCGAAGTTGCAGTCAAATGTCTGTACTGACAGCTCCATCATTTGATGGAAACTGGAAAACAAACAGCCCCCTCTCCCATTCTGCCACCAGAAGTGAGACTAATTTAAAGTGTAAGGCAAGACTGTAAAAGTTTACTCTCAATCTGTATTCTTGTGGCCTTAATAATCCTTTCACACAGTTTTTGGCAGCAAAAAATAATTGGCAATCTAAAAGTTTTAAAGCAATCCATGGTGCTGTGTCTTCATTGTCTCAGAGGAAGAACAAGACACAAAATAATGAGTAAAAGTTTACTCACTTGAAACTGAGCTTCATCCTCATCTGTTCAGCTATGCATAGATTTTAAATGTATGAAAGAGGGATGTAAGAAAGAAATGAAAACATATTCTATCTCTTCTACTGTTTCTGTCACCAAAGATATCAAAAACAAAATAAACATGATTTGGACTACAAACAGCTATGGATGAATTTTTATTTTATGCCTCCTGAACATGCTAGAGGAGAGCTCTGCATTGGAAATGAACCTTGCGCTGTCTGAATATGCCCAGAGCTTTCTGAGATATCTGCAGCAACACCAGCAACCAGGCAAAACATATTTTCTCGATTTATTTCCACTCATTTGTTTAACTTCACTGCCATCTGCTGTTAAGGAAGAGAACCTGGCCTGCAGGCCCAGGAAAAATAGCTGTGATGTGTCCAGGTATGACTTGCCAAAGCACTTCCAACTCTTACACAATTTTACTCTGTTGTAAAAAAACAGAAAGGAAATAGCTGTTCCTAAGGCTTATGTCCTGTGCATCCTTACCCTATCCAAGGGAGTGTTTTATCCCTGTCACACCTTGTGAAGACCCCAGAAACAATGCCACCATTCTTTGGGCATGTTTTCCTTCTGCATCTTCCTCCCACTTTTTCTCATGTTCCGTTTGACAGCATTATTGCCCTATGTTCCTTCAAACAGATCCTGAAAAATCACATCTTTTCCACCCAGCTTAAAAGTACATAAAATAAGATCTTGAAAAGTAATCAGTAATTATAACATCTCTCATTTTGTGCAATGGAAGCACCATCAGTTTATCAGGCAGACAGTGCCGGAGCAGATGGATCTTCAGCTCCTGTCATTCTATATTTCAGGAAGTTCCTTCCAGTCTAGTTACTTGATGCTGGCATTTTCACGGCATCTAACAAATAACACTCAGTGTGGATAATGGGTTGCATCCAGGAAAAAAAAACAAAAACAAAAACAAAAACAAACAACAACAAACAAAAAACCCCCAAATCAGTTGGACCGTACCCACCCCAAAAAACCCCAGAAATATATGGTATTTAGGCTATGGATTGAAAAAATAGTTTGCTTATGGAAAAAGCTGTCAAAAGTGGAATATATTCTTCTACTGATGGGTGCAGTTAGAGATAGGAAGTCTGTAAAAGCATGATATTTTCTATTACTTCCTATGTACGTGTTTCCAGCTTTGACTCAATGACTTAATTATTTGGCCTGATTCAATACAAAACAAAAAACTTTTCCCTTGACCACAGCAGGCTTTGGCTGAGACTGCCACCAAAATCACAGTGGAAGATAAAGTGATATTTGAAGATTAAAATAAATGTTGTGTTTAGATAGTTAATTTAATGCCCTTCAAAGATAAATGATATTACAGTTATATACATTTTTTACAAATGTTGTGATTTTACTCTGCAATGTCAAGAATAGGCTCTTGTCTGTGGCAGTTTACTACTCTGGTCTTAAATCTTTCCTCATGGCAAGGCTCTCAATATCCTTGCTTTTCTGATTTTTTTTTTAATTACTAAAAAGGCTGATAATCAGCACAGCTACAGAAAAAGCAAGATATAGTCTATGTCTTCTTAAGTCCAAAGAATAAAATTGCATTCGGTCCTGATCTTAGAATATCTGTCACTATCAAAGCTAAGTTATGAACTATATGGCTGAAAAAATGTAGCTCAATTTTCAGATACTGTGTTAAGTGCAGACCTGGCAGTTAGAAAAGTCTTATTCTGCCTTCTAAATGGGCAGAATTTGATACAGAGTTCAGTGAAGAAGGATCAGAAAGGAACAGCAGCATGCCAGTTCCTTAGTAGAACAATATCCCTCAGGGCAACAAGATATACATGGAAAAGTCTTGTCCAGCATTTGGCGACCTGTTAGCACAGGAGTGTGTTCTGGTGGGCAGAATGTAGTGACAGTCAAGCTCATGTCCAGATCTCCTGAAAAACCTCAGTATGAGACATGGAACAAAAGACCAAAAACGAAAGAGTTACATGAAACACTTTGCAAAATAGTTGGGCTAGAGTTGACCATGGTCAAAGGCCTGAGATGTTTCTTTTTTTTTTTAACTTTATGTTTTATTTCTCTATAAAATATTTGAAATACTTGTTCTGACTCTAACTCTTTCCCATGCATTTCTTTGTTTCCTCAGTTTCTCCTATGAAACAAATGGATGCTCTCTTGAGAACAGCCACTCTTCTGCACAACCACCCAGCATATGTAGAGGCAGACTTGATGAACTAAAATCTCTTCAGAACTGGCTCAACATTCGAAATTCTGCATGTTGGCAAGTTCATGAAAAATTACAGCACTTGACAGTTCTGACTTACTGCATGCCACAAGAGCCACTGCTGTCCCTCTCACTTTGGAACTCCCAGTTCACTTTGTCTTCCTGAAAGCAGGCTTGGCTCCTCTGTCTCTCACAAACCAGCACAGATCTGTTTTCTCTGGGCCACTGTGAAACATGCTGCTTCACTTCATACACACTTCCAGGAATAAAGGCAGGAGAATCCTGATGTGATGTTCTGATAGAGAATATGCACTCAGTTCATCCCATTTTCTGAATCAAAAAAATGGCAGGATTTTTTTGGCTATACAAAGGGAAGAGTATAGTCAATGGATTGACTAGATGACAGCCAGTTAGGGAAGCAATGACTGACAAAAAAGAAAATGCACTGTCAGATTTTTCTTTAAATCTGCAATAGAAAGGGAACTGGGAGACAGTTTCAGCAGAAGAGATGAAGAGAGGGCTTTAAGGGCTTTAAGCTCAGTAGAACAGTATGCAAGGTAAAAGGTTAATTATTCCTTTGGTAGAAGTTATAGTCCCTGAATTAATGGGAGCAACTTCATCTCCCCTCTCGAAGCAGTTCCTGGAATCAGTTGTTTCTGCTCCCCATGGCTCCAGTTATGGAACTTCTCTGTCCTCACTGCTCACTTCCCACCAGCCCCAGCCTTCCCAAAGTGGAAGGAAGTAATTTCTGCTGAGTCCATCCGTAGGAAATGAAGACTTTGGCATGGCTCTTTAGTTTACAGAAGGTCTGAATAAGAGAAGCAGCACATCTCTACAACAGCAGGACATCACAGCCTGGAGTATGGTAAGTTGTCAGAGCAAGGCCAAGAGATGGGAAGCTGGAACAGGTTATATTCCCTCACAGAGACAGATTAAGGAAACAGGATGTAGCTGCATTTCTATTTCTTACAGTGAGCAAAACTAACATGGATCCCAAGAAAGAAGGCAGCAGCAATGTGCAGCAGAGCTTGCTGGAGTTTTTCACCCTTGCTTTGTGAATGAGCTGTGGCTTTAACAGCCATTCCAAACAAACTATGCTGGACAGCATATGGCATTTCCCAGGTGTTTGTGTACCTGTAGGAACTTTCCTCCTAATTTCAAAAGTCATGGAAGTTATAAAGCATCTTTTTTCCACCTTGTTTCTAGGAGGCATAGTTCCTGATAAGAGGGCACGCTATGGAGATAAGCAGTGTAACTCCAAACATTACTTCCAGCCTTTCAAAATCACAAGGATATGAACTACTGGAGACTGTGGAGAAATTGCTAAGAGAATTCTACAATAAAAAACTTCATTAGCCTTGGACTGTAAAAAAAAAATCCAACAGTCACTGGAGTCAGCCACACTGCTGCTCTTGAGGTGACTGATAAGAAAAATGCTGACAATCTTAGAGGAAAATCTTTCTCCTGAGTGGCCCTGCATGAAGGATGTGAAGTTGCAAAGTAAGGCATTGACAATTCTTATTTTTATTATGAGCCTTGAAATATTTGATGTTTGTTTATAACCCAAATCCCAGAATCAAGGGATTAGGTGAAAGTCTGTTTTAATTAAGAAACAATGGTTTTCTTAAAACCATTTTTCAGCCCACTGTTGTGAGATGCTGGGAGGAAGCACAACATATCACTTTCATGGTAATCATGAGGTGCTCTGTGCTGACTTATTCAGACATGGTACTCAGTTTTATGCTAGGTGATGTTCTGTTGATTATCTTTACACTTTGGAGATGTAATGCTGTATTATCTTACTAAATAAAGGCTTAGATCAGTATTAGGTGGACCAGATTCATATGATAAATTTAAAAATTATTTGGTAACTACATGAGCATTTTTTCATGAATTACATACTTGAGTTAAGAACTTCCGTGGTTTCAACACTTTTTATCTTTACCTAGCTTTTTGCAAGGTTCCCTGACATTTAGGGGCTTTGCACTGCTTTTGAAGTGTGAGAGAATCAGTCTGCACAAACCTCAGCCTTAGAAAACTAGCTCTTTGCAGACTAAAATTCCAGAAAGTATCTTCTAAAGTTATTAAAACACTAACTGCTCTTATTAACTCCTAACAAAGCTCACATGAAATGGTTCCATCAGCATTATGAAGAAAAAGCCATTCAGAAAAATCATGTATTTTATTTGTTAGCATATTCAGGTTCTATTTGTGTTGAAATGATATATGATTTGCAAATAACAGTTAAGATCCATCCTTTTTGCTTACCTCTGAATAGCTAGAACAGCAAAGGGTAATTCATTTTTCTTGATAATTGCTTCTGTGGAAAAAGAAAATCATTGAAAAGACATCTCAGCCAAGTTTCTTGAACGCTGTAAAAATACTTGGATCACATTCTGAAAAGCCTTGAACTGTCCAGTGCAATAAAACTTGGGACTGCATTTCATGGTGCCCATAAAACCTGCTCCAAAGCCTCCTAAAAAATGTCCCAGAACAATTCAGAAAATGTTTGATTCAAATTGCAAGAACTCGGTGATTTAAGGGACAGAAGTAAGGTCACTGTCATCTTTAATTTGTTTCCAGGACGCTCACTCTTGTATCCCTTACATATAACTGAATAATGAATTCAAACATCCTAAACCACATCGAGGAGGCTTTCCAGAGCTCAGCCTGTACTCCGGGAATGCATCTCCTGGCAGCAGAACACAGCGGTGTGCTGGTGTCACCAGAGGGTGCTCTTCCACCATTTGTCAAAGTGTCCGCCTGCGTGTAAGCCAGATTTGATTGTTAAAAAGATTTCTGCTGACACTAGGATCACTCCAGAATCCCCTGCTTAGAAGCAGTCTGAAGATGGAGGGAGTAGCAGTGAATGGCAGCAAAGTTTGCTTTTCATTTAGGGTTAAGTTGCAGTCAGGATAAAATTCCTAAAAAACATTGCTTGGTGGGACTGTTTCATTTCAAAATGCACACGTATAAATTACTGAAGTTAAACTGGATGTCTATCCAGATGGTACACAGCCATTTTTTTTTCCTGCAGGCTATTTTCCTTTTTGTTTAGCTCTGTCCAAGGTTACACTTCCAATGCTCATCTCAAATCTCTACAGTTCTCTCTTGTTTTTACCTCTACATCACTGATATTTTATCTTGCTTCTCTTAGCACTTGTCTGTCTTTTCAATTCTCTTTCAAAAGCTCAACATGGAAGAAGAAAAGCCAAAAAAACTTCCTCCATCTCATATCATCATTCTCTTGGGAGTGACATGTACCCGTGAGAAGTCTTTTACTGTTTCAGACTCTCTCACTCCATTGGGAAATTAATTGTTCATTCTTACAACTGTTTTAAGTGAAGGATGTGTCATAGTATTATGGCATGTAGAAGGTAAAGTCTAAATCCATATATTTTACTTAAAATTGCCACAGTGAAAATAGACACCTCTCTGTCCCTTTGTAAGGATTTGTAAATCAGCAATCCAACAACCTGTAGTCTCTTATTCTTTGAACATCAAATCTTACTAGTGATTCTGTTTGGAGAAGTTTTACCTTTCACAAATATTATAAGTTCCTGGGCATTTTTTTCCAACAATTCCATATCAGATTTGCTCAGTCTAAATATAAAAATGAAGGAAAACATTTCTTGTGTGTGTGAGCATCACAGAGCTGTGATCTGAAATTTAATATCCTGGCCGAAAAAAAAGGAGTCTGTGATGCACTTAGAGTGCAAAGGTTTTCATTTTGTTTGTTCCTTCTCAGGTCAAGGCTCAGAGAATCAGATTTAATTAGTTGTTCCATGGATGAAAAGTGACTTAGAAAGACCCACTTCATTCTCCTGGAGATTAATTTCTTTTGAGCATAACAGCTACAGATGACCTGAGATTTTCAGAAGAGAAGAAGTGCAAAGGCACTGTCCCAAACAAAGCTCTCTGTAGGTGACTGCTCTGTTTCAAGGTGTGCTGTGCCTGTCATTGCCTGGACCTTGCAATGTGTACCCACGCAGAAACTCCTCAGCAGCCTGATTTTCAAAGAGGACACAGTATCACTCTCTAAAAATCCAGCCTCTCAAAAATTGAAATACCCAAAATCATTGGCTACTTGCATGTTTCGACTACAGTCTTTGAGTCGTGGGATCAAAACCATGACATTGCAGAAAGAGAAGTCTGGTAAAAACTTTATATTCATCACATACTTATTTATAATATTCTCATTACTCTCCAGGCAGACTTCTAGACCTGGCACAGATGAAATTGTAGAGAGGACCAGACCAGCCACCAATTCTGTCAACTCTGTCATGTAGACCATGAGTGAGTTGTGATTTTTGTTCTTACTAGAATCTCAGTATTTCTACTATAAGTTTACCTTTTCCTCTACAAATTCTAGAGGCCATGGAGTCTTTCCTCTTCCAAGTAAGTGAGCTAAAAATGTTCATGTTCATATTGTCAATCTTATAAAACAATATTAAAAATGACACAGACATAATTCTCAAGGAAAAAAAAAAAAGCCTTCTTGTCTGCCTGCATGTTTTAAAATATTAAGTGCCAAAATTAGGAATTGCTCAGAGGAGAGACTGAACAGGACCTTGGCTGGAATGGACCTTCTAAATATCACTCATGGGTACAACAGTGAACATGTTTAAAGTGCCACTATTTCCTGATATATGGGAATGCTGACAGGGCACAATACCTTGCAAAGAATATTGGTTGGTTTGATGGGAGGCAATGGTCTGCTGCAGCCCCTAACAGTGGCTACTGTAACAGCTCTGTGACTTTTTCATTTCACAGTGCACAGTCTCACTTCCACTGACAATAATTGGGAATTTGCAATTGCCCACTCTATGCCTACTACATCCCTGGAAAGAGATGAAGGAGAACTGAGTAAGTGTAATGAGATGGGATACAACCAAGACAACAAATTAAAAGAGTAAATGCATGCAGAGGAAGTTACTTGTGCTGTAGCCAACAGTACTGCTGATTCCAGAAACCTGGATGAAAACCTTCATCACAGGAACCATTTCATTAGGGATAAGGATGGAAGTGATCTTTGTGCTGGGGCTGCCAGGCAACAAAATAGCTTGAAAAATGAGCCCACCCAAGATACGAGCCACAGAAAACAATGCAAAATCTGACACTGAGTTTGGAAGGCTTGGGCTTAGTTCCCTACAAATAGCTTCAGCTTCTCCTGTAAGCAAATCCAGCTGGGAAGATGCAGTCATGGCAGTACCAAGGTCCATGGCCTGAAGCAACCACTGAGATCCTTCCCATTTATTCTGAGATCTGTCCATGACACTTTGTGTTATGGTATCCTTAAAAGAATATTGCACCCCAACAAGAAGATGCTGTACAAAGGACAATTGCACAGGAAGTTATATGTACTTCATTTTACCTGTCATACGAAATGGAAATAAATCTCTTCCAGGCCTTCTTGGAATAGAAAGCATTGGAAAGTTACTGAAGTTACTTTGTTTATCTAACTGTGTCTGTTCTACAAACAGTGGAGCCCTTGTTGTTGCTGTTATAACTCCATCTCATGTTTTTTATTCTTATTACAAGAAGAAACAAATATGTGCTAAAAGATACAGTGAGACCTACTGCTCCATTTTCAGTGGTGACTGAGTTTAATGTTGTCACAAGTCCAAGCTAAGCAGCAAAATGAATCACATGGCTATATAAAAAAATGAGGGAGCTTTTTAGCTCAGCTTTGTGGGATCAAAATTAATGAAAAAGAAAAACCAAGATAGGACTGTTGAAAGCAGCTGCTCCAAGAACCAGAACTCATGTACATTCACAGATCAAAATAAAGTAGGGAATGGGAAAACTAAGCCTAAATTCAATCTGCTAGAGATTTGCAAACACAAAATCTAAAAATCTGAAGGAAAGGAGGTTTTTCTTTTTTCTTTCTTTTTAAAACTAATTGGTATTTAGAAGATTGATTATCCAACTGTCAGAGGGGACAACAACCCTGTCTGGGTAACTGAGTGAATTTGCATCACAATTAGGCCTTGGGAAGCAGTGTTTTGGGAAGAATTTTATGGAGGTTCAAGTGATCCAAGATGAGTTGTAATGACCATAGATTTCTGTATTTTCATGCCTTTCCCTTTTCTTTCCTAACTACATACCAGAGGAAGGAAAATTTCAGCCTATAAAGGAGAAAAATGTTATCAGTCCTTTTGGTCTCATAGACATAGAGCAATTTAAAAGAACCTATTACATTTCTGAAAGTACATAATTTCAAGCCGCTTTTGTGATTTTGGAGGGCAGCTGCATGAGTTTTAAAGTTCATAGGAGGCAATTAGCCCTGTATGCCTCCTTTGCCTTACTGTGCTTTAAAAAGCCAGAGGAACAGTTCCATTTTCCAGGGTAGGTTAGTTCCCTCCCTTGTCTGATACTCAGTTACTACTTAAGCCCCGATTTCATACGAGTTTTGGCTTTTTATTTATCTTTTTTCTTTATTCTGTTTCATTGAAAAAGAATTTTATGACCATATCATGGCTCAAAAAGACTTTGGCTTTAAGCTGATGTTTCTTCTCAGCAGTTACCTGCACTTGCTGCTGCATCTGAAGGTCATCTACATCCTTTCCTAATACTCTCCTGTTTCAGCCTTTCTCTTTGTCCCTGCTTTTTGTGGGCTTCAGTCTTCTTCTGCATGGCAATTAAATTAGAGCCAGTTCTCTGTCAGGTGCAGGCTGACAAAACACAGAAAGCCCATATTGCTGTGGTGACCACATTAGCCTCTGGGGCTGTGAAACACTGTTCTGCAGCTCTGATTCAGGTGTGGCCTGTGGTTACACCAGTACATGGCCTGAGCTGGTCTGGCCTATTTTTGCATCATTATTATTATTATTATTATTATTGCTTTGATCACTCTGTCAGGGTAGCAGTCAGAATGGACTAGCTCCTCTATGCTCTGCTGCCCTCCAAAGGATAGGAACGTTGCACTCCTATTCCTTCACCTTATTGAGATGTTTCCACATCAGCCACAGCTGAGTGCAAGGTTATTTATTTAATATTCTGTGTGTGGCATAGTCTGGAAACAGAACACCTGTGATAGACTTGAAAAGACACCCCTGTCAGGTATTTCTGAAGCCATCGTCAACAAGAATGCTACCCACGAAATGCTGCCATGTTTTGCTATCTGGTTGTTCAACCCATCAAACCCCTGTGCATTGGTGTGATTTTATTCACTAATCCAACGTGTGCTGGCAGCCAGCCTGGGCACAGCACCCAGACCCCAGCACACCCATCCCTCTGCAGGGTCTGCTGCCAAAGCCGGCACGGGAGGCCAGGCTCCAGCACATCCACCTCCCAGCCGGGGATGCTCCAACACGGCCCCATGACGTGCCATGAGCCATAGCCAGCACAGATCCTGGGGGTTTCTTGCCCTGGGACTGGAGCACAGATCTGATGAGCAGCAGCTGAGGGAGTGGGGGTGTTTAGCCTGGAGGAGGCTCAGGGGTGACCTTTTCATTCTCTACAACTCCCTGACAGGAGGGTGCAGCCAGTTATGGGTCAGGCTCTTCTCCCAGGCAACCGGCGACAGGATGGGAGGACACAGCTGTGCCAGGCGTGGTTTAGGTTGGGTATCAGCAAAAATTTCTTCACAGAAAGCGTGATTATATATTGGAACGAATTGCTTAGGAAAGCGGTGGAGCCACCCTGGAAGTCTCCAAGGAAAGCCTTGGAAATAGCCCTTGGTGCTGTGACCCAGATGACATGGTGGTGTTTGATGTTGGACCTGCTGATCTCAGGGGTCTTCTCCAATCTAATTGATTCAGTGATTCTGTGACCTGTGTGCAGGGGAGAAAAAACAGAATTAAACCCCACTTCAGCTGTTAGGTCACCAAATGAAACACGGCTGGCAACGTCAGCGCCCAGCCTGAGCTGGGCAGGAGCGGCCGTGAGGCTCCTCGCAGTCAGAGCGCTCAGCGACTTGTCCTCCATGCTGGCGGGAGGCCTCGGGACCCCTTGCAAAAGGGAAAGAAGGAGAAAACAGCGGCGGGCGAAGGGCAGCGCCGCGCAGGGACAGCGCCCGGGGCCCGCGGGGCGGAGCCGCGCTCT
>WEIU01015398.1:382677-397450 GCA_013389925.1 Aegithalos caudatus
CGCGGGCTGGGCGCGGGGGGCGCGGGGAGGCCTGCGGGGCTGCCGGCAGCGCTGTGCGGGTCACCTTCGGTGCAACATCGCCTTCCCGTGTCCCCTCTGCGTGCCCGGCTCCCGGGGTTGCCGTGGGAGGGAGCGGAGGGGAGGAGGGTGCCCAAAGGATTGGAGGTGGGAAGGGTGTGCAGGTGGGTCCCTGCGGCCCCCTGGAGCCCTGTTAGCGTCTCTCCGGCCTAGGGCCGAGGTGCTTGGGAGCGCTGTGGCTCTAGGAATTCACGTGTATCCCCGGAGCGGTGGGGTTTAATCCCGTGAGGTGCAGACAAAAGCCCTGGGACGGGCTGGCTGTGCTGGTGAGGCTTCGGAGCGCTGAGGCTGTCCGGGCTGCCCTTCACAGTTTACTTTTGTTACTGTTGTGCTTTGAAATTGCATTACCCAAAAAGTGGAATTCCGTGTGAGTGTCTCCTCCTGTTTTTTGTAGAAGAATTACAGAAGCGTGTCCTGGTTTTAACCGGGATAGAGGTTAAATTGAGGTGTGTGATTTTATGAACCCTGAAATTGAAAGAAATGTGTGAAATGGAGAATAAAATAAATTAACTGACTTATAGCAATAGGACAATCTCAGTAGCTGGAGGCAAGCAGTGAGGAGTTTGAACAGCAAAAGCAGATTGAAGTAGTTAACTGAGTGAAAATATGTGATGTCAAATCCATGTAGAAATGTGTTACCTGTTTCTTTAATGTCTTTCAAATTAACAACCAAGTTACTAGTGGAAGGCAGGTTTTCCCTGATATGTGGTCTGTGCCAAGGTTAGGCTTGGATAACGTTCATTCCTCAAATGAATGAGAAAAGCTGAATTAGTGTTTTGTTGTTTGTTTGTCAGGTTGAAACAAGAGAAGATGAGGAACAAAACATCAAGCTGACTGAAATCTTGGAACTGTTGGTGGCTGCTGGGTATTTTCGAGCAAGAATCAAGGGGTTATCACCCTTTGACAAGGTAAGGCCAGTACAATATTTTTAAACCCATCTTATAAGAGGCTTATATGTTTTGCCAGTTTGCTTAGCAGTTCTAGGTGACTTTATGAAAGACAGTTGCAACCTATGCGGCTTCCCTCTGTGAATAATTCTGCAAATGACCTAGTTTCAGACACACAGGACCTTCTCAGTCTTGAAAGACAATTTTGTGCAGCAAGGCCTGCTTTAGAGGAGACAGTTGGATGCAAACTAGCTGCTGTTTGCTTTTTTTTGTGCTTGTGCTAGAGTTGTGTACAGGGAATTTTCCTCCCTCTCCCAACAGCAGTTGGAATAGCTAGTCTTGGGATACTTGGAGTCTTTGGACACTTGGAGATAGCATGGTAGTTTTAAGAACAACATTGATGAGAAATGAGGAAGTGTCTGTGTAACAATGGAACAGTTAGCCTGATGAGATTATTTTGGGGGTGTTTTTACATATCTTTAGAATGTCGTATTTGTTAACCTTTCATTGTCCTAGACAGGAAGTGTATGATACTAACAGTGAGCAAAGTCCAGGTTGAAGACAGATTTCTGAATTGCCTTAATGCTGACTCTGTGAGAAATTCCTGAAGCAAAGTTTAAAAACACAGAAGTACAGCAGCCTTGAAATGGATTCTTCTGTTTCCTGCTCTTATCTTTGATCATAGCACAGCCTCACTTTGCAATGCAATTTTATTTTATTCAAACTCCTTGGTATTACTAACAGTCACTGCTCAGGAGCCTGTGCTCACAGAGTAGTTTCAAGGAGACTGCCTTAGGATGTAACACTGTTGCATTTATGTGTAGAAATCTCTTACAGTTACTTAAACAGTTTGCAAAGTTACCATTTCATGACAGGACCCAACCTCACCGAAATGAGCCTTGCTCCTGAAAATGATGGCACTGCTAATGCAAAAGGGATACGTAGGTTATCAGCTCCAGAGGGGTAATGTGTCAGAAACCTTGTTAGATACCAAGGTTCCTAATTTGCTGCATGATGTTGGCAAGTTACTCCACATTTTAGTCCCCTTTTCTCTTCTTTGCCTTTGCATACACTTAGGTTATCTTGCACGTGTTTATGCAAGGTTGTCTTTAAATATTTATGTAAAATTGATGAAATGGCTCAGGAGTTTAAATATGCCTATGTCAGAATAGGGCCTGAAATAGAGATTTCTGCAGAGCTGAGGATTTCCACTGCTGTGCTGATACTGTGTCTAACACTTTGTGTTGCATGTGTCAGTAGGAAAGAAATAATAGTAGCAAAGATGTATATAAAAAGGTAAATTTCAGACTGCAGTAATTATAATCCTTGATAAAATTTTGATATTGTCACTTTTTAGAGGTCATGACATTTAAGATACTGCTGTGTTCTATCCTTTTTTTTTTTTGCTTGGTTTTCTTTTTTCAATCTGAGAGCTGTTTCAAAACTAATATATAAAGCTAAGAGAGGAATTTAGATTGTCAATTACTGCTGGGTTGGTTCCTGTCTTCTTGTACATATGATTTGTGTGCAGTATTGTATGAAGTTGGCATGGTTATGGTATCTGGGTCTCTCAGAGCAGGGAGGGTACCGAGGATAGTGAGATTACTGAGGTGTAGTTTCTAAAATAAATAAAGCCTTGAAGATGTATTTGGGTTTAAGTCTTCAGTTTAAAGTGGCCCTGTCCATGCTGTTGTTCCTTTGACAGGTGGTGGGAGGCATGACATGGTGTATCACTACCTGCAGCTTCGATATCGACGTGGATTTGTTATTTCAGGAAAACTCCACTATTGGTCAAAAAATGTAAGTTGATTAAATGGAAGTGGGAGATTTTTCTTCTTAGAAAATAAAAAGTGGGTGGGGAGGGGGAAGTTACCTGGTATGTTTCTAAGAAAGAGTTTTAGTTCAAATTTCCTGCTTTTGAGGACTGCCTGTTTACAAAACATTGCACGAGTTTCTGGGTTTCTTAGACTGTAGTTCCACAAATTCTAAATCCAGGAAGAAGCTTATTTGAAAAAAAGGCAGGGCTATTCCATTTGGGCTGCCATGTTCTTATATCCCTACTAGGCACTGGAAGCATTTATGTGGCTCCACACTGAACTGAATTGGGAATGGATCCAAATTAAAACCTACCAAAAAAAAAAAAATCCCAAAAAAAGCCAAAACGCAAAATATAAACCCAAAAGAAAAAAAAAATAAAATAGTTTCAACATGAATGAATTCCTGGATGCAATTCTCTGTGCAGCTGCACAGATGCTTGTGCTGGCACAAGGGGATGATGCAGAGGCCAAAGCAAAGGGCAGAGGGAGACCACGCTGCTGGAAGCTGGAGTGCAACATTAGAAGACCTTCCCTGAGCTCCCTGTGTCTGCAGTTCTGCTGTGTAAATAACCTCTGACTCCCTTTTATGGTTCTGGGTTGGAATTGTAGGCATCAGCAAACAGAATTTAAAGCATGTCATTGTTGCCAAAATAGTTACCTGCCCCATACTGAGGAGGAGGATTTCCTTCCTCAGGGTGACCCAATGAGAACATTTTGTTTTGATTCATTTCTTAGGCATGGAATTTTCTCATAAGCCAGCTAATTCCTGTACCAGGGAGGTTATAGATGTTGTTTATGCTGGGAAAGGGAACACATTCTAAACTCCATCATTTCCTTATGTGTATCTGTGATAAAAGAGCCATAATTAAAATTTGCAGGAAATAAGATTAGCCATTATAGTGGTATGATGAGACTTATTTACTTGGTGTAGTTAAAAAGAACATCTTTCTGTATTTTCTTGAAAGTCATAGAGCATTGGCAAGGCTTTTCAAAATAAATGTTTGTGAGTGTTGCAATTGCATTTGGAGACACTCAAATCATCATAGATAACTAACTATATAAAGCACTGCTAATGCAAAGAAGTAAGTAGAGACTAGGAATGAAAATGGTGGTGGTAGTTTTTTATCTTTGTTAGCCTTAAGAACAACAGGGTAGGAAATAGTTAAGTTGTCCTCAAAATGTTCTGTTACTTTTCCAGCTGACTGGCAAAACAAAAACCAGGCTCCTATCCCAAAACAGCAACAATGATTTATTTGTAAATCTAAAGTGTTCAGAATCATAGGAGCATAGGCTGTTTTGATGTCCATGTAATGTTTGTGTTGTTAGAGGCTCAGGGTTTCTGTGGTGTTTTTAAGATAAAGAGAAGTTAAACTGTGTTCTCTTAAAGTGTTTTCTCAGTATTATTGCAAAGTGATGGTGTTACACCACTGTGATGGTGTCCTGTTATTTAATTGCTGGGCTGAAATAAACATAGAAACATACATTAGGAGAGGGTCTTGCATCTATTGGATAAATAGCTTTTGTTTTAATTGCATTTGTTTTGATTGTGCTTCATTTCCTTTCAGGAAGTAAAATGTTTCAGGCTCTATTCCCAGATTTTGGTCACTGTCTCATTTCTCTTGATTCCCTTTTATTCTTCCAGGATCTTAGTTGTCCATTTGGACAGTACTAAATGTCATTGAGGTCAGTGCTGGACCAGTTAATTTTTTTTTTTCCCTTCATGGGGAAATAACTTTGGTTTTCCAAGTAAAGTTTTCATCCTCAGTGGTTACACCTGCTTTAAAAATGTTCTTGCCAACATTGACAGCAAAAAAAATTCCTGCCCTAAAATTAGGTATTCAGTGGAAACAGGCTGTTCCTTGCAGATGGATCCCTTGTGGCAGGGTAATCCTTTCTATTAACCAGCTCTTACTGAGCTCTGGAATGAGATTGCTGCCAGCAAATTCAGTTTTAGTCACTTGAAAAGTGTGTGAAATGTACTGTGCATTTATCTTTTGAGTGCAATACGTATTTAAATTCATAAAGTTTCAGAAGTAACATCAAGATATATTTTGAGAGTTCTGCTAAATAAAGTTTTAAGTCCTTATATTTGATTATGGACTTCTTGGAGTGTGCATATCTCCTACTTAATGTAACTGCTCTTAAAGCTACTCTCTCTTCATGCTGGGTGTACACTGTAACATGCAAAGGTGTTTGTAGGTGTATTTTATGTGGGTATTTTATCTGTCCAGACATGCAGATCTTGAAATTTTCTGTAACAGTTAAATGCATTTCCAATGTAGGAGCTTAATGATTGTATTAATCACCTCTTCACAGACTGATGATATAAATAGTGCCTGTAAAAGCTGTTTTGTAAATGAGTTTGATTGCTTTTCATTATATGTTGTGGAAGTCACTAGAGGGATTCTTTGAACTACTGTGTTTGCAAAAATAATCAATAATTTACAAAGGAAAATGGTAGCATATATACATCTGTCTTTTTGTTTTTATAATAGTGCCTTAACTGAAAAAATCGTGTCAGTATTACCAAAAATGAAGTGTCCACATCATTTGGAACCACATCAGATCCAGGGACTGGATTTCATTCACATATTTCCTGTTGTACAGGTAATAATTTCATGGTGTATTGATACTTTACTGAAAAAGGCCGTAAGACTTGCAGAAAAATAGAACAAAGCTTTGAATTATTGTTCTGCCCTTTATTTAACTTCAGAATAAATAAGCACAGAGAAGTAGTTTGAATTTAGGTTTTCAAAGAATGAAGTGATGTTATGGATGATAGAATTTTAAAGTATTGTTTGATCCAGATTCAGAAAGTAAACAAAACAAACTGAATTCTTTGCAATGCAGTCAGATTGTGCCTGTTGTGAAATGCCTCCTTAAAGAAACTGAAGTTTAATCTTCTTGTGGAATCTGATAGTCTGCTTTGGCAGACTAGGAAACAAGAACAAATACCTTACAGTCTGTGTTTAAGCTTATGGAGTAAGCTATGCAGATAGACCTTGAATCAGAAGGATGTGAATAAGGCAAAAGCCACTGGGGTCATTTCTTTAAGCATGAAAGAAATTATTTCCTGTCACTTGAAAACTGTGCTCTGATGAGTGATCCTCTTACTATGTACTTGTTGAGCACCACTAGCTCATTATGTGCCTTGTTCTCAAGTTTATTAAGAGTTAAGCTAATACTTGATGTCTTCCAGTTACATGTGGTATTTTGAGAATCCTTGGCATGCTGTTATCAGTTTTTGATTTTCCTTTCATCTATGCATAGAAAGGTGTCTTTGACAAATAGGTGAAAGTTAAGTAAGCTTCTTTTCCATTAAATATCTCCTTGCCTCGAGCCTGTGTAGGACCTTAGCAAGTAAGAATTGAATCTAAATTTCAGTCTGTAAGAAGTGGGGGAAACTTCCTGGTGCTCTTTGCTGTTACCTTCTAGTTGGAGGCTCCTGAGGAAAACCACACTTAACTGCAGTCCCCACAAAACATTCTGTGGTGTGTGCTGCTCTTACATAGCTTACTCTTCAGTCTGTGATTATGCTGCTTAAGGTGGAAAGTCTGTATCTTGCTCATGTGAGTCCTTGCTTCTGAACCCTTATTTCCTACACAGAAAAAAAAAAAAATTCATTCCAGGTGAGTTTCTTGCCCTGGTCTAACCTAATGAATGGTTACATTTATCAAAGACTAGGCTTCTTTCATAGGAAATATAATTCTTCTCTTGTAAAAATAATAGCACTAGGCATTCTGTTCTCTTACCTGCTTTATCCCAAATCCTGGTTTGGAATATTACTTCTGGAAAGGAGAAATTTTAACTCTAAACAGGGAGGAAATCTGCGTCTGGATTTCTCTGAGAGCAGTGACTCTCAGTATTTGTAGCTGACCAGTGGATGATAGAGCTGACCCATACTTGGTGATGAAGTCTTTTCTGATGGGCTTAGTTTTTGGGATGTGGAGGATCTTTATTTAAAAATTGTGGCTTTCTCTCAGGTCCCTGTGAAGTTCTGCCTGCTCCACATTCATCAGGTTCCTCATTTCATCCCAGACAAGACAGACTTTCAAGAAAACTTGTTGGTGTCACCAGAATACCGTGTTCTGAAAAAGACCATGCAAAATACAAAACGCTGACTACACCATGTAGGAATTATGTATTTGATAATGACACTTTATTCAATGCCCTGTTAAACTCAAGATTCCACTTGCTATCTGTAAATCTGAAATCTGTTTCCAAGTAACACAAAAGCTTGCTCTTTAGCCTGGCATTGTGTCCCACTGGCTCTTGCACTGTGCAAGAATTTAGATGGATCCTTCCCTACAGGAGGAAATTAGGCTGAGTTGGCTCACTGCCATGGACTGTAGCAGAACTTAAAAAAAATGTAAAAAAAGTCTAACAAATATTCCATTGGGCAGAAGTGTCGTTGTTCTTCCTAATAAATTCTGCATATGATCACAGGCAAAAGTATGTACACAGTCTTGTGTTGAGATGTGCTTGGTAATTAATAGTCTTCATTTTCATCTCTTGTTGTCATCATGTTCCCCTTGCTTTCCAGGGGTTCATGGTTATAGCACAGGAAACAGTTGCTGGTTCCAACTTGGATCCCACAATTGATCTCATCTCTTCTGTGACCTCCTGCACAGGCTGTCAACAGCCCACAGGATTTATCTCCTCCAGCATTGTTTGAAATGTACTTCAATATTTTGTGGCTTTTTGTGTGGTCTTATAAATGTCAGAAGAAGTCTTTTTTCTTGCACAGGCATGTGGTTCTTCATGAACACTTCATATGCTTCAAGATACATCTTTTTATAGTGGAGCTGTAGTCTTTTAAACCAGTGAGAGATCTATACTAGGAGAATTTCATAGAAGAAACATATGCACAGAAGAAGAGGAAATGTTTATAAAGTAGCAGATGTTTTTATAAGCTTATAAAGTAGCAAATACTGACACTTTTTGTTAGGATTAGGCCAAGGAATTGCCGTATTTACAAATAAATCCAATATTCTTGTTTCCATGCTTAAAAATACACTTTTTGCTTTTATCATGTATTTAAAAATGAGGCAGTAGTTTGGTGCTTGCTGCTATTATTCTTTTGTTTTCAGCTGATACAATTTCTTTTTCAGTGGCTGGTGAAACGTGCAATAGAAACAAGGGAGGAAGTGGGAGATTATGTCCGTTCTTACTCTATATCACAGTTTCAAAAAACTCACAGACTGCCAGAGGTAAGATCAAGGCACTTCTTGTTTCTGTTATAATAAGTCTGATGTCCAGTTGCAGTACCAGCCTCACAGCTCTGAAATCCATACACTCTACCAAAGTTGCTTTTGCCATCGTTTTATGAATGAGTCCTAAAGGAATCCCCTACAAATTTATCTGGGAAAAAATGGAGCATTATTGTGACAGAAATTTTGTAGATTCTGGTTAACTTTTGCCAAATGATTGCCTTAGTTTTTCTGCAGTATTTTTTTTTTTTTTGGTGTCATTCTAGCTTTTCAGAAGCACCCAGCAATCTGTGGAGAAGCTAATGCAGCTAGTTGAAAATTAATATGCTGGTTATACTCTATAATTTGGGGTTTCTTTCAGAGTGCTGAAAGGCAGCCCTTGTCTTCCTGCTTCCAGACCCCAAAATTTGTTCTTAAAAACTAGATTGGTTAAAAAAATCATTCAAAAACTGAACTGTTCTTCAGCAATGATATAAAATTTCCTTGGTAGAGGACAACAGATTGAATGGGCTTGAATATGTGCCTGTAGTGCAAAGCCATCAGTTATGTTCATACATATCACAAGGCAATTCCATTTTTAACATCTAGAACCCAAGTTTTGTCCCTTAGTAACAGGATTAAAGGTAAATGTCCCTAGTATTGGGATATTACTATTAACTTGGAGTGGTTTTGATTTTTTAAAAATTATTATCTTTAATGCTTGGAAACTAAAATAACAGTAGAGGAAACTTCTCTTTTCCACATCAAGTCTCTCCCAGCTTCATTTCTTAGTAGTGTAGTAAAGATTGGAGATGCCAGTAGTGGGCTGGGATTGCTTTTGTGTCAGGTACTGCCTAAGCAGGGAGCAGCCAGGCTGCTCATCTGGACACAGTTTTGGTGACCTATCTCCCATCTCAGGGCAGAAGCAAATACTTTTCTGTGTTACAGCAAATCATTGACATTTCACCAAATCATTGGGCAATTCAGAAACTGTTGGACTGCTTTGTTTCACAGAAACATTAGAATGTTGGAGATTCAGTCTCCATTCCTGGTGTTTTTAATTACCTCCACTAATGTCTTTCAGGATGATGAGTTCATGCAAAGAAAAGAGAAGGCACTGAAAGCGGTTACTGATATCTTTGTAAGTATGTTAGATTTCTTTTTTTTATGGCCAAGTGAGTGGTTTTAGTAATGAAATTGAGGTGGTTAGTTCAGTTTTATGTATCCAGTCTTGGGTTTTCTGAGAAGATCCCAATGAAGTTACATGTTGATCTTCGTCCTTGAATGCCAGTATATCAGATTGATAGGTGTGCATTGTGTGAGGAGATAAACCATATCCACTGCCTGCATGGGGTGTGTGGAATCACACACTATCAAACAAAAGTCACAGAGTAGCTTGAAGACTATTAAACCCCCAGCAGATTTAAATGTGTATTTGAAGCTATCACTGATTGTGCTATTTCTCTTGAAATTTGTTAACATGGTGATGATCTCAATTATCTGCATTTCACAACTTGACTTTTTTTACTTCTTGTAATTAGCAGTGAAAGTGCACACCCTACTTCAGAACTTTTTTTTCTTCAAGTAGCAGATGTTGATTGGGAAAAGTGATTTCTTCACCTGTGTTCTCCCTGTTCACATGCATATCCTCTAACTCTTGGATAAACTGTATATATTTTTTGAAAGCTTGTTCATTAATGCTACAGTGAGTGGCACATAAAAAACCTAGACTCTCACACCTGAATTTGGCTGGCTGGCAACTGGAGTTGCTGTCCTTGCTTTCTAATTTCCCTCTTTGCTTGGGACCATCAGTTCACCATTTCTGACTCACAGTAGATCAGTACTGGTTTGGGAATTTTTTTGGACCTTCTTGGTAAATTGACAAGAGAGCAGAAATCTGGGTTTGCTTTGAATGGGAGTTTTCCAAGGCCCTTCAACAGAAGGTGAAACCCTGCTCTCCTGAGAAAATCAGGGTTTTTTCAGACAGCTCTAACCAGGCACCCTGAGCTCTTCATGCACAGATGGAGGTGCTCAGTGCTGGTGTAAGGAGCCATAATGAGAGGTTGTGTAATGGGCCAGACAAGTCCCCCTACTCTTTTGTCAGGTTTTGGAGGGAGGTGGTTGTTTTTCTGTACAAATGACCTGAGTGCTGCTGAGCCTAATATACGTGGTTGAATTACAGCATGTGTTTGTAGAATAACATTGCAATGAAAGTCTCCAGGTGATGACCAATGTAACTCATTTGTTAATCTATTTGAATAATTGACCTTGCTTTGGAAATTTCAATTACAGTCTCTAAAGTGTTGTTCCCCATGATTTGATTGGGTTTTTTAATTAGCAGACTTACAGTGAGTCACTTAGTCCAACTAGAAACACTTTTCTTTCCAGTGAGACATGTGTTCTGCTTTACAAATTAGCTCACCCTCTACATTCATATCATTACATAATTTATGCAACTGTATAGCCCTTTACATTGAGAGACAATGCAGACCTGTGTGAGAAGGAAATGTATGTTCTATCAAGTAGCACTTGAAACTCAATGGACTTCTGCTTGTTTTCAAGTTTCAGAATAATTGTCCTGATTTTTCAAGTGTGCCCTTTACCTGCACTGTCCTTAGCACTAAAGATTCTATATCCAAGTGGCTGGTCTTGACTTTGTCACTGAAGAGGCAGAAACAAAATAATCACAATACTGTTATAGGACATCAGTACCTAGAATTTTCAGTGTAAGTTAAAAAATATAAAGAGGACATTTGATTAACAGTGAAGAAGGATTGCCTTTGGTTACTGAGAACGAGAAAGTATTTGCAGCGTTTATATTCTATTCTTTTGTACTTTGTCTTCTATTGAGTCTCACAGATCTCTAGTTTGTAGGTGCATCATCATGGTACCTGAAGTTTTTACATTTGTTCATCATTGCTTAGAGTGTCCATTGCTTTGTTAGCCAAACACCTTTTCCTTAAACAGATGAGCTCTGTCAGGATCATGTCTTCTACAGCTGGCACCTGATCTTCTTAATGAAAGATTAGTTCATGAGGTCTCCTAAGGCATTTTGGCATGAGTGCAGTCTAGAACACACAGAATGAATTTTCAAGGCAGAATGTGCACAAAGTTTCCTATCTATCTATAGGAACTGGAAGGAGGAGAAGGTGGCCATTAGATGAAAGTTCTTTTGCAGGTCACCTTTAAATCATTGTGGTTGGAATTGGAAGAGAAATCCACTCTCCTAAGAGAGGATCAGCAAGTGTGAAAGAGTAGTTGGTTGTGTGAATTCATGATTGTAACTGATCTAAGGACCTGCCCTTTTTCCATGAGGGGACAGTACACTGAGATACATGGTCACGATCTAAAGGTTAGAAAAGGGAATGTTAAGTATCAATGATGGTCACTGGAATAAGGACTATTGCTACTGAAAGGTGACTGGCTGGTGAACTGAGGTTATCTTGAGTTCAACTACTCAATTACCTGATGCCAAGACTAATGTTTATGGTATGCTGCCTACACTTCCTATAGCACAGGTATAAAATAGAATGTCATCATAAAGGCTGTAATTATCTTTATGACTTACATTGCCTTATTGTAGATGTGGAAGTCCATTTAGTGGGAGATCCTTGGTCAGAAAAAGCTTTTATCATGTGACAGTCAAAAATGTAGCAAGATTGAATAGCTGCAAGCAAAGGTGACAGAAATTAAGATTAGAAGTGAAGTAAAAATTGTAAAGGGCAACAGGCAAATTCAGGAGAAGCTTGCCAAGGAATATTGTCAATTTACACTTGTTTGAAATCTCCACTTTTGGATTACATCTTTGAAAAAGATGGAAAGCCATTTCAGCAGTGTTATGGTGCAGGAATAGTTTGTTAAAAATATTTGTATGGTACAGAAGGCCAGATCAAAAAGGAATTGTTCTCCATTTTGTTTTTAAATTGGAAGCAACTCTATCAGTACAAAATAGTGCTTTTGAATCCTTGTTTTATTTGATGGACTGTTGTCTAGGTATTAGATTACACTGGGATAGCAGGAGATTAAAGTAATTTTGCTACCAAACTTTTGGAGACATTTTTGTTCCTTCAATTGTAATAAAATCTGCTTTAATTCCATTGTAACCTGTGATAATTGAATAAATAATAATTTCATTTAATTATCTAATCAGAGTTTAAAGGAAGTAACATTTCTAGACATGACATTAAAATGATAGCCAAATCATTTTAATAGATGTGGAGTGTGTTACTGATGGTTGAGACATTGTTTCATGTTAAATACTGATTTTTAACTTCTTTTTTAAACTTAGAAAATTTTTATAGCAAATTGCTTAGAAAATGATTCAGTGAGGTTTCATAATGTAATTGCCAAAAGAGAGAGTGGAGGATGTTTATTTGGATAAGCATATTAAGTTGGAAAGCAAACAGTGTAGATATCACTTTAGATAACAATTCCTCATTTATTTTAGAAAACCCTTTTACAAGTTCTTCACTGTCTTGCAGGAGGTTTACAAACCCCAGAGAAAATACAAACGTCAGACAGGAGCTGAGGAATTGCTGGATGAGGAATCAAAGGTTCATGCTACACTTCTGGAATATGGCAGGTGAAAGGCTTCATTTACCTCTCTCTGGGTTTAATAGTGTGTATTACAAGCAGTACAGATATAATTTGGATTGTGGGAGGGTTTTTCCTATTGCTTCAGAATTGAACTGTTTCAGATTTACTCCTGTTTGGTTTCAGATTTTGTTTTCTTACCCTATAAATTTTCTGGGGACTGGACAGTCCTCTTGTTTATGAACTGTATTTTGTACAATGGGAGACCAGGTTTTATGCTCCTTCTGGGGTGGGTTTTTTTAACATACTTGTTTTTTATAAAAATGGCTTAAATACATCATCCTTCCAGGTAGTGTGTGTCAATCAACATCAGTTTTTTGTAAGCAATCCACTGAAAATTTGGTGAAAAAGAACCTGCAGTTGCTGTTGCTTCTTTTTCTAGTTCTCATGTGGTTCCTGCATCAGGAGGCTGAATCATGGTTGGATGTTTTGTCTTCTCACTTCCCTGCAAACTTTCAGTCAGAGACAAAGTTACCAAGGCTTTCACTTTTCCATTATGTCTGAAAGTCCCACTGAGAGCTCTCCAAACCATAAAAATGAAGTTACAGAGTTTATATTTCTAGTTTCTGTTTCCAGTTTTCTTTTCACAGTTTAGTGGTAAGGATGTCTTGTCTGCTGTCTGAGCTCTTAGTACATAATGAGTGCAGATGACATCTGAATTCCATTTTGTACCTTCTGGGGCTTCTTTTCCCCCAAAGCCATAGATTTTTTGATTTCTCAAAACTCACTGTTTTGAATAGTTTCCTCTTAACAGTAATATGGACTGTAGTCTAATAGCTCAGGATTAACATTCAAATGGGAAGAGGGCATTGCTTTTTCCATTCATGAGCTTTACATGATAGTATTTAATGGAAAGTCAAGATTTGAAGATTTTGATGGAAGAAATAGATGGATCTGAAACCATTCTGTAAATATGCTCCAGTAAATGCTTATTTAGTTTACTTGACACATTTCAAAACTAATTTGCTCCTGGCTCTTGGTGCATATCTTATGCTGAAAATTGATAAAAAATTTAAGTATTCCTGAAAGTCATAAACAGTATTTTTCCTTCATGTTACTATTGTTCTTTTAGGAGATACGGATTTAGCAGACAAACAGGAAAAACGGAGCAGGTAAAAAAAAAAATACTAATTTAAAATACTCAAATTGTGGGAAGAACTGCGTTGTTGAAGTGTTGGTTGCTATTAAATTTTAAAAGAATACATCAGAATAAACTGCTATAACTTCTATTATTAACAGATCTTAAAATGGCTAACTGGAACTAAAAATCTGCATGCCATGAGAGGTGGAATTGATTACCCTTTTTAAAGGATTTACTTTATCTCTGCTCACAGATCACATTTTGTAAGCTTTTTTTTATTTAGAAGAAAGAGGGTTTGGTCATTGTGTTTGTTTTGGTTTGACTTTTACTGTTAGGTAATTAAATATCTTTTGTGTTTAGTATCTTTTAACTGAGTGTTCCATACTATGGTCTTTAAAGGGTTTTTCTTTTTAAAGTATGATTCAACTTAGTAAGAAATATTGCAGACATTTACTACAAAACACTTTGTTCAATGTGATAGAGAAACCTGATACCATGCCATAAATAAATCATTGTCCTTCTTGAAAATGAGTGTCCTTGCTGTGCTTTTGATGATTATGGAATCTTTAAATGTCCATAAAAATGCAGGGTACCAGCAGTTTTGTTATTTCAGTGCAGATGTTAATTTGGCTGTAAGTTTTTATTACAGACAGAGATAATGAAGATAATGCATTAAACACGTCATGGACCCAGCAATACGTGGAGTAGATTAAAATTGCTCTTCTTCATTATCTCAGTGTTCCACACACAAACGTCACATTTAATTTTTTATAAATGGAGATATTTCCTTGTCTAGGCATGCCTGTTTTCCCCTCAGAGTAACCACTACTCATCTTTATGGAGTTCATTTTGTTTCTTGAAAAATTCTGCTGCCTTTGGGAGATTGTGTATTAGATGTTCATCATGATTGTTATGGAAGCTGAGTCCCCGTAAGGCAGAAGTGGTCAGAGAAATGGGTCAGTGGTGCAGCAGAGTGACCTAGAAATTGAGTCTGGCTGTCCCCAGTTCTCTTTACTTCAGTGGTACAAATTCTCCTAACTGAACCAGGCATGTCTGCACTTTCCAGGTTGCATGTTTGTTACTCCAATATTAAGCTGCAAAAATGATTTAAGTAAAAAAAAAAAAAAA
>WEIU01015398.1:397469-408313 GCA_013389925.1 Aegithalos caudatus
AAAAAAAATCAGTCTTGTCCTGTGAAGTAGGCATCACATTCTGGATTGTCTCCTGAGGTTGGCAGCTCTCAGAAGGCTGTGGAATAAGGAATCTTTGCACCAGATAAGTCCATAGGAAGCCAGAGACCCAGCTGGAACACTTGTGAGAAATCAGGAAAGCTTACATTTCAGTTGGCATGATTTGGAGGGTGAGGATGTTCCAGTAGTTGAAATGTATTCATATAAACAGAACAGCTACATACCAATTTTCTCCTTGATGTCTTTCTTAACACTTTATGATACCTAGTTCCAATATTCTAAAGTCTTAATTTTTCTTTAAAAGGCTGAAGATAAGAAAGCAGTGCTACCTCCAGGGCTTGCAGCAGCAGGGAAGGCTGAGCCTTGTGATGAAGATGACCTTCAGGCTGCTGAAGAGGTGAGCCCCAGACACAGTAGGCATGGCAGGTACTAACTTGGGGGGAAAGCAGCAATTTTCGCTGCCCAGATCTTCTCCAAAAGAAGGAAAATTTCCATGGTTAGTTGAAGTGAGAATTGCTTCCCACAGGGGAATATGGAGCCTGAATCAGTGCACAAAATTAATGCTGGTTGAAGTTGAATACCCAAAACTTCTTTTTTGTTTTTTCCTTGAATCTGAGCATTTTTTAAAAGGTTTATTTTTGGTTGACAGTAGGATCTGAATGATCTGAGTGAATGTTTACTGTTACAAGAAATTTTCCTTAAATTTGGTAACTTTAGCCACCTCTTCTTTTCACAGACTTAGTGTCCTGTTACATGCTTTAAAATATACATTATATGGTACTAATTATGTGTATGTGTCCCTGGCAGAAAAAAGCTAACCAATAGGAGTTAAATTGTTATGTTGTATTGTTAAATTCTTCATATTTTGCTCTAGCTGCGCATTAAAACTCTGATGACTGGAATGGCTGCGATGGCAAAAGAAGAGGTCAGTAGCATTAAAAACTGATACAGCTTTGTTTAAATGATGGTTGAGTGTGGTAATTGTTCTTAAAATCAGACTGCTGATTCAGGTCTGAACTCTTGAATGACTGTGTTTAAATTTTCATAAGGATAGTGCATAAAAATGGTTGAATTAGGAAGACAGTAAATATTATAAGGCTAATTAGTTCATTTGCTGTGACATGATAATGACAATATAAATAAATGCCTCTTTTGAATGGTTTCTACAAGAATTTCAGGGGAAAGACATCACTCTGCAGCTACCCAAGATGCACTATCTTACTTTATTCATCTTGTGAAGTCATTCAGAGGATTACTGGGGAGAGTGCTGGAAAACTCTGTGCCTTTCAAGGTTCTTTTCAAAGCACTTACAAACAACAGTATTAGTCTAAGGCACTGAAAATACTGGATATGTATCTTCTTAATTCATTGCATTTAATGATATAATGGAACTTTTAGTCTGTTCTTTGATTTCTGGGTGAAAGGACTGGGAATACATTCAGTTGTTAAACATTGTTTCTGTTCATGCTGGAGTCATGAAAGAAAAGGTAATAATTAGTCTAGTCTTAGAGTTGATTGACATACTTTCTACTGAAATCCATTGTAGAATTCAGTTCTGTTTGAGAACTGGTTTTATTCATGCATGCAGTTTAAAGGGGAATTCTTGCACATGCCTGCATGCTTAGAGGTTTGTTAAGCAAATGTAAAATTCAGTATAAAGAATAAAAATTAGGTTTCTGAAATATGAATAAAAATTTGCCAAAAGGGTTTAAGTGAGAAATTTCTATCAACAAAATTAGGTTTGGGGGGTGGAATGTTTCCTGGAATTTTCTTATGATTAGAGATGTTTACTCATTGTACAAATTTCTCTTTAAAATTAGAACTTACTGGAAATTGTCATGTAAGAGTACAGGCAGTTCCAAAACTCCAAGCATTTTCTTGGTACAATTGCAGGGTAAACTGACAGCAAGCACAGTTGGCCAGATTGTTGGGCTCCAGTCAGAAGAGATCAAGCAAATTGTGTCTGAATATGCTGAGAAGGTGAGTGTGTTACCTGAGTGGGTTTAACCACGTGGTGTTTGATAGCTTGTTAATTTAGGCTTTAAGTTGCCAATTTCATTGCCATGATTCTCTTGAAACACACTTTTTAATACATGGTGTGGGCAGCAGCACAGCCAGAGTTCAGGAGAGTACTTTAAAGATCTTAAACATACCCAGGCTTTTGGTGTGATAGCACATCTCCCTTTAAGAATTGCATTCATGACTAATTTGGGCTTAAGCACCTGCTTAAGTGCCTTTATGAATGAAGAGGGGCCTGAGTTGTATCTATTCAAACTAGAATTATTTGCTAGTTTGCTAGAAAAGCCTAAATTGTTGATATGCTTTAAAATGTTCAGTGTTAAGCACGGAAATACAGTTCTGTGGGCCTGCCTAGAGAAAGGCCTAGGCCTCCTCCACTCAGACTCCCAGGTGCTTGCACTGGACTCCAGTTCTCAGTCCTGCCCTGGATTTCAAGTTTTGAATCTCATCTCATCAAACACAAGCCTTTGTTGCTTTGACAAGTCAAAGCAATTAAATGTGTGTATTTGATCCAGTTGCTGTGTTCAGCTGTGATTGTTTTTTGCAGTAATATGAAAAGAAAATCTGGCTCTTCAAGCAATTAATGCATACAATACATCACTGCCAGATATGAGTTATAGGTCGCTCTTACTTGTCCAATAGTCTTCTCATATTTCTTCCTTTTTGTTGACACATTTGAGGTATGGAGCTTTCCCATTTTGGAGATAAACCCTATAGCTCAACAGCAAATTTTTGGCCTTTCTTTATTATAAAAGATTGGAAGAACAGAAGCCCAAGGGTCATATTTCAATGTTACATTTCTTCTGTTCTGAGAGAAGGGAGCAGGACCTTGACTATTATAGTAGAACAATGATTAATACTCTGAAAAGTAAGAACTGATTCAAGTCAAACCAAAAATAGATCACTTTTCAAATCTATGGGATGTGATTAAAAAAAAAAATAGAATTTCTGTGCACGTATGCATGCACCAGGAAAAGAATTAAGGATGTTATCAAAGAGTTTATCGAAGCATCAGCAATGTTTGGATTTAATTCTAATAGTCTTAGCCCCTGGTAACTGGACATAGCCTGAGAAACATAGCAATGCTTATTTGTTTACCAGAGTCTTAATAGAATCCACAAGCCCAGTGAATATACCTGAGAAGCCAAATTCTAGGTCTGATGTTGCCATGGGCCAGGACCTTTCTTACAAGAGGCATTTTTGCAGATCAATGCTTATGAATTTCTGCATTTGCCCCTCCATTCTGCTGCCATGTTAACCTGCTGGATGAACTGCAGGAAGGATTGTAGTGTCGTTCCTCACCTTCTAAAAACACTGGCAGAAAATTATTAACAAGTAGCAAATTGATCACCTTTAAACAGTCAGAGACATTAGTGATGGTTCTTTCCTATTTTCAAAAAGCAAGCTGTAAAGTTCACTTCTTGAAATATGATCCACTTATTTTAATGCCAAAGCTGTACTATATGGATTTTTTACTATTTCTGCAGACATCAGTCTCAGACTGTTTTAGCTCATGTTTCTTTTGTCTTTCCATTTTTCTCCATTTGTATCTTATGCATGTAAGAGGCTAAATGTGGTAAGAAGGATGAGGTTTTGGAATGCATAACATGATGAGGGAATGTGATTTAACTAAATAATGAGAGGAATAAGTAAGACTGAGTGTGTATTTGTTGAGTAGTTCAGGGTCATAGGTGTTACTTACAGGCACTTCTTCCTTCCTAAGAACAAAAGCAAAGCCTGTGAATTTTTGGGTTAAGCCATCAGAATTGGTCTTTTCTTGCTGTGGATGTAAAAACATAACAGATCATTAAGCTGCTCTTCAATATGAATAACATAGCAAATGGAGAGAAGGAAAACAGGTTTTGCCTCTTATTTTCATTTAAAATTAAGCTGCTTACCCATCTGTCTAGAGTGGAACTAGGAGCAAATATGAATAAAGAGTATATCACACTTCTTGTAGCATTTTAGCTGATTATGCATTGTAGCAGTTGTCAACATTTGGTAATTATTCAAAAAGCACTTAGTATTGAAGTCTTTGACAGGCTATAAATTAGCACTTGAGGTACTTGAAAATTAACTGGTTTTCTAGTGAAATATTGGAAAATAGATTAAGTGAAAAGAAAGTCTGAGTGCATGAAGCAATTACCAAAACAGATGGATTTAAGTATTAAAGACTTTCAAAAGGTACAAATAATTTTTAGGCAAATAATCCCTTAGAGATCAAGATATCACTGGGTTTTAATGATTCTTTTGTCTACTGCAAATATACAACTTCTGTTATAAATGTTATTTTTGATAAAGAATGTTTCTGTCAGCTTTGTTTTCACAATTGAGAGAGGAGAGGAGACTAGATCCAGATTGCTGTCTCTGTTATGCATTTTTGAGACACCCCTGGCAGTGCATGCTGGACTGAGTGGTTCTCAAAGGCTGGTGTCAGCAGTACATGTGCACACACAGAAACCCCCAGAGTGGGAAATGCATCTTCCACACTGAGGATGTCATTGGCATTCAGCATCCAGGCCTCTATTTCACAATGCACTATTGTTCCAGGCTTCTGAAAATTCTGGAGCTACACACTGGGGTGTGGAACATCTCTGATTCAACAAGTTCAGTTGAAAAAAACACCATGGCTTAAGGTGTTTTTTAGAAGGCTTGTATTTTTTCCATTGAAGAATTCTACCAGGTTTAACCATAATGCTGATGCAAACAAAATTGTCTGCCTTCTAGTACACTGTAGTATTTTCCACCTGTCCCAGGGCACCTGGCTTTTTTAGCTTACTTTACTTGTAAATTTTGGAATATAATTCAGTTTCAGCTGCTTCCTTATTTTGGTGTGAGGTAGATTAGTAAGTAATTCTTTTGGATAGTGGGACAGGTCTTGATAAGGAATATCATAGGTGTGTCCCATTTTGACATTTCCTGAGCTTCTGAAGAAGCAGAAAGCAATGTTGTGAGGTCCAAAAGGCTGTTACTGTTTTTTCAGCAATCTGAGCTTTCCGCTGAGGAGCGGCCGGAAAGGCTTGGAGCTGCCCAGCAGCACAGAAGGAAGGTGGCATCTCTCAACAAGCAGATTTTGCAAAAAACCAAACTCCTCGAAGAGGTAAGTATTGTGTGTGTGTAGTAAAGAAGAAAGCATTGATAGAAGTGGTTGATCACAAAGGTTTTGCTATCCAGAAGATACCTGCAAGCTAACTTCTGCACCAGCAATTTGTCATGCTGAGCCCTGGTTTCTCTCAGTGTCTTGCTTGCATTGCCCCTGGATTGTGAGAACAGTTGTGTTCTTGGGGGCAGTTAGCTCAGCCTTTATTTTGGGGAGGACCATGCTTTTGCCATTTTAACAGTTGAGGGCCCTTTAATTCTGTGCAGCTTGTTTTCAGTCCCTAACAATCTCAGTGCTGTTTTTATATGGGGAAAAAATGTACTGACAGCTGTAAGCCAAATATAATCCCTTTATCACTTCACTAAAGTAAAAATTTCCTGGCTGAATTTCATTTACCACTTGCCAAAAGCAGCTTTTGAAATCGGTGACAGTCAAGAACCCCGCCTTTTAAAAAATATTTATGGAGTTCTGGCTTCAGTACTGCAGGAGGTTTTGGCAAGAATTCTCAAAACTAACAATTCAGATCAGTTTTCATGAGATGTGGACTGCAGACTTAAATTTTTTTCAGTTAGTTAGACTAGAGTTTATTGGTGAATTATTGGTGAAAAATGATGAAAAACAATGAAAAAGCTTTCTTTTTATAAATTGGGCTGTGGAAAGGGAAGAGGGGAGCATTAAGTCCCAGCTCTGTGTTGTGAACAGCAAACTAAAGCAGCATGAAAGGAAGTGGAACTGAACTACATGTGCATTTTTTGTTTGCTCATTTTTGCTCCACTTTTCTGAACCACATCCTATTTTGTTGTTACTACTTCCAATGTTATCTTAAATCATAAGGAGTTTAAAGAAGGATGTTTTTCTAAAATTAACCTCTGTCAATTAATTGACAAGTGAAATACCTAATATTTTATTATAATATATATGTTGCTAACTGCCTTATTAGAATTTCCATAGTAACACAGAAGAAAACCATAAAGCAGCTTGGTTATTTGGTGTTGAAATGTCTGTGGTTTGGTGCCGTGGTGCTTCTATGCAAGTCTTGAATTGCCCTGACTTATTTGGAGAAGTATAAAACGGGATTCATTCTTAGCCTGGTGTGAAACTAGGCCAGTACAAGCAGGCTAGAAGAGTTTGAGCAATTTAGCAGAGATTCTGTCCAGTTAATTCACCATTTTGTTGGCCTCTATTTTGTAAAAGCTTTTGTTTATTCTGGGGCTTTATATACCTAAAATGTCAGGTGGTAAATGTTTGCTGTTAGTAATTAAATATTCAATCAGAATTTTTGCAATCAGATGCAGGAGTAGCTGACAAGAAAAGACAAGTGTTTGTTATGCTTGGCCTGCTGTTTGACAGACAACCATTATGAACAGCTCAAATATTCTCTGTTCTCCATTACAGGTGTAATTAGTGTGAATATAGAATCCAACTCTTTTTTTTTCCTCTTTCCTAACAGTTGCAAGCGAAGTGTGCTGATCTGCAGGCAAAATGTACTGAAGCAAAAAAGACATTGACAGAGGTAATCTCTGGTTTTTTTCTGTGCTGTTTGTAGCTGAAACTTTCTTGAGAAATTCTGTGTGAAGGGATGTATTAAACAGTGAAGGTGTTTGCTAGCTTAACTCACTGATCTCATAGTGTGAAAGTCAATTTATTATTAATCAGTTTATTATCAATTCATTATTAATTGTAACCCTTAGGTTAAGAGTTACAGTGAAAAGCTGGACAAGGAATTGGCAGCCTTAGAAACAATAGAATCCCAAGCAGATTCTAGGTAAGTTTCTTCCTTTGTTACCTTTGAAATTCTAAAAAATAATGGTTTTAAAATTATTCATTCAATGTTTCTTGCTTTGTCAACTTAAACAAATAACTAAAATTTAAAAATTAAATAATTCTCTAGCTTGCTTTCCACAGACAGGGAAATATTACAATAGGATTCAGTCAAAATGAAAAGTGTCAGTCTGTAGTTCAAAATAATTGTAGGTGTTTAAAGCAGAAGAACCCTGGATGTGTCTGACAAGTACATGAGGCCTTCTTGGTTTATTTTGTTCATATTTGAAGCCTTCATCTCACATAAATTAAAAAGAAGTCTCTCAAAACTTTTCACAATAATGAGGTTTAAAGCATAGCAAAGCCATTAGAATATTCAGTGTAACATTCCATCTTTTTTTGACCATGGTATATCAGTGCTGATATTTGGGGTTTTAATTTACCCAGGTTTAATTGTAAATTTATTTAGAACTAAGCTTGTTTTAATATATGTTAATTCTCCATCTGTTTAAATTAGAAACTAAAAATCTAACATAGTTTACTGGATCTTCAAATTCAGCATATTACAGAGTCTGCGAGCACTGGTGGCCATGAATGAAAACCTAAAGAGCCAAGAGCAAGAGTTCAAAGCACATTGCAGGGTAAGTTCCAGTGTCTCCTAGAAGGATTCATTTAAAACCTGGTAAATAAGCACTTTACTGCTGTGTTGTTGTGCTGTGTGTCTCTATCTGTCATCTGTCCCACACCCCCAGCCTCCAAGTACTGCTAACTCCAGGTTTCTATGGAATATTAGCACCCCTGGAGCAGGGAGGGGTGAGGAAGGGTCTGAGTTTGTGTAGCCTTCCCTAAGGCAGGGCAGGTCCTAGACCCCACACCTGCCTTATGCTGGTCAGAGCTGTTCCTCTTGGGGCTCCTCTCCCTCCCATTCTTATTCTGCTAAAGTGTAAGTGTGTGTAAGAAGAGGTCTCAGTAAAATAAAATCAACTTTTGTTTGTGTTAAAGGAAGAAATGGAGAGACTACAACAAAATATTGAGAGTTTGAAAGCTGAAGCAGAGGAAAATGGGGAGGAACAGGTAATAACAAAAGTCTGAAGTTCTTATTTTCAATTTGTGTTTTGAAATGTTTGTTCAAGTCTTTCTGACTTTTGGGACATTCTTGTAAGCATTAAAGTATCTGCTGGAATATCTAAAAGGCTCTGTAAAGCCACAGTTCAGGCTAATAATCCTAGAAATACAGGAGTCTGAAAACAGCAACAGCCTATCTGTTATTTTTACAGAATCCATGGGGCTCTGCTCATAGATGCTTTTGTGCCTTTTACTTCTTTCTTTGTAGTACCAGAGAAGAATCTCTGGGTGCTGTGCTAAGAGCTGTGCATATCTCTGACAGAAACAGGTCTTCCTCAGGAAGAATGTCTGTTTGGCTGGGTTTTTCTTAGAAGTGGGGTTATCTGAAGGATGAAAGCAGGAGCTTTCAGGCTCGGTGCACTGCATGCAGTGAGCAGCTGTCAAAAGTTAGGCTTTAACAAAAGTGCATCCAGACTGATGGCAATGAATAATGAATGAACAGAAAAGGAAAAGCTTCAATGACTTTATTTTCAGTGGGTAAACATTTGATGCTTCATGCCTCTGGAACAAGGCGGATTACAACTTCCATGATGTTGCTGTCCTCAACACAGCATGAAAAAATTAAAGTGCAAACTGAAATCTTAAATTTTTTAGCAAGAAAAAGTTACCTTGAAGTCCACACTGCAGGAAGTCTAGAACTTGTCAGAGTGTTTATGTTCTGTTCAGGTGCCTTGTTTATTCTTAACCCTACCACTGAATCAAAGTATAAACACTCAGACAAAGCATGCAGACAATCTTTGGATTTGTATCTTCATTTAAAGTATGACTCTTGTAAAGCAGTGCAAAAACTGTTGATAACTCGTAAAAACTAAAATATCTAAAGTCAAAAGCCCTTGTGTAGAGTAAATTATGTCAGGCTTTTAATACAGATAATGAATTATTATTTAAAAAAACCCAAACAGCAAATGGTGGTGTTATTGTGGGAACCAAAGACAGGAAAACTGGAAAACAAACCCCATCTGCCATTTTTGCACTGCAGCTCTCATATGCTACTGTAATACACAATTGTTTTGGGTTCTCAACTTCCAGGAGCCAAATAAGATCATAGAACAGCAGTACAAAGCTGAGAAAGAGAAACTTCAAAAGCTCCGCCTGCTATTGGTGAGTTACTTTGTGTTCTTCTACAAAATTGATGATGTTTGTCCTGTCTTGTAACTTCTAATACTTCGTTTTGTCTTTCTAATTTTAACAAGTGTTTCTGTCACAAATCAATTGCAAAAAAAAAATAAATTGATCCTCAGCCAATGCTTTTTGTTTTTAAAATCAATTATTTAATAACAAAGTATTGCTGGGGGGGCTTCATCCATTTTAAGAAGAGAACAAGAAGAGGCTTTGTTTTCTCCCCTCCTAACTTTCTATTCAGGCACGAAGAAACAGAGAAATAGCCATTTTACAACGCAAGATTGATGAAGTACCCAGCCGAGCTGAGCTCACACAGTATCAGAAGAGATTTATTGAACTTTACAGTCAGGGTATGTATATCAAACAGGACCATCCTGCTGAAGGCTAAAGCCCTGAAAGGAGGGCAGTTGCATTTTAAGCATATGGCATGTACCAACAGCACCTACTAGTTTGGTGGTATTTTAAAAGTTTTTGGTATTCATGTTACACAGAATATTTCTGAGGTTTTATAAGCTGGGCTTTAAGAATTTTCCTCAGGGTGAAACTCAGTGCACAAGATCTCTGGACTAAATTTTGTCTGCAGCAGGTTCTGTCATTTAGGTTAATGACCAGTATGTTCTGAAAGTCCTTAATTCACCATTTACAAATGAAGTTGCTGTAAGCTTAATTAATTTGCCTTACCATTAGATTGTTTTTATTGTTTCCACTGACATGACATAACTGGTTCTGAACCAAACTATGTCAAGAACTACAAAGTAAAAAACAGTCTCTTGAGGGGATTGGTTTCTTTCATTATTTTATTAACACAATCCTGCAATATCTTGGTAGGAGCAGAATACAAATTGTCTTCAGCTTTTATGGTCAGAAATTATCAAATTTGAAAAGGTGCAAATGGAATAAAACTTGAAAATTGTTCCATTAAACTGATAACAGACCAGTATGCTTACTGGTGTATATTTAACTAGCTTGTATTAAACCTAGCTAATGATTCAGAGCTATGCTGCATTTATTAAAGAAATGTGTGAACCAAGCTCTGGAAGGGTGTGCAGTTCCAAACTGGTTATCTGAGTGTGATCCAAATCCCTTGCCCTGGTGAGGCACCTCCAGTGGCACAGTCCTGTGCTGTCCTCCATGTGTGTTGTTAACTCAATACATGGAATAGATGTGAGTACAAGTCCAGCACTCTGCTATGCCATGCAGTTTATTTAATCAAGTACAGCTATAAAGAACTCTGTTTTTCCTTAAATTTTCTTCACATTCTCTGTCATGTCTAATTCAAAGTCTCTGGTCAGAGCTACCTGCTCAAAAGATGGAGCTTCCTTTATATCTGGAGTACAGAGAGACTAGGATCAAAGACTTGTGCAGCTTTGGGTGTGGATTTAAGATGCTTTGAATTTTATGGGACTTTGTTTTCTAAAGTGCAAAGTGTGTGTAGTATCTCAGGTTAACACACTGCTCAATTTTGGCTGGGAACCTGCATGGTACAGGCTAAGCTTCTAGAGCAGTGGGCTGAAAATCTCCAGCCAGTTTTTCTGTGAATTGTGATATTTTTAGAGGGACTTAGAGGCTTTTCATGTAGCCAGATTCAGGTGAACCTTCAGTTGCCAAAATGTAGTTTTTTTGAACTGTGGTTCAGGGGATGTTGTCAGACAAGATAATCTTCAGCACTAACTTCAAACCTTAGTGATTTTTTTTTTTT
>WEIU01015398.1:408352-428849 GCA_013389925.1 Aegithalos caudatus
TTTTTTTTTTTTTTTGGTACCAGAATCCTTTTTGGTTACAAAACTCAGTGCTTTGGTTTTGACCTAATTGAACCTCTTCCACTGAAAACATTTAAGAGTATCAGTGAGCCACTTGGTTCCTTCTTACTCTTTTCCCTTTGTCTGTTTTACCCTGCATGGTCCTGGTGTGTGCCCCTAAGGCTCCCTAAGTTGGCACAACTTTCCAACACAGGTGAAATATAGAAAGGTTTTCTCAGTTGTTATGTGGAATCCACTTGTGAAAGACTTGTGACTACCAGAGCTGCTGGAAGAACAGAAGGAATGGCATGAAGGCAATGGTTTGGGAAAGGCCTCTTTCATTTGGCAGCAGTTCTGCAGATCCCAGACTAATGTGTATGATTTCACCAAGCTTTATCATTTTTAACCCATACATCTTTTCCAGGTTCTGGTTTCTAGCCAGAATGACTTTTGCTGCCTGTTGATGAACTCTTTCCTTGGGAGTCACAAATACATTGGCTTTCCTTAGGCATTGAAGAACTAAAGACTAGAGGAATACTCAGCAGATTTGGGCCAAGGGAAGGCAAGCCTGAGCTTTGCCTTCCAGCTGAGTTCTGACCAACATCTGCTGAAACCACTTAAACCAGAAAGTATTATTTAATTCTATCACCACACAAAAATTATAGGAGTATAAAAATGCTTTAAAACAGCAAAAGCTTTGCTGGACATCTTGCACGTGTGTAGCTTGACATTTTTAGTGTAATGCCCTTTTTTTTCCACACAGTACTACCAAGATTATCTGCTGTTCCCTGTCCCTACTGAGCCTGTGCCCCTCCAAGAGCCCAGGCAAAGCCACTGTGAGCAGCACAGCTGCCTGGCTGGTGTCAGGGTAAAGCTTGGGAAGGAAGCACCAACAGGTGTTGGCAGAAAGGGCTGTCAGCAGTTGGGGCTTAATTTAGACACTGAGCTGTGTTGTTCTTGTAAGAGATGATAGCTGGAAATCCTGCTGAGAGAAACTCTGGGAGGATGTTCCCTCTGTATGTCCATTAGCAAATGTGTTCCATTATTGATAGTGGAAAATATTTTATATAAAGTCTAGGGAGTATTTTTACAGATTCCATTTTACCTCACATTCTTTGATTATTCTACCCCCCCCTTTTTTTTTTTGTTTTGTTTTGTTTGCAGTCTCACCAACTCACAAAGAAACGAAGCAGTTTTTTACTCTTTATAATACACTGGATGATAAGAAAGTATATTTGGAAAAGGAGGTAAGAAAATATTACTCTTTTCTAAGTATTCAGTCTTTGGGGAAGGAAGTAACAAGTTTTTGCTTGGCTTTCACCATATTCAGTCCTGTCAGAGCAAGAGTTACTGGGTTTTGTAAACAAAAATGGAATAACTGATTCATGAGAATATTTCTAATCTTGGAGGGGAAATGGTCTGTGTTGTAAAAGAATTGCTGTTAGTACAGCATGTTTAAACCACTCACTGTGCTCTCAAAACATGAGTAACATTTGATCAGCAGTATCTCTGTCTTGCACCAAATTGCTCTGTCATAACACCAAATTACCCTTTTTTCTCTTTTTATCAATACCTTTTATTATGAACCCAGACCACAGTCAGTAACTCTGGAGAGCAAATTTAAGCTGCTGTCAGCAACATCAGATTTAGTTCTCAGGGTCTGAGCTGCCTACATTTAATTTGCTGGTGATTTTACTGGATCAGAAGAGTAGTTTCCATGAAAGAATGGGGTTTTTTACCCTCCTCTTTCCCATCTGTGTAGAGTTTACTTCTTTCTTGGGCATAACTGAGTGATTTCAGTCTTCTTTTTTTGCAATGACAAGTGTCTTGGTTTCAGTAAAGATGGAGAAATAGGAGAAAAGGAGATAGAAATTATGACTTTTAAAATACAAAATGTTTTGATACCTCAGGTTTCCCTGTTTATTCTAATAAAATAAGAACAGATCAGTGAGTTTTGCATTATTTGGATATATTTATTTAGTTAGTGAGATAAGCAGTGGTCAAATTCCTTGTAAAGACACTTCAGTATCCTTTCACATCCTCTTTTGGAGATCATGAGCAACCATTTCCTTCCCTTCAGCAGCTGATTCTGATCCACATTGGGTAGTTTTCATTTTTTTCCATTCAGCAAAGTCCTGTATTTTAAAAAATGCATTAAGTAGAAGCTATATTACTTAACATTACTTTAATTCCTCCCCTACGTTGGCATTTAATACAGATTTATTTGTTTGGGGTTTTTGTTTTATTTGTGGTTTGGTTTTTTTTTTGAGGGCAAATCTGAAAATTTAAAAATTATAGAGACCGGTTTTAAAATGAGAACATAGAAAGCAGATTATAGAGAACATAAAAACAGAATATAGAAGAGATTTATTTCACTGTTATATAAACTGGGAGTACGCTTACCAAAATAATTCAATGCCTTCTGGGGGTTCACAGGGGGAATTCTGAATACCTTCTGGTGCCATCTTAAAACTTAGTTAAATGTTAAATATCATTGAGGTTTCCTTGAGATGCATTTAATATTAGAACCAAGGTTTCAACAAGTAGATATTGTCTATTAGTGTATAAAATAATGGCATCTGTGCCTCACAAAGATTTCTTCTTTGGCATCTGTGCCTCACAAAGATTTCTGGAATATACTTGTGTCTTGTTCCTGGGTTTTGGGGAGGTTTTTTTCCCCTTTTTCCTCCCCAAACCAGCTCGATTTTAAAACACACTGAGCATAATTGCTTTAGAACAATAGTAAGAATTGTTGTACACTTGAATTTTGGCTACTGAATTTTTAGTTCTGACATGAAAGGTCTCTGTTCATGGCTCCTATTTAACCCTATTTTGAAAAAGATGCATTTTTTTATAATGTCTTTCAATTTTGGGGTGTGTATGCTGATTTCAGTGTAGTGTAACACATCCACACTCTTCCTATGCAGTGGTGCAGAGTTACTTTCCTGGCTTGAATTTGTTGTGGTATAAACTGTAATGTTCTCAAGCACAGGCTTAGTGGAATTATCTTGAAGCAGGGATGTGAACGTGGCAAATATTGATGAGTAGTGCAATAATTTCACTGCTGTAAATAGCAGGAATTCTTAAGCACTTTGGATGCTTGGGAATCTGTTCAGAATTTGTTTGAGTTTCCCAAGGAAGGTCAGGAACATCTGCAGATTCTGCCATGCCTGCTTATTGCTATCTCATTCAGGTGGAAGACTTTAGATGTAGGAGAGATGAGTTCAGCTTTCTGTGGCAGTGGGGCAGGTGATTCTGTTTGCAGCTCTTGGGTTTGCTTAGTGCAGAACTCCTCAAATACCCATCAAAAGGAGAAACTGCTTGGAAGGATGTTATAACCACAGGGGACTTGTAAGATGAGAAAAAGGATCACATTAATTGCCAATTGTTGAATTTTAATGCTCTCAGCAATATGTAAAAAAACAGGAAAAATATCAAAGGCAGTCACATGGGATGTATTCCATATAGTTTTATTAGTTGGGGGAATTTATACAAGCAGCAAAATATTCCTGGGATGTTGTTATAAATGTCTTTTTGTCTTCACTTAGTGCAAGGTTACTGTCTCATCAGAGATGCCACACCTCTGAAATGCCATTCTGTATTTTTTATGAGTTCACCTTTTAACATCCAATAAAATACACATGAGCAAAGTGAGTAGGTAGGAAACCTATAAACCTGATCTGCACAATGAGAGCAGTGCAGGAATTCACCTGCTGCTCCTGCACTGCTTGCAGAGTCTTCAGAGACTTGTGGAAGTTGTTCTTCAGAATCTGTTGAGTGGTTCCCATTTTCCTGTTTATTTGTGATGTGCTTGTGTACAGTCACTGTCAAACACTGAACCAGCATCTGCAAGGTGCTTTTATGTCAAATTTCAACAAATTTCAACAAATTTGAACACATGTACAGGTCATTTTACTTTATTGCTTTAGTTTGGGAAGGCATCATGCTGGGAAACTCTCAGTGGAATAACTGAGTGCCACTAAAATTAAAAATCTGTTGTGGTCCAACACCTCTGCTTCTGTCATTCCACCAGTAGGATAGATTTTACTAAATCAAAAGCATTATGGTTTATCTTCTGAAAGAAAACTCAGTGATTTCTGTGAATCTGTCTACTTTTCAGGGCTATATCTATATAGTAACTTTCTTTAAATTAATTCATCTTACTGTCTGTGAAAACATGTATCAGAAAAGATAAATGTGTGTTTTCTTCATTTTTTTTCCAACTCACAGGTTAACTTACTGAATTCTATCCATGACAACTTCCACCAGTAAGTTATGGTTCTTTATCTCTTAATAGTTGCAAAGAGTGGTAGACTAGGTTGGATAAATGGGAGTGGGCATCAGTTACAGAGGCTAAAAATTTATTAGAAGATTTTATAGTCATGAACTGATTTATAGAATAGTTTATTAACTCCATATAAGCTAGTTTGGGCAATCACAGATTTGGAATTACATAACTTCTTTAGCCAACATGTTTTTAATATATGACTCTTTAGATGTGGAAATTCAGTCATAATTTTCCTGGAATTAATTTAAGTCTTTTCCTCCTTTTTGTGGAGTTGTGGTTATTACATTAAGTACAAAACATTAGACTGGGACATATTTCAGATATGTTTATTGTAAACTACCTCTGTATTTGAAGGTAGTGATATCGTGTGGAGTCTGTGTAAAATTGTGGTTGCCCTGGAAGTTCATGGTCAAGTATCAGTCTGTTAATCAGCCAGTGTTTACTTTTCTCTAACGGTTTTGAGGTCTGAAATGACTTCTAGACTTTCCCTATTACAGTGTGAAATTATTTTGTACATTTACTGTACTCCTAGACCCCTATTCACCTTCTTACTATTCACAACAGAGGCTTTTCTTGAATTATGTTTTTATTTAGCTATTATCAGTTGGTTTCTGTAGAGCATATGAGAGCAAGGAACAGACATGGGCTGACAGGGAGAAGCCCTGTGATGGGCTCTGAGCTCTCTGTGCCCATCTCTGGTAGCTCAGGAGCTGCACTGTCAGTGGTACCAGGGATTAAAAGGATCAATTTTTACACACAGCACTATGCAGTGAGAACTTTGGACATGGGTAAATGTGCAAGATAGCTGCAGCTGAGACACAGTGTCCCACATCCCTGTCAGGTATTCCATTTTCTTCTTTCCAGAGCCATGGCTTCGTCCGGATCTCGGGAGCAGTTTCTGCGGCAGATGGAGCAGATTGTAGAAGGCATCAAACAGAATCGAATGAAGGTCTGACTCCTCTCTTTCTTTGCTACAACCTGGGAATTATCTCAGCAAAGCCTCTTGGATAATAATTGTGCATAGAAAGATCCATTATATGAGGTGAAAATTAGGCAAGCAACTAACAAGTATTATTTCTTTTCACATCGTTCAGAAACTTCTCACCACTAAATGTCAATGCACAGAGTATGACAGAGGTGTTGTAACACCCCTGTCCTGACAGGAATCTCATACCCCTCATTACTGGCAGTGTAGTGATTTAAATGCCTGAGACAGCTGAATGCCACTGAAATCAGTGAGAACTCTTCCATTTGGACCGTGTGGGTGTAATCAGACCTGTACCTCAGGCAGAGTTTCTCAGGCTGTGGGAGCTGACTGAAGCTGCTTTCCGCTGCTGTACAGGGTTAGCAGCAACCTCAGAGTCCCAACCATCATGTGCCCTTGTCCCATTTGCACCTACAGTGCCACTGGTACTGAGACTTCAGCATTAGGCTTTTTAAGAGCTGACCTGAATGTTCACTCCATTTCAAACATGAGCCAGGGGTACCACTAATGAAGTACCTGTCATTAGATAGTTGTGTGTTATAGATAGTTGTTCCTTAAGCAGTATGTCCATGTATATCCCATACATATGATCTCTTACCCTTCCTGCATACCAATAGATGGAAAAGAAGAAGCAAGAAAACAAAATGAGAAGAGACCAGTTGAACGATGAATACTTAGAGCTTCTAGAGAAACAGAGGCTTTACTTCAAAACAGTCAAAGAATTTAAAGAGGTAAGAAAGAACACTTTTGCTATGTTCAACTGCCATGTGTTCAGTGACCCATCTTGGCATGACTTGCACAAGATTTCCTGATATGATGCTTGTCACACCATGTTCCTGATGTATCTTGGTCATTTTCTCCATGTGATTCTTGGACTCTGAATTTGATTCTGGCAGTTCTTTTACTGCTTTGATTGGACTGGCACCTCTCCATGTTACAGGGAGAGGTTATCAAGCAAGTGCTGTATTGAGGCATTCAGATGGAATGTCTTGAAGATCTGTGAGCAGTTAGGTATTGGAGCAGAGGGGTGTGGAAATGTGTGGGAGTAAGGAGGAAATGCAGGGTCTTGGTCCTTAATCTTCAGGAACAAGTCTTGTTGCCTAATGACTGTGAAAGCACTGTATAACACTTCATTGATTTAGCTTTTCCCAAGCTTTTAATCATCATGGGCTTTTGTTACTTGCTGTCTCCATGAGAATGGATGAATGAAAAGGAATGCTGCAGGCAAAACTGTCATTTGGCTTCATATGTTCAGGAAAAAAAACATCTTTGTGCAATTACTCCTGCTTTGTTCTCAGACAGTTCCTTCCTGTTTCAGACAGCGTGCTCTGGCAGAGTGACAGGGGCTGTTCAGCTATTTGTCTGACATACAGAATTTTACATCCTACTTGCAGAATTTAGGTAGATTTATTTTTAGGTTTTTTACCTATTTTTCTTCCATTGCCATGTGAGGGAATTTCTGCTCAACTCTGCTACCCTTAAAAACAAAAGATGTCATGGTTGTGGTACTGAACCCAGATGTACTTATGTAAATGTATTTCCTGACAGAGAGTTGTTCCCTGAGCACTGACTCTTTTGCAAACCCTCCTGCAAAGTTCCAGATCACCCACAAGTAATCTCCATTTCAGATTTATTCTATTTATAAGTAAAAAGCTGAATTTGCTTTAGCTACACGTATCAGCTTCAAATGGGTGGTCAAGCAGCATTCTTTCTGGCTTGCATGTCATGAAGTTTAATGAATATTGCCATTGGAATATCATTCTGGATGAATCAGAATTATCTTCAATTCATCACTCACTCCAGGATACTTTGGATTTTGGAGATGTTTCAAAATGAAAGCAAGGGTTTGGTTCTGTTGGTGTGGAGATAGAGGTGGCAGAGTTGAGAGAATTCCTCCTTACGTGTGTGCTCTGTTAACAGGAATGCCGTAAGAACGAAATGCTGCTGTCCAAGCTGAAAGCCAGCTCCTCCTGAACAACTCCAGCTGGGGAAACTTATACAAGATTGTTCAGTCCATTGAATCTCTTCTGTAAGGTGACAGTTATAACTGCAATGTAGATGTATATATATAGATATATATAAAAATATATATACACACAGATGTAAAAGTCTGGTTTTTCCAGTATGTGTTCAGTTTACATTCCCTCATCACGTGGCTGTATTATTCATTATTGCCTCCACTACACACTAAAGAGTTAACACAGTACAGCAAAATAGAAATACTGTCTAATTTTATTTATTTGGGCTTTTGTATTTTTTTTTTCTACAGTAAGGACAGTGGGAATTTTTTGTTTCAACACTCAGTTAGGAGAAAATTCTGGAATAAGTTTACATGTACTGTGTAGTATGTCCACCACCACACAGGATGAGCACTGCAGAATGCAGTAGTTCTTTAATTTTGGCCCAAAAAAAAAAACCCACAGAATGAGCTTCTCCAAACTTGCTTTACCAGCTAATAACTTCACATTATTTTAGTTTACACTCGAGCCATAGGTAGGATTCCAAAGGATAACAGTTGATTTCTAATGGCTAAGAAAATGAAAACTTACCTTGGAATAATTCCTAGTGTAAAATTATAGATCTATATTTTTATAAAGTCTAGCTGTTGTATAAATTTCTTTGAAATTTCATTTTTATATATAGAGAGTGTGCTTGTTAAATTAATAGCTCCAGGAAAAAACACCTTAATACTAGGATCACCATGTTATCCCTGGCTGGGATGAAAATCGAAGTCTGTCACCTGTAATATAGGAAGATAAAGATTGAAACATTCTGCTCTAATGAACTGATGCTCACCTTTGAAGACAACAGCCTACTTACCCTGCTGAAGATTTGCTCTTGCAAGTTCAGAAACTTTGTGGGACACTTTCTGAGACATTTTTATATCTGTATATACAGTATTTTATAATTCAAACAGTTGCTTTTTGTACTTAACACCAGGATTTTGGACTGACTTCTTAATGTACGTGACATCTTCAGGAGAAGAAAACCCATGTTCCTTTTTCCCACTGATGGCAGTGCTGTTTGATTACTTTCTATGGCAGAATATAAAATAAAGGATGTTTGGAACCCGGTGCCATTCTGCTATTGTGTTTTTTAGGTGGAACTTGCCTTAGAAGCTCTCCCAGGCTTTTGAGTTAAAGTGCATTAAAAGATGAGTTGTGTCCATAGTCAAATGTGTCACTGTTTTTGTGTTATCCTGCTCCTTCAGCACAAACAGAAAGAAAACCTTCCCACTGAGCCAGCTGGAACCTGGCTCCCCCACACTGGTTAGTGAGGGAATAGATCTGGGCTGTTCAAGAAGTCTGTCTGCCCAGGGCTAGCAAAATAATGAAGGCAAAATCAGATTCCAACTCCCTTCAGAGAAGGGAAAGTTTATATTCAGAATTCCTTCAAAGAAGGAAACCTGCACTGAGTGCTGCTTGCAGACTTTCTGTAGTCAGCTTTGATATTAGGAGGCATTACTTCTGTCTACAAACTTTGCCCTCTATAGAAACTGTAAAGCTCTGTCTAGTTTGTAAATTGACTAACTCAACTTTGGCACCAAGGAGACCTGCTTGGGAATCCACGCTGTGCTGTGTTTGTGTACCATGCAACTCTAAAAAAATAACTTGAATGGGCATTTCAATTTGGGATTTATCATTTTAATCACAATTGCTTTTTAGCATCAAGCAAAATTTCCTAGGTAGGATAAATAATGAACTTGCATGTAGAATAAATTATGTGATTATTTGTTCAGCATAATGTTAAAATTTATGCTTACCTGCTACAACTACAGTAAGCTGGAAACTTCCACAAGGAGTGTAAATATGTGAGATCTGTTGCTCTGACTAGGAGCTTGTGATTTTGACTAAGATATAAATCTGAGGTTTGTGAAGGTGCAGTTGTTGCTCACAAAGGATAAATCAGAGTCCAGATCATAACTGACTGACGGATGGAGCCCAGGGCAGATGGCCACTACCTTTGGTGTGAGGTCTGTGTGAAAGGAGGCTGGTGAGGGGTGTGAATGCAGTTCCATCAGCTCTTCCTTCTTTCTGGCACATGCTCCATGTGTTGGGTGCCATTTCTCCTCATACCTGGGGAGGATCCAACAGCAAGGAGAGTCTGCCTTAATTCTCCATCTCAGCTGGTTCTAAGGGAGGAACTGAGACTTTCTCAGAATTTTTGTTCTGTGTTGTTGCGTTTCCTTGTTGAAAAACAAAAGGTTTCATTTGGTGTCTTCATTTGGTGTAACCAGGCTTGTAAAATAGCATTTACATGACTCACAGCAAAACTTAATTTCTTTATTAGGGTTATTAGCATTGTCTGCTCCCACTCATCTTCCAAAGCCCTTTCACTTCTGCACATTCTGGACTCCCACAGCACAGCTGCTGCAGGATCCAACAATGCCCTTCTGCTGAACAATAGGCTCCAGTAAGCTTTTCTAGGAGCAAATTCAATGTCAGGAAATTAAGTTTAAAACTAGTAGTCCACTGCTTACAAGCAGAGATGCTCTGTGTACTCCAAATGGCAGCTTCTATTAGGGAAATAAATGACCGTAACATCTAAGCTGTGCCAAATGATGTCCCTTTAGAATACCTGATTTTTTTTCTATGTGGATAGTCAGGATACTGTGTCATTTATCTTAGTTCATAAGGGAGCATCTGGCACATGAGGCAACAACCACTGATATTTTCTTTGCCCCATAGTAAGCTGTGATTAAAACCCAGAATTTTAAATCCCAAATATGCACTGCTGCTCTTCTAAATGCATTTAGAGGCAGTGTGGGCAGTCAGTTTTGTTAGGAGCTTCCTCAAGCCCCTGTAGGGAAATGAAAGCTCTGCTTGGCTCTGGTCACCTCTGGATGTGCAGGGAGGCCGGAGGTGTGAGCCTGTCTCTGTAAGTCTTGCTGCTGGCACAGATGCTTGGGTGGGCAGAGCACTGGCTGCTCATCTTCAGAACTTCTCACAGCAGAACTCCAGAGGCCCAGCCTCGCCTCCTGAGGGAGCTAAATTCATCCTTGAGGGGGAGGAGAGCTGTGTCAGTGCCCTGCTGCAGCTCTCCCGCTTGCTGAAGGCAATTCTGCTGCAGGGCAGCGTCTGCAGCAATGCCCTGCATGTGGGCAGCTGCAGGAACTGCACAGGGGCCTTGCAGCTCTGTGGTGTTCTCCCAAGTTCCAGAGGCCAAGCCATGCTAGAAGGTGCCTTCACAGCCTGTGTTGCTTCAGGGAAGGGAACTGGAACTGGAGCTGGAGCCAGGTGCTGCTCCAGTCAGTTGGAATGTGCAGCTGGACATCGCTGCAGCTCCTGCAGCCAGACTGGGATGGGCCAAGGCACCGGGGCTGGCATCAGATTTGTGTGATAGTAATGACTTGGCTTACCAGGCTGAGGGAGTACAGGCACTAAAATTTGTCCAAAACATGATTATTAGAAACTTCACGAGTGCCACATGCAGATTTATATGCTTTTCAACACCAGCTCAGGTTTTACAGCAGCGACTCTCTTACATGAAAAAATTCAATTGACTTGAAAAATCTGTTAGTGGTTCTAAATGAGGCTGCAGGTTTTAGGAACATTCAGTCTCTTACATATGTGCCTTCCTTCTGGTTTAATTAAGCCTCCAAACACTGGTTTGAATGGTAGCTATTCCATATGCAGCCAAGTTGAGAGTCACAAGGGAAAATTATTTAAATTGGCATTTAAGTCTGAGTCACTATCTAACAACTCTTTGAAATTCTGGTTATTAAAACTTCTGAATTCCCACTGAAATTGAGAGAAGCATCCTCTGCAGGAATGCAAGGCTAACAGGAGTCTGTGGCTGCAGGCACAGCAGGTCACGCTGGACTGTCACAGAGGGCAGGTGTGAGGTACAGCACTGCCTGACCTCACCATACACTGTGCTCCTGAGATGCAGCCAAGCTCCCTCAAACCTCCTGGGACACTGTGCCAGGAAAAAGCTGCCATGCTAAAAATACTCAGAGATGCTGTCAGCTCTCCCACTCAGAGCAGGGGAGGAAGTAAAACCCACCAGAAAAACAAATATGGAGCAAGATGGACAGGCAGTATGCAAGGAAATAGATTATTTATGTAGGTATTATATATTCAGGTCAGGGGTGTTTGTCAGATCTTGGCAAAATGATTTAAAGCTTGGGTTTGAATCCCTTTGGGTTTTGGGGAGTCACTTAGACCTGCTGATGGTGTCAGCACCTCTGTTACAATAGGAGGAAGCTGATGCCAGCTGACAGACTGTGGACTTCAGCCAGGATGGGTGATGAGCACATTTATGGTGCAAGGGCCCCAGACACGGTGCAGGTGCTCACCTACCAGTCCCAAACTGCCATCTGTTGCTGCCAGCACACCTGGTGTGACTGGACATCTTGACTGGTGTTTGTAACACAGATGCCTGCTCAGTTTATGGTAGCATGAAATAACCATGCATACAGTCCCCATTCACCTGGAGGTGTTGGTGTCCATCTGGAGCTCACCTGGGTTTCATAGCACAGGGAGAGTCTCAGCCTGGCAGGGTGAGAGAGGACAACACAAATGAAAAATGCTCACTAGATCCTCCTGTGGAAGCAGTGAGAACACATTCTCAGGGGCTCTGAATAATTCTGTACTTGCCTCTTAAGCTTCACTTAACCCCAGGGGACACAGGTGACCCCTGTTTGACCAAGCCTGCCCATCAAGCCCTGCTGCTTGCAGAGCACACAGCCCCTCAATCCTGGCAGGGTGTGTTTCTGAGCTGTTTGCTCATCCACTTTAATTTCACATCAACTCAAGGACTGATGGACTGCAGCACATTTATTCCCTTCCAGACAAACCTCAAAACTGACACCAACATGCTGCCCGTATCACACACAGGTCAGTATTGCTCAATCAGCAGCTCCCAGGGTGCCTTTGCTAAGGAGGAGAGCTCCAGCACGGCCCCGGGGCTGGCAGGGCGGGATCAGCGCATTGGGTGGAACACACGCAGAGCTTCGCTGGCAGACCTCAGCCTGGGATGCTTTGAACAGCAGACGGGAGGCATTCCCTGCTTCCACCTTCTTTGCCAAGCCCTGGCATAGCACATATGTATTTCTAAGGGGGAACTGTAAACTCTCAGTAGGTTTATTTCCAGACATCTTCCATCTTCTTTTTCACTGCTCCTACATCCCCTCAAGTAGCTCTCATGCATGAAAACTGTACATACCACTGGCATGTTTCCCTCAGAAATCTCTCTATTATGCAATCTCTCTTCTGTTCCCCCTTTTATCTTTGCTTTATAAAAAGGTTCTTGAAGGCATTATTGTAATTTTTGTTAAATGCTGTATAAATGAGAGGATTAAAGAAAGAATTTGAGTAGCCAAGCCAAAGAAAGATGCTTTTCCAGACGGGCGGGATGTTGCAGGAGCAGAGAGGACTTATTAATTCTGTGATGAAGAAAGGGATCCAGCACAGGACAAAAACTCCAATTAGGATGCCAACCATCAGAGCTGCCTTTTTCTCTTTCTGTTCTCTCCATGTTTCTCCATCTGTCTGGAAAGTGATAGCTGCACGACGAGCTGTAAACACCATCTGTGGTTCCTTCGAAGCTTCCTTCACCTCAAACAAAAGCAAACACAGTTTCTTACCAAGACAGTTTGTTTGAGTGAAGTATTACTTTTAAATGACAGCACAACATCTGTGCACCTGCCACAAAAGGCCTGAACTCCATTCCTTCCATGCTAAAAGCAAGCAAATGCCCCAGAGCACCAAAGTTACCAGGCTCCTCATTACACTGGAAAAGCTGCCATGTGTAACTGACAAACAGCTAAATAAAGAGCACTTAGTGCCATGTGTATTGTGGGATTCTTTTCCCGTTTATTTTATTGGAAGTCTTCATACCTAGGGGGAAATCAGGTTGTTAGGGCAGGCTAACAAAGGCCTGTGTCTGCTGCCTATCCCTGCACCAGACTCATGCTGCTACATGGCCTTTAGACCCGCTCTAGTGAACTGCTTCAGCAGGGACCTCGGACTAGATGATCGCCAGAGGTTCCTTCCAAGCCCAACATTCTGTGATTCTGTACTTTCTAAAAAAGTACTCCATTGCCAGAAAAACACCATTTCAACTGGCCTTCAGTTCAAACTCTGGCTTTAGCAGAAGTTATACAAGAGAGGAAAAAATTTCAGCTCCTCCAGGCTGTGGACAGTGCTTCTTGTCTCCTCTCACTTAAGGGCAAGACATTGATCTCTGCAGTGAGTACAGCACAGTGCTCTGGGGCAAACAGGGGCAGAAGTTATTTGTGTGCTAGGAGCCTGACCAGATGAAGACACTCCCTAGTGATTCTAATCTGAAAACTGAAGTGTCTGTGATATTAAAGTTCTTCTAAGTACTACAGTTATGAAGAGAGTGCAATAAAAGCAACAGTTCAAGGCTGTAAAATTTGCCCGAGTTATAATTCACAGGCACTTCAAGACTCTGACAGCACTCCAGATATGGTTCACTGTTAAATTAGCTGCATATTCCACATGCATGTGGTACCTCTGTAATAGATGGAGGGGCTCTGCTCAGGATGAGCACAGCAATTCAGACAACCAAGCACTGGCAGGGGCTGAACAATCACTCCTCAGGATGGATATCCCTGTCTGCACCCTCAGACATGAGACCGGGCTGCAGAACGTGAGAGCAGCAGATTATGGGTGCAGGCAAATAATGGAGGAAAATGAAAATCACATCTGCTCTGACAATTAAAATGGGACACCCCTCATGTAGCAAGGATCACACCATTTGTCAGCAGAAGGACTTGCTCTGCACGTCCTTAATCACACTCTGCAAAAAGGGATGAATGCGTGACACGAGGACAAATCTGTGACAAGCAGCCATGAAAGATGATGTCCTGGCCCTGAGGAATAGTTATGTCAGTGCCTCTTGGGAACAGCCACACAAAGGACATTGTCATGAGCATCAGGCACAGTTTGGTACTGTATTTAACCTTCAGCTCTTGCTCAAAAATGGAGCTTGCTGTTTGCCATCATCAAATCACAGCCTTCTCACTACTTCTGACTGCAGAATTTACTAGCCGTGACCCTTTTATCACCTAATTACATATTGTAAGAAAAAGTTATTTCATTTCCTTTGCTAGAAGATACCTCAGTCCTCAGGTGTTTTCCACAATGAAGCTGCATTTACAGCCTGGTCAAGCTCCTGCTGAAGTCAGAGGAGTTTTTTACAAATTTCACTGGTGGTTAGGTCAGGCCTCTGAATACAAAACAGCAAGTGAAAATAGATCATGGCACATTTTGTAAATTACTTGCTAGAACTAAATGCAGCTCTCACTGTACCAAAGCTGCAGTTCCTAGTGCCAGTCCCAGAGGCTCTGCATGACTCCAGTTTCCAATATAAGTCACAACAGTTGCCCTTTATCCCTGTTCCACACAGAACAAAGGAGAAGTATGGAACCTTTACCCCCATTTTGGGCTTACTGATGAGCACTAGCAAGCAGGCTGTGACAGCAGAAGAGGGGGTCACAGACTGTGAATTAGAGCAGCCCATTGAGATGCCTTGGGTTATGCTGGAGCCATCTCTGCAGTGTTGCACACTGTTCTCACTCGGTGTCTAGCAGCACACTCTGCCTCAGGAACAGATTTCCTTCCATCTGCCCAGGCACTGCTCCAGGAGCTGCGAGTCAGGAGCACTGGGGAAATAGGAGGTATGAAAGGACTGCTACTCTGAGACCAGAATTTGGTTCTGAACTCATGAAATCAGCTATTTCCAGGACAACAGGCTGTGAGAAGTGCAGGAATGACTGCTGTTCTATGAGAATAATAGAGTGAAGAAAATTATCTCAAGTACAAATCCTTCTACAGTCACAAAGGAGTTCGGTTTTAGTTCCAGAATTTATTTCTCTGTACACTGATCAGCAATTACATTTCAATGCTCCTTCTCTTGTTCATCTGTCCCCAGTAAATTACTGCTCCTAAATGGCTACATGTTCCCAGAGCTGTATGTTCCCAATTCCTGTGTTCCTGGAATGTGATAGAAAACATGCCACCAAGGAGCTTCTGACAAAATGCCTTGATTTGAAATGATCCTTATAGCTTTAATGATTGTTATTACTGGTCCTTCGTGGCAGGTGCTCTGTGTGTGTTTGTCCTGCACCTGCAGGGTCTGCAATCACAGAACAACAGTAAAGATGATAAACATCAATCAGATCTGGCTTAGTAGCACAGATTCAGAGCTTTGCCTATCACAGTGTGGTTCAGCAAAGATCATTACTGCCTCAGTACAGCCCTGGCACGCTCCTTGCTCTTTGAACAAGAACACAAGAAACTAAATGCACAACAAAGGATCAAAACACAGAAATGTCTACACTCTCTTGGATGCTCCACCAACATGACAAACAGTTCATTTCACAGGAAGAACACCCACTTTCTCTCACAGGATTTTCTTCTGCTCTAAGCAGAACTAACTCTCTATTTCTCTCAAGAAATTACTATCCACTTCATTTTGCCTCCTGCCTCACTCCTTTCCAGACATTTTTGGCAACTCTTCTGGACCGTTGAACTTTGTTTCCTGACCCATTTCTTCTACTTGTACAGAGACAGAAATAAAAAATAGGAAGGCCTGTGACCCTTTCACAGAAAAGAAGAATCTGTTTTTTCTCCCACATTGTCCTGACTGGTTAAGTGAGCTAGAGAAGCTGAATGGGCCAAGGTGCAGAAGAATAGAACACCTCTGGAGCTCTGGGGCCTGATGTTACCCAAAGTGGGAAGGACTCTCACAAAACTCTAAGGTTTGGATCATGCCTAATGCTTTTCTACACTATGTAAGTACTTTGAGAGGGGGGGAAAGAAAAAACAACAACAACAAAAAAAAACACCCAATAAAACCTCCACCAAGCATCCACAGAAATTGACTTTTAACTCTTCATATGAAAATTTAAACCTGATTTTGCAATTGCTACATGTAAGTAATGAGGACGCTCAGATCCCATCATCCTTGGTTTTGCTGGGCTATCCAATGCTACAAGGAATTTCATTGATTTAAAAGGGCACTATTCAGCAGATCTGCTGTTTTTCAAGCAGTCTCATTTATTTCAATTGCACTGTTTAGAGAGAGAATTATTGCCTGCTGTCAACAAGGTGTGACAGAGCATAGCTCTCTGTCAGTGATGGTATGTCACTAGATTTTTAATGAGGGTCACCCACGTCAGTGTTGCCTGCAGCATTCACTTTTTAGGGAGTTTCATAATTGGCAAACAATTATAAAAGCACCAGCTTAATTCAGGATCCCAATTCGGCAATTATTTTATTTCAAAGGAAAGCAAAAAACCAAACTCTCATTAAAACCTGAGTCATCTCAGATGTTTCATGTCCATCTCCCTCACCCGAATTTTTTCAAAGGCTTTGAAAAGTATTTTTCAAAAACACAAGTAAAATTTTAACCAAAGAATGACTCAAAATAGTTATTCTGTAACTGTGTTCTGCAGCTCTGTAAGGGTGTAGGAATATAAGGTATGAATACCAATGCCAATGTCCATTTTCTGTGGAAAAAACCAAAACTTTATACATATACATATACAGTTTTATATAAGGGCAAGCTGCAAAGCACAGTGGTGCCTGACTGCTGGCTGACAAACATCAAGGTACCACCCTCACTGCTCCACTTTGTGCATTGGGTTTCCCAAGGCATCCCTACTGGCACCTGAGTGCTGTGACTCAGACCTTTTCTGTCCTTACACTTGCCAGAATGAACCAGCTGGTTGTACCTCAGGCCCTGAGCTGCAGCCCTGCTGTGCATCCAATCCAGCACTACCTGACAGCTCATTCCTGAGTGCAACACAGACATCTCTCCCAGCAGGGATCACTGCTGTGATTGCTCACCTCCAGACTGGGAAGCACTGCCAGCCTTTGGCATTGTCTGCCAAAAAAGCCCGGCTACTATTCCTCAGATCAACTGGTGCAGGGCACCTGGAGTGAGAACTGACATAGGAGCAGAGGGAAATTCGCATCCAGAGTCACGGTGACAGAAGGAAAATGTTGCCAGGGTGAACCTGACAGGTGAGCATTCTCTGAGAAGGAAGAGATGGAAAAAAGTAGAGGGAGGAGAAGCATTAAGGGAGAAAGAAAGGGAAAAATAGAATGAGCTGATGGGCAAACTACAAGAAGCAGAACAGAATTTTCCCCATCAGAGCTGATGCTGACAACTTGATCAGCCTTGCATGCAGAGTAGCAAAGCTTGGCAATGCTACCTTTGTGTTTGCATGTTAAAAAAACCAACAGGGTTTTGCCAAAGAACCGTAGTGATGTGTGTGAAGATTCCCCTCCAGAATTCACTGGGAACTGCTACCCTTCCTGTGGATGTGATGGATCCTACTATCACAAGCTTAAAAAGGATCAGGATAACACTTGGTGAGTAAACCTCAGCATCTTAATTTAGAAAGAAAACAGGAAATGCATCCTGAATGCCAGCTCACTTGATCCATGAGTTCATTTAATGTACGTGTGCAGCACCAGCTCTTCAGGTGAGGAGTAAAGTTTGCATCTGAATCACAGAAGTCTTTTAATTTAAGTCAGCAAAAGGAGCTGCTGGGACAATGGAGGAAATTGCCACTACGCACCAATTGCAGATTCAGGAATCCCTTTAAGGAGAAGCTAATATGTCAACCACACCAATATGAGAAAGAAGAGTTGCTGAAGCAAAGGCTTGAGCATTTGCTGGCATTGCAATAACCCCTCCAGAAGGGGTGTGCAGCTCACTCTGCCTGAGCCCTTTTGTCAGTGCAGCCTAAAGCAGCCCCCAGAGGCTGCATCAGCAAAAAGCACTTACCTGGGCCCACGCAGGGCCTCTGGAAGACAGAAATAGGACAATTTGCAGCCAGACTCTGTCTTGTTAAAACTGCCATGTGATGTGTGTCTCCACTGGCTTGAGCAGCAGTGCCTCAGCTCTGTTTGCTCCCAGGAATTTTAGATTCCAAACAACTAGTCCTGTGTGGGTATGTGTGTATGTAAAAGATACAGCATGCAAAACCACCACAAATAATCAGCAGGGTTTTGTGCTTGAAGAGATCCTACATTAACTCCAAGCAATACTTTCATCATACTTAAAACAATTTGAAAGAAATTTGGTGCAAACTAGGGGCTAAACATCTTAGGAAAAAAGTGCCACTAGAGAAGACATTCTCAACTTTTCTAACTTTTTTTTGCTCTTTTATAGAAGACACCTTCATAAATCAATATATATCAAAAGTATCTTCAAGACACTGTGATCGAAATCTGTGAGTCTAATCACACATAATTGCCAGTGCTGTTATCTCTTGCAAGAATCTGGGGACAAACCCACAGACTCTTACTTGTGACCATAGTAATGAGCTTCCTTGAGTTCAAATCAAAGATAGAATTTTGCAGGGGAATGATGCTCTGCAGGATTAGCCCCAATGTTACAGAAATGTTCTGTAGGTATCTCTAAGACAGCTCATCTTTGGCTACTGGGAAGGGACTGGGCTTAGGAAGTGCAACATGCAATCACAAAAACATAAAGTCTGGTAGGAGTGAGAGTAAGGATATGTGACAGGGAAGGCAGGGAAAGTTTACAGAGAGCACAGCCAAGCACGGTGGAGGCATGGAATGGGTGACAGCAGCATCATGCAGAGAGCCTGACTTATGGAACACAACCCCAGCCCTTCTGAAGGGACACAGCTTTCTGTCAGCAAGGTGTATCCCCAAAGAGAACAGGACTTCCATATGGCTAGGGCACTGCAGGATTACAGTCTTTGGGATAAGAAGAACATGGTTTTGAAGCCAGCAGGTAATTTTAAACCAGAAACGATTGCTCATTGCTTCAACACTATGCAGTGAGCAGTATTCAAGGTAAAATAGCCCAAGCACATCTACTTATCTATCTATCTATCTATCTATCTATCTATCTATCTATCTATCTATCTATCTATCTATCTATCTATCTATCGTGTATAGTGAGTAATTTGCTTACCAGAATCTATTCAGACACACAAAGTCTGTGCTGGCAGAAAAATGTGCATTTATCTTGGTACAGGACCTGGGGATCTGTTTATGTCTTATTTTTACCCCATGAAGGTTATAAAAAAAAACATAAGGAGGAAAAAAAAACCCAAGGAACAAAGTCAGAGCAAAAGTCTCTCCCGACTGGCAGTGAATGCACCTGTCCTTCACTCTTATAACACACAAGGAAAAAGTGAGAATAAAGCTCTTCTCCATGAGCTGCACTTTTTGACTGGCTAATTACTGCTCACGTCCAGCCTGTGCCAAAGTTAAACTCACACGGGAGCCCCGGGGCACCTGGCAGCTTTCCCGCTGAGTCCATCCCACCAGGGCAGGGTTGAGGAGCTGAGGAGCAGCAGGATGGCAGCGCCTGGGGGAGCAGCAGGGGCTCCCTCCCTTGCCCAGCCTTACCTGGGCAGCCTCGGGCAGGGGCCCCACGGCGTTCCTCCTGCGGCCCCCCATGTGGAACTTGGACGCTTTGTAGATCTTCCAGTAGACGAAGAGCACCACGCAGAGGGGCAGGTAGAAGGCCCCGCCCGTGGAGACGATGGCGTAGGACGGGTCCTGGCTGAGCTGGCAGCGCTCCTGCTCGGGGCTGTAGGTCTCCCCCCAGCCCAGGAGCGGGGCCAGCGAGATGGCTGCGGACAGCAGCCAGGTGAGAGCGATCATGACATTGGAGATGCGGCGGCGGGCCAGCAGCGTGTACTGCAGCTGCCGGGTGACGGACCAGTAGCGGTCCAGGGCGATGGCCGTCACGTTCCAGATGCTGGCCGTGCAGCACAGCACGTCGAAGCACACCCACACGAGGCACAGCTCCCGGCCCAGCCGCCACCGCCGCCCGGCCGACAGCTCCTTCACCAGGCTCAGCGGCATCACCAGGGCCGCCACCAGCACGTCCGACACCGCCGTGGAGGCCACCAGGTTGTGGGGCACCCGGTGGAAGGCCTTCACTCGCAGGATGGTCGCCAGCACCAGCAGGTTCCAGAGGAAGGTGGCCACGGTCAGGAGCACCGGCAGGGTCAGGATGAGGACGGTGAAGAGGGAGAAGGGCTCCCGGCCCCTCCACGCGCTGCCGCCCACCACCGAGGAGGAGGCGTTGGTGTCCATGTTGGCGGACGAGGCGTTGGCGCCCATGCTGGGATGGCACTGGCCCCGTGGGGAGCAGGGGCTCAGGGTCTCCGCCATGGCCGGGGCTCGACCCCTCACCGCTGCCCCTTCCCAGGCCCCGCTGCCGCCGAGCGGGAGCCTCACAGCGGGACGCGCCTCCGCTCA
>WEIU01015398.1:428873-443435 GCA_013389925.1 Aegithalos caudatus
TCCGTGTGGGGCGGCGGGTGGCGCCGCCTCCCCGGCTGCTGCCCTCGGCCCCCGCAGGGCAGCGACACCCGCTCCTCACGGAATGCTGAACTGCGGGGCTGGAAGGGAGCTCTGGAGATCATCCCGTCCCACCGCCATGCCCAGGCAGGGTCAACCTCGGGCAGGTGTCACGGGAACACGTCCAGGTAAGTTTGGAATGTCTCCGAGCGGGAGATTCCCCGCCCGCCCTGGGCAGCTTTTAGTGCGCCGCCATGGGCACCACTGCAGTCTTCTTCCTCGCGTTGAGGTTAAACTTCTTGTGTTTTATTTTATAGCCATTACTCCTTGTCCTGTCGCTGGGCACCACTGCAGTCTGGCATCATCCTCTTGGCACCTGCCTTTGAGATCTTAATGTGCATTAATGAGATCCCCTCTCAGCCTTGTCTTCTCCAGACTAAGCAAGCCCAACTCCTGCAGAGTCTCCTTATAAGAGAGATGCTCCAGACCCTGCAACACCTTTGTGTCCTCTGCTGGACCCTCTCCAGTAGCTCCTTGCCTTTCTTGTATGGAGGAGCCCAGATTTGGGCACAGTGCCCAGATGTGGCCTCACTAGGGCCAATAGCCAGCAATAGTCTGTGTCCCCACAGACCCAGGTGGTGACAAGACACCCCCTTCTCCCCATGGGACCCCAGGAGGCTACAGGACACCCTCTCCATCTACAGCCCCTTCCTGTCATGTTCCCTCAGTTCCCTCCCACCAACTATTTAATTGCTCTTAAATATGCAATCAGTGACCAAGGGCTTGGAGATGGACAACAGATTTAACAGTGGGAATGTCATCTTTCCATCTGGATGTTTGGTGCTTTTGAGAAGTCTGAGGGATGCCAAACACGAAAGGGTGGAAAATAGCAATCTCTTCTAAGTCTAAATACTTTGCATCTGTTCTCACTTTTCACTGTTGACCTGAGAATTGATGGGAAAAGGACTTGTGACAGAGGTGAGGAATTGCAAAACGTATTTCCTAGTCCTCATCACTTTACCAAACATCACTTCAGGACTCACTTTAACTGAATCTTTTTGGATTCAGTCTTGTCATAATATTTCTGTCAGTCTGAAAGTTCTTACTTGGCTTAACTCTCCCTGCATCCTTGTAATCCGTGTCCAAGTTCCCCTTTGCTCAGCTGTGCTGAGGTGCCTGTCCTCCCCAGGGAGCAGCTGCTCAGGCCAGCTTTGTTACAGCACCACTTCCAAGGACAGCACACAACTTAGAAACAGCTCTGGAGGGTGATGATTCATCCAGAGATAACAGAATTCCAACCCATTTTGTGCAGGGATGCTCTATTTTTATAGCAAATACATAAAATTTCATGTTACATTTTCCAGAAGTTTGTTTTTATCTGTTAGAAGCAGATTATTTTTAAACCATTCTGAAGGGACTACGCTGAACTTGACTCATTACTTATTTTCCATTTTTCATTTTAGATTCAAAAGGTTCTGTAGCAATCTGCTACAAAAGGTTCTAGCAGATGCAGTTTTATTCCATCCACACTAATAGAAAATCATTCTCCTTTCTAAAGCATTTCTTAGAAAAGTCAGTTATATAAACGTGCAATTAATTTGAGAAATACATAGAAAATTTCAGCTTAAGACAAAAAAACAAACCTTCCAAAGTCTTTTGACAGCTGGCTCCATACTTTTTCAATTGAAAATGTGATGGAGAATCTAGATGTCACATAGATGCCAGCTAATATTGATTTTATCAATAATAAAAACATTCATAGGTGATTGCAACCACTCAAAGAGCAGCCCAGAAAGCCCTGGGTGTCTCAACATCTTTAGCTGGCAGAATAGAGAGAAGTTTGGAAGTTTTGTGACTGTTATACAAGATTTTGCAGAGCCTACAACTTTCCTTTTTTTTTTTTCCCTTTAAATTTTGACCAACTGGGAAAAAAATAGTAGATGGTTATGTTCTTCAGTGTTGCAGCTTACAAAAGTGTCTGGGAAGATGGACTGCTATTGAAGAGTATTCTAAGGTTTTGGGTTTTTTGTTTTTGAGAAGTGAATGCAGTTCTTAAACTGGGTGACACCAATATAGCAGAGTGAATGTGTTTCTAGACAGGACCCTGATTTTCCATTTGTCTTCCCTTCTAATGGCATCTTTCCTCCACCTCTCCTCACAACTCCATATCAAAAGTTTATTGTGGTGGCTAAGAGGAGAAAAGAAATGTAATCTCTTCCCCACGTGGATGTGCAATAAAGAGATTTGACAGAAGCAACATCATGGTATTTATGACTTTGATGCAAGCCAGCAGATTTTTTAGCAGCTGAGAGCATTCCAGTTCAAGAGGCTGGATTCTTATTGTCAGGGCTCAACATCTTCTATAAGTCTAAAAGCATTGGTCAAACAGAAGCCTCAGTAAGTGGTGCATGAATTTTCCTGTCAGCCAAAATCCCCAGAAAATCAAGCTAATAGAGCAAAAGCCAGGAGCAGTGATAGACTTTATTCTGTATGCTTAGCCCCTTGTATTACAGGCTTCTTTCAGCATTACTTTAATTTGAAATAATAAAAAAAAAAAAAACCAAAAAACAAACAACCAAGCAACCCACCTTTCAAGTGCTAATAACTGGCCCTTTTCTGGCTGTTTTCAGGGCTCTGTAAAAATCCCTTCTAAGTTTTGGGCACTTGAAGTGTCTGGACAATGATCTCCTAAGCAGGGCAGTGGTAGAACTAAAACCAAAGGTCACAGAGCTGTGCAGTATCCTGTCAGAACCATGTCTTCCTTCACAATGGGAAGTCTACTAAAATATTGGTTTTTAAAATCATACAGCCCTTTTCACCCTTCCTGTGAGTTTCTTTCCCTGAGCCTCACATCACTGGCTTGAAAGCAAATCATCAGAACTTTGATAGCTTATTTAAATTGTCAAGTCATACATCAAACAGAAAGGCTGATTACTGCCAAAATATAAACATACTTATTTACAGCAGGCCTCAGTAGATAATATCTTACCCAGATCTCAACTATTCTTGCTCTACAGTGTCAATAAAGGTGCCTTCTACCTGAAAATTTGGATGGCAACACTTTCTGACCAGCGTTGTGCTTGTCTGTAACTCGGCAGCTTTATGGCACAGGAAAACTCGGATCATGACAAGATTTTTCATGATTATGAGCAGTAACTCGGTGGCAGAATGCTCCTTTATGGGCCTGTTGCAAGAACTGTCAAAAACATCTTCCAGTTCAAGCAGGGCAGTTTTGATCACCCCCTTACGTGGTTTAAAGAGTCCAATTTCTTTGTCAAGGTTCTCAGAGGAAGAAAGCAATTTCTCAAGGCACACAGTATTAGTGCCCGAGCGATTGGTCACTGTTATGAGACAAGCCTTGAGAGCCTGATGGCTGAGGTCTATTAACTGCTCACAAGATTGATAACAGGGGAAGCTGCAAAGGAAACCTCAGATTTCCAGTCTGACGGTCCTTTGCATTTCTTGCAATACCGTGGTGGAATAGATGCTGCCCTATACACAGATATTCCATCAAATCTATTTGTCATTTATGATTTCATAAACAAAGCAAAAGGTAATTGCAACTGCTCAATTCCCACTTAGCTCATGAATTTCTCTTTTTTTAAATCAGGAAATTAGAGTTGACTTTGTAGCTACTACTGGCAGGGTGGAGCCATTACACACCTATGTTTAAGTAACAGAACTTTTTTTTCTTCAGTGAAAGCTACTATTACTCTAGAGCAATACCATCCAGTCTTTCCCTCTCCTACTCAAGTTTGTTTCAAAGATTTCTTTTTATTAGAAAATTAGGAAAATACAACCCAGGTATCACAGGGAGGAGTTGTGCAGGCTCTGTCAGTTTTCCATGTATCAGACTTTAGAAGTGGCAGGAATTTTGATGCACTTTCAAGCCCGACCAGTTCAGGCCATGAGCACAAAGTCAGACAGTTGGTCACTGACTCCACATCCCAACCCTTTTCCTGTTCCAAACCAATACTTCACACTACTGCAGCCACAGCTTGTGCCCACATAACCACACTCTGATCTTCACAGTGCTTTACTGCAGCTTTGCTTACATCTCTTTCCCAGTAATTAATTTTGCAGTTCATCTAATGAGTCCCTGAGCGTTTCTTTTGCTTTAATGGAATTCCCTTACAGTAACTGCACAGCTGGCAGGTATAAACAGAGGCCTTAAACTGTATGATAATGTAGATCTCAGAAAGAACTCCTAGGATGTGCTATTAATAAAGGCATGAAAATTACTTTGGCATCTATTATTTATAAATTTATAAAAAAACCCAGAATCAAAGATTAGAACTCAATGAGACAGGCATCACATTTAGCACTGCTTACGTTTCAGAGATTTTGCTATTTCATTGCAAGCTTAGAAGCACAAGACATTGAAATTCTAGTAACAAAATTATTTTAACATTAAACATCTTAAAAGCCCATTAGGGTCTATAGTTACCCATGTCATAAGAGGGAGAACCAGACAGTGCTCAGGTCTGAATGGTGGAAGCACTAGAAACAGAATGGTCCTATTATTTCTCCCCATCTGCTTTCCCCAAGGATGACAAGAAAGTCCACTGATTTTTTTAAAAATACTTCAATGCATGTATCGGTTTTAAATCTGACATGCTACCTCAGAAGACCTAAGAAATAACAGTCCAATTTGTATTGGAATAACTACTTATGCTTTTGTATTTGTAACAGTTCCTGGGTTACAATTTAAATGTGAAGTAAAAGCTGCTCTATTGTAATCGCACATGGCCCACATTTCTGGATTTTGTGACATTTTAGTCCTCCCTTGACACATGAACACTTGTTAAACACTTCCCAGCACCCTGCATCCACAGCAGAGAGATGGAAATAATTTATGTAATACAATTACTCTTTTACCCAACTTGGGTATTCTTGTACTTAAGTCTCCACATTTTTCCTGTCTGCGATGTGTATTCCACGATCTTTCATTTCAGTTTTTATATTCCTCCTTCTAATTACCCTTCTAGTATGTTTATACCCCATTTCACTTTTTCACTTCTTGAGTCTCTCCACCCCCCAGTCCTGTGGCTATCTTTGACTTTGCTCATTGCTGATCTAATGTACTAAGACTTGAAAGTGATTCACTTTTGTAATTTACAAGATACAGCTGCAGAACTTCTCAATGCATCAAGGTTATGAAGCATCTTAAAAAACACTACCTGGGTTGAGTGCTTTAATTTATGCAATCTGCTTTCCTTAATTCTTTGCAGAGTACACTAGACATCACTGGATCAATAAATTCAGATTTAAACTGAACATGAAGGAAAACCAAATATTTCACTATAGCATTACCATTATATCACATTAAACCAGTATTAATCATGTCCCAGAACTGATGTAAGAGATTTATTTTGGACATTGTACTTGTTATACAGATACCATGCCTGAAATTATTCACAAGCTCATACAGCCTTAATTATTCATCCATGGTTCAGTTCTAAAGGAATCTTCCTATATTCTTCAGCATATTTGATGGCCAAAGCAGAGATCTGTAGCATTAAAATCCCTTGCAATGTGAGCAAAACCTTCTGATCTCACAATGTCCTTATATTGTCCACTCTCACAATTTGCAGAGGTATGCATAGAAAGAAGGGTAAATGTAAAGCAAATTCTTCTATAAAACCTAAAAGTATTCTTCCTTTCTTTAATAAAAATCTCTGTAATTTCGACTTAAGGTAATTTAAATGATCTTCCTTACAACCAGTTATGGCAAAATTCACTGGCCATATTCTCCTTTAGCCTCAGTTCTGAAGAGTCTTCCTGAAGTGAAAAATAACAAGATGTTCCCAGAAAATAAAAAATCCTGTAAGAGACCTAAAAATGGGAAAGGAGCTGTTTGAATGGGAAGTAACTGCCAGATAGTTCTGATCAAGGTGGGCTACTCCAAGGCTCCAGGGCATTTTATTTTAATGACTGTAATTAACGAGAAAACTGCCGATTGTCAGATTTCTTGCTGATGTGTTTGAAGATTTTTGCTTTGTGGACGTTCTTTGATTTCTGGTAGCCAAATCCCCCACCTCCACCTCTCTTCTGTAGTCTTCTGCCATGGTTGCTGTTCACATCTGAAGTTTTATTGGTTAAAGAACTTAAAAAGGACTAATTTGAAATACTGCATTTTGAGTTTACTAAGGGTTATTGATGTGAGAAAAAATAATTACACAAAAGGCTGAGCTGCCTAATTACAGAGAGACCCAGAACTTTGTGCCTGTGGTTCTAAATACTGCTCCAGCTGTCCAATTAAAGTGTCCAACGTAGCACTGCTTCAAATCCCACCCACTGTCAGGTTTGACAGTAGTTTAGATACAATCTTCTAGTTCCTGCTCTTGCCCCTCTGTGCCAATATTCCATAACTATGAAACATAAGCAAGTACTTTTCAATGAAAATAATTTTGCATGGGGGGGGAACAATACTTTGGAACATGGGTGCATTCCAGAATCTGCCCAACAGCAACTGAAGCCTGTACAGAATGAACATTGCTAGAAGAGATGTTTGTAAGCATATTTGCAGTTGTATTATTTGCACTATTTACATTTTCTTTGATAATGATGGATTTTGATTATTAGCAGAAAAACTCCAACCCCAACAACAAAACAGCAGAACTTGAGGTACCATAGGAATTCAGCAAGTTGTACTGAGCATTTATAATGCAGAAATTCAGCTTTGAAACACTGCAGTAAAAGGATACTGAGGTCAACAAATGGAGGAACTTTAAATCCAAACGAAAGGCTGACTTTGGGAAGATCCAAATTATTGACATCATAGATCTGCTTCAGAGAATGGGAGTCATAAGCTCTGATGTAAGCTTTGTAAGCCTCCTGGGCTGACTTGTGAAGGAAGTAGTTCTTCTCTATCAGTTTTTCCAGCTGGTGAGGAGAAAAGAAAACCATAAGGCATAAACAATTATAGCTGTTCAAAGTCTACACAGTATATTCAGACTTTTTTACATTCACTCACTTCAACAAAACTGCCCTGTGACCCAAAAGTGCACATACAAGTGTAAAAATGCTTTTATAAACAAGTAGAGGGACAAAAAAGCCTGAAGGTGAGTTACAAACAAAGCCTCAGCAATATGAAAATTTACAGAAATATTAAACTGGGTTGTCCCAAACAAATTAATGAAGGACAATACACCTGCAGCCACACCACGAAACCACATGTATGAGAACTGCCAGCCTGACACCTGAACTGTGTGATTCCATGCAATTCCATCCACAGTGGAACTATTATGGTGCCAATGCATTGTGAAATCAGCAGCACTAATTCAAAACCAAAAATTCAGGTACACCAGGGTAGACTAAGACATTTTATTTGATATGGGCCAAGTTCCCAATACTTATTAGATCCCAGTGTCTCATCTGATGTTTAATGTACATTAATTCAGCATTCTAAAAATAAGCCATATTAGGCATAATTTCTTCCTGATTATGCTTAATTAGGAGCCTCTCTCAGTAAGGACTGTCTTCACTGCTGCCTGTACTTGCTATTTTCAATTCAAGTTACTGCAAAGAAACTTTACAGAACTCTTATCAAAAGAACAATTCACAGAAGTAATCAACAACAGTAATTCACATCTTCAGAATTATTCTACTCAACTCAGTGTTCCTTGGCTACTTTTGTAGCACAGGAACACAAAGAAGTTTAGCTGATGCTGGGCTTTATTAACATCAGCTAATTAAAAATACACATGGGTTTATATACTATCATTCCTAAACAAGTACACACATTTTTGATTTGCAGTCATTATAGATTCTCCATACAAATTATAATAAAGATATTCAAAGTAGTTGAAGTATAAAAACACGTCATACCTGAGACTGGATGTCTGAGATTTTTGACCAAGAAAATTCAAATTCACTTAGTGGTACCTTAAAAACAAAAGAAGAAATTAAGTATCAAAATTATTTACACTGTGTAAATATAGTGAATGTGTTTAAGACCAAGGACAAATAGAAAACAACCTGCTAGATAACAGACTTTTTTAATACCACAGCTGTGTCTGTAAAGTGCCTTTACATCAATATGACAGTATTATCACTTCTTTAAGCCAGAGTAATAGAGACACTCAGTATGACACCATTTTTTACCACTTTTGCCTTAGGAGTTAAATCACTTTAGTTAAAAGTCACAAAACAAGTTCATAAGGAGAGCAACCGAGAAACTCTGTGCTGTTCTATTAAAATGATTACCTTTAGAAGAAGACTGTGATTCTTTTGGAATTAAACAAAATGAAACTGATCTTTGAAAAAAACAAACTAAACCAAACCAATAGGTTTTGCCTTTAAAACTGGATGTACAGTAAAAAAAAGGCAGGCAGAAGTTTACCCTGGCTTGTTTCAGATAACGAAGGAAGCCCAGTTCTTCTGGTCGTAAAATGAGCAGAGCATGTCCTCTACCATTTATTCCTCTGGCAGTCCTACCAACACGATGGATATATTCCTTTTGGAAAGAACAACAAGCAACAAGGTCAGACAGTCTTAATAATCAACAAAAAATAGACCAAAGTTAACCTCAATATAATGTCATGCATCATTCACTATTGGCAAGACCTTTTCTTGGCACTGACATGTGGATGAGGGAAAACAAGTGCTGAAGGTGCGAAGCAACATCACGCTGAGACAGAGCCCTTGATTAAAGCATTTTATCCTTTACTGAGGGAAAAAATCTTAGTCTACAGCAACTGAAATTTAAACCTTGATTTTGGAGGTTTTTGAATTTCCCTTGTTTACAGTAGACTTTGTTATCTTTAAGCAAAAAGCAAATTTCAACTGGAAAAGCTCAGGGATGCATATGTAAACTCACACTCCTCTTGAGAAGTGCTTGGTTGTTTAGCTGGTTAGTTTTTAATTCCACAGCACAAACAGTATTTTAAAATGCAGTTCTTGAGAAGGCAACAAAGGTCTTGGAACAGCATTTCCTAGGAGCTGTTGAAGGCCAGTGAAGGAAACCAGCAGCTGCATATGACCATGGCTGAATCCTGCCCTCTGTAGAGCAGCAGTTTCAGCTCTTCTCTGCAGCTAAGTGTATAGTCAGAATTTAATTTCCTGCTGTGACGCTTTGTCTATTTCCTTAACTTACTTTTGGATCATCTGGAGGGTCATATTGGACAATCCAGTCTACCTCAGGAATGTCCAATCCTCTGGCAGCCACATCAGTGCACAGCAGTATTCCAGACTCTGCATTACAGAACTGGAAAAACGTTGTAGTACGTTTGGTCTGTTTCTGCTTGCCCTGAAAAGAAACAAACACACTGGGGATGAAAAATCAACTAAAAAAATAACTTGAGACATCTTTCCAAATCGTGGTCTTGTACAGACCAAGCAGGAGCATTTTGCAGTGAAGAAACATAGAAAATAAAAATTAAGGGCACAGGGTTACAAGAAGTGGCATTCCCCAGAGGTTACAATGTATCTCCCAAAACATTAAAAATTGTGTAAATATTCTTCTCATCAGCACAACACGCATGTTTCAAGTTCAGGAAAAGGACATTTGCAAGTCTAGCAATATGTTAGACAGATGACAGGTTAAAAAAGCAAACAACTGAACAAAACTGATACTTGTCACAGTTCCATCAAAGAATAGCAAGAAATTTTCCCCCAAAACAAAATCAAAAAGGACATTCGTGGTTAGTTGTAACTGCTTCATGGACTTTCAGTCAATTCTTTCTTCTAAACTGTGCATAAAAAATTTACAGTATTCATCCAAATGGTAAGAATTGGCACAGTAAATCCAAACATCACCCTGGCCTTAGGAAAAGCATCAAACACTTCAGGCATGAGACTCTGGATTCCTGTGACAAGAAACTCACTCCACATATTGAATTTTAGTGCTTGTGAAAGGTAACCTCTTGGAAGAAAACAGTAATGTTGCTACACAGAGAGCATAAGTTAATATCAGTGTTCAGCGCTGGTTCAAAAAATAGCAAGTCTGATTACCAAAGTGTTATTGCATAATCTTTGCTTTATCTCCTTCCTCTACAGACTAATCAAGACCATCATCAGTTTTGTGAGCAGGGTGTTTATTAGAAACTGGACTAAAACAAACCAGGCAAATGTAAAGCCAGTAACAGCTTACAAGTATTATCAGAATAATTCAAAATAAATCAATGAATAAGATACTTACATGAATGGCCAAAACAGGCAGATCAATGTAGTTGAGTAATTCATAGTGGTACTTCACTGACATACATGAAGAAAAAAATACCATCAGTTTCTTCTTCCGGTTCTTCTTGAGGAATGTGAAGAGCAAAAGGAATCTTTTTTCAGATGGACACACCACATAACCCTGCAGAAATTTTCAACATTGTTAAACAAAAGTAGTAAGGAGCAAACTTGTGTTTTAGTAACACAATTACCTCAGGGAAGGGTTATTTTGTGAAAAAAACCTCACTAAATCACAGCGAAATACGCCTGAAACATCCCAAGTAAAAAAACTACAGGGCTTGGGTGTTCAGAGATCTCAACCCTCCCACTAAATAAACATTTGTCTTACCTGTTCCAGACCATCTACTGTTGCTGTCTCCTTGTTATCATCAACCCCAACATACAGTGGCTCTTTCTTCAGGGAGATTTTTGCCAGATCTTCGACCTTTCTGGTCTGTGTGGCGGAGAAAAGCATCGTCTGCCTGCGCTCTGGAAAATATTTGAAGGACAGCCTCACTTTTTAAGAATTCAAATAGTGAGTCTGTAAAATCTCTAACTGCAAACTTCACTGGGTAAATCTTCCAGTTAAATTCTAACTCAAACATACTGCTGCTGACAAAGAGGTGTAGCTGTATTAGGGGTTGTACACCATGTTTATTTCAGCTGTCTCCACCCCCAAAATCCTAACCACTTTGTTTTCAGTAAAAATGTTAATAATCATTTGCAATCCAATTTAGACACAAAATAACAACTTAAACAGAGATCACCCTTCTAATTCTAAATTAATTTCCATGAATACCACAATATCTCTGTTTGAAAAACAATTCAAATTGTGTTTAATACATCAATTACAAGGAATAACTAAATAAACAATTGGGAAAAGAAAAATTTAAGGTAAATACTTAAACCTCTTCAAGATACTGGCCTTGGAGGTATCAAAAAAGATTTAACTGCAAATCAGAAGATTTTTTTTCTTTGTATTTAAACCTTATACAGAAATAATGAATTGCAGGAAATAAACAGGCAGAGGAAGATGAATGAGAAAATGGAGAAGTTAAACTAAAAGGATTTTATATGAATAGAATTATATCTCTGAAGAGCATTTGAAAACTCTCTTCTTCAGATAAATGATGCTGAACTAGTAATATATACTGGCTAGCAGAATAAAAGGACAGAGTAAGAAAACCACTATGAAGTTCATTTACAGAACTATAAAAATTAATGACTTCTCTTATAATAATTGAGTCAGAAAGAAGACATAATGTTAGTCAAGTGATTTCCAGGAAAGAGGTATTTTTTCCTTACTTGGTAAAAGTTTTATGATCTGTTTCATTTCTTCTTCAAATCCAACCTCCAAGATTCGATCTGCCTCATCAATTACCAAACACTGCAAGTTCTTGTACATGAAACCTGGAGTGTTCTAGAAGATTAACAAACTCACAGTCAGACAGGGAGTTTTATTATGTTTTAATAACCAGATTAGACATCAATATTGTATCTACCTGCATGTGATCCAGCAGTCTTCCTGGTGTTGCCACAATGATGTTGATTCCATTTCCAAGCTTCTGTGCTTCTGCTGATCTGTTGCTGCCCCCCATTATCAGCCCATAGGTGTGAACATGATGATTCATGAGCTCTTTAAGAACTCCGTAGGTCTGCATAGCCAGCTCTCGAGTAGGAGATAGGATAATAACACCCGTTCCTAAAAACCACATCAACCAGACAGGAGTCAGTCACAACTCACCCAACCCCCTAAATGGCTGCTTTACAGTAAAATTCAGCTGTGAAATGAAGAGCCTTACCATTCCTAGGCATGAATTTCAGCTTGTAGATGAGCTCCACTGCAGGAATGAGAAATGCAAGTGTTTTTCCACTGCCTGTTTTTGCAGCTGCCAATATATCCCTGTAAGCAGCAACGTTAGGAAAAGAAGTATTTAGCTGACCATACTGAGAGAAGAACAATCTCACTCTGATCCATGCTGACAATGTAAAACCTAACATGGCTTAAAGGAGACCAGTGGAATTGGTACCAGGAGCTGGCTGGCAGAGGCAGGTCACAGCAACTGGTCAGGGAAAGGCTGGACATGATGATTGTGGAAGTCTTTTCCGACCTTAACAACTCCATGATGTGATTTTATGATTCATGTGTGTAGCTTGCCAGCAAAATTTACAAAAGATCTGGGTTCATTAGTGACTAAAAGCCCTATTTCTTACCTGCCTTCCAGAAGAGGCTTAATACTTTTATGTTGAATTTCAGTCATGTGTGTAAACCCCATGTCGTTTATGCCTTTCAATGTATTCTCACTGACAGAACCAGCCAGGGAAGCAAAGGAGTTGTCTTCAAAAGCACCTGAAGTGAGGGGAAAAATGAAAAATATGTAAACTTATTTCTTCTATTTCCTCTGCCTTCTGAGATTAACCAGTTCAAATTAACCTAAACGAAAAAAAAAATAAAAAATCAAAGGACTTCTTATTGCATTCTACCACAAAATCCAAAGACACTGGCAAAATATTCTGTATTACTGAGTTCATAATAAAACTACACAGAGTTAGTAAGAATGAAAATGAATGCACTGCTGCTTCTGTCAGATTTACTAGCTCTCCAGCTTGTTCTTCATGAACTTCTTCCTTTAGAGATAAGCATGTCTGTTTATAGGTTTAAAAAGCACTTTCACCAGTAATTGTAGGACCAACAGGTGTATATATAATGCACATTTCCAGGAACAAAGGGTGGCTGAGAGCTGAATAGCTGCCAGTGTCACATCCTGTATTCAAACACCTGACTCACAGAGCTCACTTGAAAAATGCAACTTGCTCTGGAAAGCAAGTGTTGGACCTTGGGATTTTGCCCCTGCACGAAAAAGAGAACACAAGATACCTGTTACACCTAATGGCAAACTGGGCACTTCATCCTCCTCCTCCTCCACTTCTTTCTCTCCAGAGTCCTGCTTGTCTCCATCTTCTACCTCTGCAGATTCATCTTCTTCAGTTTTTGCTTTTTTGGTTTCTGTATCTGAAGTGTTATTTTACAGAAGACAAGTCAGAAACACAGAGGTCATGGTTATCATGAAAAATTGTTCCACAGACTGAATTTCCTTTAGTCAGTAAACCATGTACAAAGATCAGGATTTTCCATGGGGTGTAAGGGGGCTGGAGGAGACTCAAAGTTTCTACCCAGTTTTCTGAGGCACAGAGCAAACAATCCCTTCCATACAGCCCACTCTGGATAGTGAAACAATGTGACTTAATGTGTATCATATGATAGGTGTGTGGAAGCAAGGTAAATTGTCCTTAAACTAGTTACAAAATTCTTTCCCATCTGCAATACAGACACCAAATTTCCCACACTGTTTGTGCCATCAGGATATGTGAAAAGTTGTTTTTTAGGTACCTGAATCTTCAGAGATGAAAGCACCTTTTCATTGGCATAACCATGATGTGTGTCCCAAAAAAATCAACATTTTGGAAGCTTCTATACCTCATGTATGTCTAATATGTATCTATAGATCTATACCTAAAAAAAATATGCAAACCTAGCAATATTTGTGAGGTATTTTTTCTGGTGTTTTGGTAGTTTTCCAGTACACTTCAGTTTCATAATCTATAAATGTTGCCAAAGGCTGGACATATTGCTGAAAAGCTATTTTGGCTGCACAGCTAAGTACAGAGAGCACCCATCTACCAGAGCCCTGAAACACAGGGCACGTAACTGAGTAATAAACAAGCAAAACATCCAATCAACGTTACAAAGCAGAATCCTCTGGAACAAATTAATTGGCTACGAGTATGAATTAAGAATTCAAATATCGCAGCTGGAATGAGAAGGGTAAAGCTTTAGACCTCAGGGACTTTAAAACGCACACTGACCACCACATGGCATTTCAACCTTTCCCCAATGAGGCCGAAACCCTAAGAATGCATTTGTGGTGTCTTCCAGACTAACTCAGCCCCGTGAGGCACGCTGTCTTTGCTAAGAGCACGCACCATCTCCTCCATTGGCCACCGCTTTTCTCTTTTTCTTCTTCTTTTTCTTCTTTTCCCCGCTTCGGGGTCCGGCTGCATCCGCAGGCTCCGCGCCCTCCTCGTCCGCTGCACCCACCTCGGGCACCGCCGCCTCCTCCACAACCTCCTCGTCCTCCGGAGGTCCCTGAGAAGCCGCCTCGCTCGGCGAGGGCCCTGCACGGCGGAGACACAGACAGAGACAGAAGGAGAAGGGAGAGAACACAAAGTTAGTCACGGCTCTGCCGGCGCTCNGGGGTGCCCGTCCCCGGCCCGCCCGTACCTGCCCCCTCGGCCGCCCGCAGCTTCAGGTTGCGCTGCCGCAGCTTCAGGTTGCGCTTGTGGATCTTCCTGCGGAGCAGCCGCATGGGTAGGTTGCTGGCAGCAGCGGGCACCGACATCGCA